>PVHY01000224.1:166774-281141 GCA_004024945.1 Uropsilus gracilis
TTTGGGGGCATGACTCCGCCTTATATTTTGGAAGAGCAGATCCTCGAAGGGACATCCATAGTTGTTTGAGTTCCAGAAGTAAACTCATATTCTCTTGTAATCCAGAAAACTATGTCCCTTGGTAAACTAACATTACCTCATATGTATCCTAGCCTTGTGAATTCATAGGAAAGTATTAGGAGAAATTAAAAGATTTGGAAGCAGTATTACTGGAGCTGAAGTTTAGAAATGATTTAATAGTTTCTGAATTACCCTTAGTCTTATAAAAATCAGAATTTTAAGAATATATTGTAGTTTAAAAACTTTTAGACTATTATCCCTTTGTTTCATTTATTTACTCATAAATATTAAACACCCTTTTTTATCTTTTCATAGGATTTCTCCCCTCAGGTGTAGTCACCATAGTTGGCCTGTGACGCCGTTGTATCTTTCAGGAATACCTCTATATAACATTCCTGGCAAGTTATCAAAAAGTCAGAATTTACACAATTCCTGTGATCAGGTGCTCACTGCCTTGTGACACAGTTTGAGAGGATTTAATTTTATTTCTTTGGTAATAAATAATTAGCATAATTATTTTTCATGATAATGCTGTAGCTACTTGAAGACAGTAATTATACCTGTGTCATTTTCACCAGCATTCATGTTCCTAGATTTTCTAAGCCTTTATTCCTAAGTCATGATCATTTTAGTTCCTTCACATTCCCTCATTTCTCTCTAAATGAGCTATATTTTTATAAACCTCAGGAAATTTGTGTTTTAAAATGGATTATAATGCTGTGAAAACATATATTTCTGATGCTAGACAGACGGGGTATTTGGTTGGGAGAGAATATTAAAAGTATTGTGTGATAATAAAGAGAATATGAAGCTTGCAGATATAAATCAAATAATGTTTCAAGATTTGCATAGCACCATTGGGGAGAACAGGAGATTCCAGCCTACCCTTTGGGCTCTTCTCTGAATGGACAAATAGCCAAGTAACTATCAGGCAGATTAACAGGGGAAGGAACTCTAATTACCTGAACATGGATTATCTATGTAGATGTGAATTCCAAGGACAATGAGGCAAAAATGGGGTTATTTATCCCAAGCTAAGAAATGGGATTAGGACCTAAGGGAGAAAAAGGGGGCTCACAAAGCAAAATAAGGGTGGCTCATACAACAAAGAACAGATGCTGTGTATTAGCATGTTTATCCAGAGTGTGTGCATGCTTGTGTGTGTGTGTGTGTGTGTATGTGTGTGTGTGGTGTATGCTTCTTGGATACAAAGTTTATTTCTGGTAAAAAATTCCAACTCAAACTCAAAAGTCAATTTTATTATTTTACATACTTAAAAAAAAGATACATTTCTTGTGAGCCCTCAGGCCTAGATTGACCTCAGCTTGAAATAATCCACTTGTCTAAGCTACATGTCTTGGGAAGGCTTTTTCTGAACATCTTGGAGGTGTATAAACTTTAAAATCATTATAGGCACACAGAAAATTCATTTTTCAAGTAGTAGGAATACTTTTGCTATTTATCTCATGTTTTGACCTCTGCTCATAGAGTATAATATTCCACTTTATCTGTCCATCTATCTATCTATCTATCTATCTATCTATCTATCTATCTATCTATCTATCTATCTATCTATCTATCTATCTATCTATTTATCTATATGTATATATTTTTTTTCTTTCTTGATGGGAAGGGAAGATAATAATCTAGAAAATTATATTAGATAGGCAGAGACACAGATAAAAATTAGTGTTAATAAATGGAATCACCTTCACCCATCTTGCCTTTTATTTCTTTACATGGTGAGCAACTCATCTGGGGTATAGAGGATTTAGCACTGTTGTATTTTTTCCTATCTCATCGTTGAATGGCAGATCTATGTGCCTCATCTTTGTGGTTATCTGTGTAATAAACTAGGTGACTATTCTTCAAGACATCCTTCCTTTTCTCAATTTTTCCTTTGGTTGGTCTGTTTCAGTGCATAGATTCCAAAACAGAAATTTGAAATACGAAGGCGGTTGGAGGTTGGAAGCCTGGTTTGACTTCAAGACTTCAAATCTAAGCCATGTTCTTTCACTCCCTTATTAGAGCCCAACTAAAGAGGAACTGGACATAGATGCAGTGATTTATATTTATATATGCTATTATTTTCAATTTAATTTCCTTTTCCTGTGTCTAACATTGGTCAGAACTACTAACAGAATACAGGCAAGTAGTATCCTCATTTTCCCAAACTAGCACAAAGCATTCTTTTTCATTTTTTGTAAGTGAATTTCATTGACAAAGCTTTCAGATACGCCCAAATTCACATTGATTTACTTTCTCTGTTTTCATGATCATTTATAGCCTATAACTACAATCTTAAGTGCCAAATTATTTTCTGTTGAAAATATGATAGCAATTGTTTTATTTTCCCCTAATTAAATTGTAATAGCTTTGAAGATGGACTAGCTATTTTATTTAAATACTTTTTTATAGTTACTTCATGTGTGGCCGTGGAGGTGTAGCTAGTCTCACTACAGGCCATGAAGATTTCTTGATAATATAAAAAAGTCACCATTCAATATTACATTCACAATATTCCCCAATAATTGAGCTTTTCTTTTTTAATGTAAGTGCTATATGCATATATATTTGAGAAAGTTCTCAAAATGTTTGTTGGGGTGGGGGGGTGAAAGTGAACTGCATCAGGCTTTAATAAGGTTTTCATATATAATTTGAAAAATGTCTGTCTCCAAAAATGTAAAAAAGAGTCATGGTTTTCTTATTTTAATGCAAACAGCCTTTCCTCCAACTCTTGTAGCTCACCCACCTCTGGTGTTTCCTAAACCGACCTTCTATAATTCCACCACCTTCTTTGCTTTTCATACCTGAATTGCATGACATTGCGAGGCAGACACAGTATTTCTGCTTCACAAAATACAATCCGTCAATACTTCTTCTGTATTTCATAGGAATGATTCCATTTTAGCTAGGTAAGTAGATACAAATTTAAGTGGAAGATTTTTGACAGTTTAATTCAAATTAAGTCCACTTTGTTCAATTAGAGGGGATCTGAGAGGGGATGTGGGTGGATGGTGTGTGTGTTTGTGAGTATATATGTCCTATTAGAGGAAAACAAATGCATTTCTCTACATTAAAGTTTTCTGTGGGGATTTTAGTTTAAAAAAGTGGCATTATAACAAATTGCTAATTTATGTTCCCTCAACAAATGGTGAAGTACTCACTTCATTTTATATTGTTCTTTCTTTGCTTTTGGCTGAATCCTGACGGTGCTGAGAAGATTACAGGGAGGAGAGAGGCCTGGACTCCTTTCCAACTTTGAAGTCTGCTGCACTCGGTTGGCCATGATTCACTAAATGAAACTCCTGCTAAAGGACTTGATAAATATAACACAACATTGACACTTCCAGGTTCCAGAGTGTGAATCTGAGATGAGAAAGCCTGTACTATGCCTGCTTTTTGGAGCATCTAAGAATTTTGGCCCTTAGAGTTCAGTTATCTTGATATGCAAAGCTCAAATGATGTTGATCATAGTCTGCCTTTTGAAATGAAGCTAGTGCACTACATATTTCTGCAAGGAAATGCTTAGGTAAAAATTAAAAATAATAGTGCCTGTAGAATGCTAGAAAATAAATTACCTAAGGTACAACAGGACAGGAATAAGGTGGTAAGTTTTAGTGGGAACTAAGGAAAAATGGAGAGCCTGCCCCTCATGGAAAAGGAAAAATGAAATGTTATTGGCTTTTGCTCAGTATTGCCTTCAGAAAAGTACACATATTTTAGTGGATCTTCTAGTTTTTCAAGGGGATATTTCAGAAGTGTGAGTGTGTGTGTCCATGTGTATGTGTATATAGCATTCCAATTCTTCAATGTTGGTTCAGGCCATATAAAACATGTCTGGAGCCTCCCCCCCATTCCAAGCTTTGGGAGAGGAGGCCTGCAGAGTCAGGGCATTTGCTTCACAGCAAATCTGCAAATGGATGGAGAGGAGATGATCTGCAAGGTCCATCAGTGGATGCCTGCCCTCATCGAGAAACCTCCTCACTGACAATGGCTAGGGTAAAGGATCCCCAAAGCCAGAGGTCAGAGAAATGAGGTGCAGAGAGAGCAGAATGGCAAGGAGTTTGTACTGGAGCCAGCAACTAGAAGACACCGATAGACCCAAATGAACATGGACTGGCTGCAAAAAACAAAGCTAAGAACTACAAACCATCAAGCACAATGTGCCGTGGGCCTGGAACACAGTCCCTCACCCAACAAATGGGCACAGCCACAGAAAAAGAGACCAAAGGACCAATGAACACAACATAGACCAAAAAACAACAGTGAGAGTAGAGACTGAGTGAACACAAGGGGGTGGGGCGTGGAGGAGGGAAGGCATGCTACTTACCATTTACCCTATTTACTTATGTAAGAATGCATATGAATTTAGAAAAAAAAATAAAAAAACACACATACACATGTCTGGAGCTGAGTTTCGTGCATGTACCTCACTATATGCCCTGCTCTAGAGCATGGTATGGAGTTAGCAAATGCTCACACTGCTTGACATCACTTTTCTGGTCTGTGCTCAAAGCACATTACTCCTTCCCCCCACTCCAGAATCTATAAATGACCTGAAATTCTCCCTAACAGGTACTTTTGATGGTTGCTACCAGTCATTTCAAGTAGGTGTACAAGAGAAAATCCCACACAAAGGAGTCATAGTCATAATATAGCACAATAGTCATCGTGCTCAAGACTTTCACCATGTATGGTAGAAGATTTTAAAACTTCAATAAAGAACTAGGTCAGACACTAAATTACAATAATTATGCCTCATTATTTGATTGTCTTGTACAACTTTTAAATCATGTTCGATGTATTTTCTAATTAGAGTCACAGGAATTGCTGTGAGGTAGTGCAGAAATTGTGACTACATTCAACTGTAGAAAACAAATGTTCAGAGAAGTTAAGTGAGGTTCTAAAGATCTCATTAATTAGAGGCATCTTAAAAAGGAGTAGCTTAGGAAGCTGGAAATCTTTCTGGTATTAATAATACTAGTAATGACTACAACAATAACAACAATATAATCACAGAGTATAACCTACAAGGAAAAAAATGATCTCACAGTACCTAAGTGGAAAGAAGTAGTGAAATGTTCCACTAAGGGGTCAGTCAGCTGACATCTTTCTTGTTACGTAACTGCAGTTGAAGCAATGAATGCTGGGGCTTGCTGAGTAAATTCACAATACTGACGCTGGGTGACCATGCCTTGTGTATACTTCCTGGTGACCGTATATCAGTTATATAAAAGGCAGTAATTCCATTCTTCCTTCTGTTGTTATTTCCAATCTTTATAATTGCATTGACTGCCTACTATGATGACCATTCAAGTTTTTTTTTTGTGTGTGTGATTTTTAAAAATAATTAGCCTTATCCCTCCCCATTAGTGAGACAAAGAATCATCTGAGTGGGTTATGATTGCCACTGGTTCCTCCATCAAAGAAGAGATGCTCTAACTCCATCAACACTCCAATACTGTGTTGCTGTGATAGCGATGATGATGATGAGTGTTTGTGTTCATACCCCCTGCTATTTATGCCTGTGTAATAAGTGATAGTGTCTTTTCTCATATTGCTTCACATTGGATTGTCACAAAACTCTCTTAGGTAAACAACAGGTAGTGTAAGAAGTAAAACTATCGATTCTTGCACTCTTCAAAAATGAGATGTCAAAATCAAATCAGAAAAATAGTAAAAGCTAACATTTGTAATACAGGAACACAGGTAAAGGAATCTTGACAAATACTGCTAGACACAAAACTGCGCAGCATTCTAATAGCTTTTCTAATCCACTCCCACTCACTTCTGCACAGTAATTCTTGCCTTTTATATTATATAGACTAGAAATCTTTATGGTTACCAGAAGTTATTAGATTAAGACTGGCCAAGTACCCATGCTGACCTCTGGAGAATATGATAATATGTGTGTACAGGAGATTTTTTCAAAACATTATTTTTCAACCCAAAGAGAAATAGATTTACATGTGTTGAGGTTCTTCAACTGTGCTGACTTTTTACCATGTCCAGAAAAATTGAATCTGTTTAACTCAGTTCTGATTACTATTTGTACAGATAGTTTTGCTAATAAGATAATAGTTTTGGTTACATGAATAACAGTACTCATTACCAAAATATCTGTGCAGATATCATGACATTATTTATGCCCACTCACCCAAATTTCCTATCATTGAAAACCTTTCTTTTGGCTATTTTTGAGTTTACAGCTAATAATCCCTTAATGTATTTAGATCTAGAGTGTTTGGCATGTTGGTTCACAAAACAAAGATTTAAATGATTTCTGATAATAAAAATTCCTTAACATTGACACCATTCTATTGCCAACTAAGAATCATCCAGACCTTTTTAATTTATTCTTTTAGCCATTTGTTCATCCCACCAATTTGCCATATATCATCTATTCATCTATGCTGTAACTGAGAAATATTGAGAACTAACTATAAGTCAAACCCGGAGAATTAGACAGTCTCTACCTTGTAGGACTTCTTGTCTAGTGTGTAGATCTCAATCCAAGAGGTCTGTTAGAATCACACGATGATTTTCAATGACCCAGGACTCACAGAACCACCCCAGAAATTTTGATTCAGGTTGTTTAAAGTAGAGCTCAGACACTGGAACTTCAAAACAAAAACTCTTAGGTAAAGTTCGCATGCAGCCAGCTCCAAGTAAGAAACACTGGGTTGTTAATCTCATATCAGTACTTTAGGTGAGTGCTCTTATTTTTTCATTGTGATAACTGAAGTATAGAGTGACTTGATGGATTCTCCTGTTATAGGCTAGAAAAAAAAATGAGTAAAAGCTGACTTTAATGCAGTTCTTCATCCACCTGTGTTGCTGTTCTCACTCCCTCCATCAAAATACTGCTTTTCTCTTCTTGACAAAAAAAAAAAAAAAAAAAATCAAACCTAAACTTGGCCAGCCTGTACCAACATACTGAATTATATAATACACAGGAAAACAGAAAAATACCAAGAAAGCATAGAATATAATAAGAATGTATTCATGCTCTGGATTAAATATCTTAAATATCCTTTTTTTGGTAAAAATAATAGGGAATGAAATCTTATAAATCAACATATATTTAAAAGACTCATCTACCAACTATAATGTATGGAACTTACTATCTGGAAGCTAATTTTAATAAATATTAACAATTATGAAGTAAGGAACTTTGGATGTTGACTTACAAGATGCTATTAGAGACTTTTTGTTGATTTTTAGTTCTAACATTCAATTTATTTTTAAAAATTCTTTACTAAAGTTATATACAAAAATATTTATAAAATAAATGATGTCCCAGGGATTTACTTTGCAATAATTTTAGTGCAGAGTGGTCATTATATACGAATATAGGCTTGATCATGAGTTGATAATTAGTTTCCCTTTTTCACACATTTGACATTTTCCACAATATTCTTTAAACATATTACTCATGCTGACTGTTTCTAGAATAAAGTTCACTTGATTCTGAGACACAAGTAGAATGGCATGGCTAGCAGATGAAGTAAAGTGTGATCTTCTCTCTACTTCCCCTGTTTGGTGAAGCCAGAAGCTTCTGTTCCATTCATAAGCTGTATCATCCTGTCCCATGACCCCCATCCCTAATCACTTCCATTCCTCCAAGGTCTTTCCATTCAAATATCTTTTTAGAAAATTGCTTTGCAATTGCTTCTTGTCTAATTCAAGATCCTTTTCCTTGAAAGCATGCACACCCTGACTAGTTTCTCTTTCTCTAGTATTAAACGTCCTCCATCCATGTTGTACCAGAAAGCTGGGATGGTATTTTGTAAGCTAGCTCACTCTCCATCCCTATGCCAAAGCATCTCATTACTTACCATGGCATTTTGAAAAAACCCTTAAAGTTTTAAGTTCTACAGGGTACTGCATAGTGAGATCCTGCATGATTCTCTTTTGTCTGTGATTACATTTCAGACTTACCATTTGTAGCAAGAGGTACACTTTGCCAATCTTCTCTCCTGCCGGTCCACAATCCTCTTATCCACAGTGGGACATTGCATTATTGTCTAATAGTGTTTCTCCCCATAGCCATGCTCTTTCCATGTAAATCTGCCTTGCTCTTCCCCTGGAGGAAAGATATATTCCCCTACCTTCTGTAGTTTTGGTCTCATAATTTCCTTTGATCAATAAAATGTGGTGGAAAAGTTAATGATATTCCATAGACTCAACCTCAAGATGATGTGTTTTCTTCCTTGTGGAGTAATGCTTAAGTACATACTATGGCAATTTTCCCAGATTTATATGTTTGTCCCAGGAGAAAGACAGAAAGACAAAGGGGTGAGTCCACTCACCACCAGTCTAGATCAGTAGACTCCAAACCAAACTTAAATTCAAGAAACAAAGAAAAGGCCTGTTGATATATGTGGTTATTAAGTATCTATTTTTCACTCAGTAATATGATGTCTATAACTGACTTCCCCAGCTTGGAGAGGAGGAGAAGCTGTTTGCTCTTGGGATTGTATTGAAAATAGCATCAACATCTCCCCAAGCTCTGGATCTTTGATTTAGAAGTTGCTTGATCTGGAACAGTTACTTAATCTCAGAATCTCTATTTTCTTTATTAAACAAGGGTTGAAAAATAGCCTCTCAGCTTCCCTCAAGGGAAAATAAAGTGCAGAATGTGAACAAGACATTTACAACCTATGAGGCACCCCAACTCTGTGGGTCAAAAAATGCTTTTCCCACCTCACCCTACATTACCTCCATCCCAATCAGCCAACTCACTGAACATTGGTTCATCTCCAAGCAGTGACAACTTGTCAGGGCCCAGTGTATTCTTGTGTTCTTTTACAGATGGGATTTATGAGCTTATAAACTCTGAATTACTGTGCCCAATAAAGAGTCTCACAGGCGTGAGTGGTATCCAATTTCATAATTGCTGGCGTAACTCGATCATTTTTAAAGATGCAATTTCAGCAACCAGGGAACTTATAATAAGTAGTGCAGACTTTACCATGTGCCCCTATGGTTAGCAGCAACCCTGGCCCTTAGATCAGCCCGTTATCAAGTTCCTAAGCAGCTGATAGATGACCTTTATTTTTTTTTAATTTGCTAAATTTTTTTCCCCAGGTTCATAAAATGGAGAAAGAAATGAGTTTACCTCTGTAGAGATATGATTTAAAAGGTTCTTAGCACCATGTTTTAGTTTTCCAAGTTAAACCTCCAATGGTTATTGTATGTTTTTATATACGTGTATATGTATAATCATGAAGGGAAAGGAGATGCTTGAATCAAAATAGGGAAATAAAAGGGAAAAGAATCTGTGTGTGTGTGTGTCTCTCCCCTCTCATCAGGAATTTTTGATCTGGAAAACAACTCAAAAGCACTCTAAGTTTATCAAATACTCTCTGGTAACTCATACTTTCCTGAGATTGAATATGTTATATTCTTTTCAGAAACCTGTTTTTTGCATATCTTCCTGTTGCCATCTCTTCTGCTACCAGCAGACACACATATTCTCTCTGACTACTTGTCCTTCAAGTCTTCCTTTGAACTACGGTGCTCAGTGGTGGGGACTTGCTCTAGAAGCAGATCAGCTAACACTCAATGGCTGAGTCATCGAGGTCAAACCACTTAACTCCGTGTCACAGTGTCTTCATGTGTGAAACAGGGTGATGGCAATGGAATCTGCCACATAAATTAGAAAAGCTAAATGACTCAGTGTATAAATACGATCAATGTAATCAGGCACATAGAGGTATCTAAGGTATCTAAGGGGTGATGGTCATTATTAGATGTCTTTCTCTTTGAATATTCCCAGTTGCTAGTCTGGTTCCTAGTAGGGACATCTTGCAGTTTGTCATAGCATTCATTTTTTCATTTTTCATCTTCAGTTTTAACACCTCAAATATATGGGCACTCACTACCTACCCCTGTATTCCAAGACAGCTCAGATTCCTAGTTTTATATTATATTAAAGATATATATATAATGTTTATATATAATGTTTTATATTAAATTAAACATTAAATATAATGTTTTATATTAAAGAAATGCATGTGATAAGAGATTAAGATGATAGTTTATGAGTGAAAAGGGGGTGGGAGAACCTTGGAGTATGCAACGATGTAAAAATATATACATGCGCAATCAAACAAAAACAATTAAAACTAAAAATTGCAGATGATGTGACTTCTCACCATTTGCATTGAATTTATTGCCATCTGTCACAAAAAGTGTCAGGAATTTCAGTCTGAGCACAGCACATCTTTACATTTGTAGATGCACAGAATTGGTTTTCCAAAGCCTTCTCATTGGTCAATTATCATTTGATTTTTCCAACACAATTTACTCTACATAGCTGCCAATTCAACAATATCACATCTTCCCTCCAAAGGTGGCTCATTATTGATTTTAGTAGAGTGCACACTAATATACAAACAGTATCCAATGTTCTTGGGAATAGTTTCGCCACAGATGTTAGAAGATATAGCCAAAAAATGTAAAAGTTATAATAAGTTTGGGAAATGCTATGGTAAACAACATTAAATTGTGTGTTTTCCATAAGATTTCTTAGGTTTTTAAAATATTCTAATGTGCTTTGTGAATCTCCAAAGGCTCTTGCAGTTTGCAGACATCTCAAAATTATTTTACCAAAGAAATGGTTTCTTATTTTCCTAGGGCATCTTGCACACTACTGTTCCAGGGAAAGCACATTGAGGAGAGCTGAAACAATACTGGCATAAGCTCTTGATTAAATATTCTAATATCTTACTTTGAAAAAAATCATACTTTTGTTCTTGAAATTTTTTAATTTTAGATTTATGGAATATGTTATTGTGTATCATACAGCAAGCTCCTAGTTCTTACATACCTAGTTTCTCCTGTCATTAATATCTCACACTTATATGACACATTGTCACAATTAACAAACCAGCACTGCAATGTGATTAATAAAGTCTATGCTTCTTTCCTATAGTGTCAGTTTTCCCCTTAGGTCCCTTTTCTTCCCCCATTTTGGGATTCCATTCAGGATATCACACTATGTTTTGTAGTCATATCTCCTTAGATTCTTCACACTTGTGACAGTTTCAGATTTCCCTTGTTTTTGATGAATTTGACAATATTTTTAGAGCCCTAGTCAAAGTATTTTGTAGAGTATGTCTCAACTGGGAGTTACCTGATGCTTTCTCATGATTGGAGTGGGTTGATGTCTTTTGGGGAGAAAGATTACAGAGGAAAAGTGTCATTCTCATTATTTCTCATGTCAAGACAAGCTATCAGTACTATCAGTATGTCTTATCACAGTGATCGCTGGACATATAATATTTGTCATGTTCCCCACTGTAATGCTATTATTTTTCCCTTCCCTTCAACATTTAAGGCATGAAGAGTCAGGTGTTACAATTTTATTTTATTTATTTATTTTAGAGACTAGGTCTTGCTATTTTGTCTGGGGAACTGCAGGCTCACGTTGCCAGGGATACCACAAACTCAAGCAATCCCCAGCTTCAGCCTCCCAGATAGCTGGGATTAGAGGCATGTGCCACCACACCCAGCTATTTTTTGGGACAAGATCTCACTATGTTGCCCCAGGTGGGTCTCGAACCTGCGGACTAAAGCAATTCCTAATCCCAACCTTATTCCATAGACTGCTATTAAAGGCACATGCCACCGTGCTGGGTCAAGCGATACTATTTGAAAGGTGCTTTATTAATAAACTATTTGTAATTCTCTTAAAGGGGAGTGTTGTTTATTACCCCTGATATATGTTTTTATTCAATTAGTTATTTATGTGAGTATGGACTCATGCATATTTATTTTATATTTTGGATCACAACCTGACATTTTAATTTTATTCAAATATTTCAACTATAGTCACTGACAATTATTCCTTATATCCCACCACAGTATTGTGTGTCTTGTGTATGGGTGTTATATGTTGAGTTATAATTACTCTTTTTTTTAACTCTCCAGCATGACAGAAAGCAACCAGTTCATCTCCTATAGTCCTGCCTTACCGAGTGTACTCCCTGTTACTCAGGTATTTCTAGCTCATCTTCTGGAGCTCTTGCCCTTGTCCTAGAAATATTCATTTCTCCAGAGAATCCTGGACTCTTTAATTAGAAAGTGATACCATATACCAAGATCTAGGTTAGTATTGCTTGTTTCTGCTGGGATATCATTGCTTAGAACCCCTCAGATTAAAGAGCAAAAGAATATGTAGGTATTAATTAACCTGTATAAGTATACAAACCTACACATTTCTATATGTTATCCATACCTTGATAATTTTAAGCTTATATCAATACTTATTGCTGTCTTCAGGTCCGTTGTTTGTTCACCTTTTTTGCACATGGAAGGAATCTCTTCCATCTCTCTCTATTCCTTCGATTTTTATAGTATAGTAATCATCACTATTTGTTTTGGTCATGACCCCAAAATTCATATTTTGAAACTGCACTGACCAATGTGATAACATCGAGAGAGGGCCTTTCCTGAGGCAGTAAAAGTAGTTGGTCAATAAACATTCATTGAAACTGTAGATAAACAAATGTTAATGGTAAGTAATTATGCTGGTCAAACAAGGTGGATATTGATTGTGACTAATTTCAAATAATCTTCATTTGAAATGCAGAATTTTGAAGTTTCTTAAATGTCATCTGGTTCAAATTGTTTTCCCGAAGGAAGATTGTTCACTATTTGCTTCAACATCTCTAATAAAGAGAGTTGTATTTATATAATAAGACAATTCATGCTCAAAAGTTATTCTTAGGAAGTAAATTCATTAAGTTTTTTAGTACCATCTCATGGTAGTAGTGACAGTCACACCCATTGGTCCAATTTAAAGGCCAGAATTAATACAGAATTCAAGACCCAAAATAACTTGCTCTGACATCTTGTAAAATTGAACTTCATGTGATTCATATCCCTTATATCTTTTTTCATCAATTAGCTTTTATATTTTAATCTACTGTGTCCATGATGAGTAGACATGCAAAAGCATCCTTTTGAAATGGGTAAACACATAATCCTCCTTCCCTCTGTATTCTCCAGTGACCACCTTAAATTTTTTCCTTTCAAGACTGTCACAGTCTCCCTCAGTAGCTTTTCTGTACTCCATTCTCAAAATTTAGTCTCAGCTAGAAATTATTTTGTCAAGTGCATCAACATTTTCCAAGTTTAATTCCACTAAACACTGCCCTTGACCCTTCAGTGACACTCATTGTCACAGTGCCACACCTTTTTTTCTTAATGCCACATCCTTCTGGTTCTTCCCTCACCTGGTCTCCCTCTGATCACATTTTAACTTATTCCTATCCTTGGGTGATCCCTGAAATTTTCCTTAACCTTCCCACTTACCCAATTGATATGGCCTTGGACAATTTCATCTTCTCATGGGTCATACTGTCTGCAAACAGGACCACTCCTGGATCTATTCTGTTGTTGTTGAGATAAACTTTCCAACCATTGAATTCTCTATCAACATAAACGAGAGCTTCATACATATTATTACAGGAAGTAGAAGTCTATCACTGTAATTACACAGCTATTATTTTCAGATACTGCCTCAGCATTCTCCCTTTTCTGTCTGTTTCACTTACTCTCATCCTTACTCTTTGATCTACTGATCTTATATTCCCACGTAGTATTTACTGTGGCTTATTATCAGATTGAAGGCAGAGAATGAAGCTTATTCAGGGCTCCCAAATCCTCCACAGCACTTATTTTGGAAGCAGCTGCTAAGTCGCTTTACTGTTCCTTGAGGACTCAGATGTCCCTGTCGCCCAACACCCACATCAGTGAATGATCAAACTCATTTGTCCTACAGTTCTCTTGGTGGTGTCAGTCACAAGTCGCAGGTGTCCTGCCAGTCATAGAACACCCTTTGCTGGAACATTGAGGCAACTCTCAGGCTTAGCAGCTTAGTGGCAGAGCAAGTTGTTGATTATAAGACATTCAAAGAAAACCTGATCAGTCAATAAATTCCTCCAAGAAGTCCATCATCACCGTGTATCTGAAGGCTCTGTGAGAAGAGATACACTTTTCCCTCCAAATAAATATTTGACAATAATAATTTTGAAAGTATTCAAATATTTAGCATGAAAAAAAGGAATATTCATTTTTCTTCTAATCACATGGAGTTACTTCAGTTGTCTGCATGTCACTGACCAAGCAATTTGAACAGAATGGATGAAGTAGGAGGGGTAACTTTGCTTCTTGCAATCCCCTCTTCGCCCCAACCCCCACATCTGAGAGAGGACATTAATCAGCCTCAGTTGACTATCTCACCCTTAAAAACCTAAACCAAATGTGAGATGATGCATGTGTTTAATTCCTGGGAGAGATGACTCCAGATATGGAGTTCAGTGGAAAAAGAAGGACACTTCAGAAGAATGGCAGAAGGAAGCTGAAGTAGGTATGAGTGCACTGGAGTTTTATTTCTTTTGTTTGAACTGATTCCTTGGAATTCTTGAAACATCAATTCTCCACTATTACAGAAAACAAAGATTAAACCTCTGAGTTTACAAATGATAAACTGAGATCCAGAAAGATAAATGATGGTGTCAACATCAGGCTCTCATCTTCTGATTCCTATCCCAACAAATTCTCTTCTTCGCCACGTCATTTGGGGCAAGTTAAAGCATTACACTTAGGATCTATTTTCTGCATATATGTTTACTTTCTTCCCATTTGACCAGGACTTTATTGAAAATGCTCTTTTGTGTTAATGATGGATTCTTATTCACCAAAGTCATTCATACTTTTTGACTCCTGAACAAATTGCACAACAGAAACTCACATTTTTCACTGACTTCTGTAATAGAAAACTACCTTAGTTTCACAGTCCCTCGCACAAACTCTTCTTAAATGCCTGCCATCTACATTCAGCACTTGGCCTGCTCTTCTTTATAGCTGTGTCATAGAGTAGCAAGGGGAGGGATTTGATTTCCAGTATTTGTTAATGGGAACACTACAGGCTGCCTATATAACTCTGGGTATAGAGTTAGGAAGAAATGTGTAAAATCCACCCAGCTCCTGCGCAAACCAGGTCCTGTACAGAACTACAGTCATCTTCTAGGTTCAGTTTTCACATTTTCCCTCTTTCTTCTAACATTCGTTCATTTTCCTGCCTGTTTCATCTTGTGACTGCCACAGAATTTCCTTTAGCTTCTATCAGAACTTCCATCTGCAGTACCAGTTTTGTTCATTGCATGTGGTTCCAGCCAGTCCCCCTGCAAAGAAACCAAGCTCTTCTAAGTTGCCATTTCCAGCATCTCAAATGTTCTGATCAACTTTCTTCAGAGTGCCACAGCTTCAGTTTTGATTTTTATTCCTCCTTGCCCCACATCTAACCATTCCTCCTACCCTGTGGAATATGCCTAGACATTAACTGGTTCATTCAAATGCTCATTGACTTATGGACCACAGGTGATTTGAATCCCTGTAATGGAACCTAAAATAGACACCTGCGTCTAAGAGCTCCTTCAGTAAAGATGACTCTTGTATCTAGTACAAGCTGTTTTTTCAAAGCTAAGCATGTTTTACTTTCTGTCATTAAAATACCGACCCCTCTGAAGAGGATCCTTTCAAATGTTACATGAAGGACCTATGATTTTGTAGTCAGAAGTCCGGTGCAGTGTGGTTGGGTATTCTATGCAGAGTATCACAAAGCTAACACTGTGGTGTGACCAGTGGAAACCTCTAGGAGAAAGCCAAATAAGACAAACTCTCTTCAATTTCATTATTTTTGTTGGCAGAAATCACTTCCTTGCAATTGCTGGACTGAGGACTCAGTGAATGTGCTATCGATCAAATTGCTCTCAGTTTTTAGGTGCTATCTGTATTCCTTGCCATCTGGCCTTTTCTACCTATTTTTTTTTCAATTTTTTATTACTCATATTGTTATTTGCATATGTATGTATATATGTGCATATATGTATATATAAATATATTATCACATTTTGTGAGGTTCTCCTTCCACCCGGTCACCTATGAAACTTCATCTCAATCTTCAGCTTCTCTACTTTTAAAGTAGTAACAGTGCCTCACACTTTTCTTGTGTTTCAAAATCATTGACTTCCCTTTTTTGCCACAGAGTGAGGGCCAAAAGAAATCTTTGTTTATAAAAAGTTGAAAATGCTTACATCAGGTACATCTGGATAATCTCCCTATCTTAAGGCTAACTGATATGGAATTCTAGTTATTTTTTCAAAAATCCCTTTACTACACTATATGCATTATTGTTGACTGAATGACAGAAGTATGTATATACCAGAGATCAGGAACTTGTGGGAGTGCCATGATAATTATCTAGCATATCATCTATTCATCTTTTTCTTGGAAATATTTTTTTTCTGTTTTTTAGGAAGATGAATTCAGAGAAATGAATTTGATAATTTTTTTTCTTCTTTGATGTTATTCCTTAAGTGAGAACTTCAATTTTGCCTCATATAGAAGCTTTGTCTTGACAACTCTAAAATTCTGCTTTTAACCCCATTTACTACTTAGCTCCTTCCTTGATTACTTCACTGTAGTTATCAAAATCCAATGCTCATTTTATATTTTTGATTACTTCAATTCCTTTTCTCTCTTTTTCTAGATGCAAATACTGTAATGACAAAGAAATATTTTTGTCTACTCCAGAAATTTGACCTTTTGCTGTAAGTCTTTAACAATTCTTAGTTAACTAACTTAATAAATGCAGTGATAGGAAATTAAAGCATGATAAATTATTTAATCTTTTAATTCTAGTTAATCATATTTAAAGATCAAAGAAATGCTTGGAAGGACATAGTATCATTATTCATAGAAAGTTCTCTCTTACTGTCATCTGAAACTAGTCATGCAGAGGCTGGAAATTAATGACATTTCTTCAACTTTTGTTGTGGAAATTGTCACATATATACAAAAGTATAGATAGTAATATAATAAATCTTACTATGCCCATAAACTTAAGCAACTATTAATATTTTGCCAATCTTGTATCATTAAATTCTAAACTATTTTCTAGATAATTTTACTTATTTTTTAAAAATAATGTATTACATAATTTTAAATACAATCCTAAAACTAAAGTATTTTCTTCATAAACATTAAGTATTTGCTCTGTTTTTCTAAAATACAAGGATCATCAAATATTATCTAATACCCAAAGCTTTTAGTTGTTGATATGTTTGACTCAGGAGAGTTATCAAATCTACCTGCAACTTTTATTATTATACATTTGAAATGTGTACCATTCTCTCATTGAACCTCCATTTGAAAAGTCATGATTTATTGATTTATTTGTCCTGTAAAATAACATACCTTCCATATTTGGCTGACTTCTTACAACATCTGCTTTCTTTTCTT
The DNA here is from genome assembly GCA_004024945.1 of Uropsilus gracilis. Lineage (NCBI taxonomy): Eukaryota > Metazoa > Chordata > Mammalia > Eulipotyphla > Talpidae > Uropsilus > Uropsilus gracilis. The sequence continues at coordinate 184,154 of PVHY01000224.1, forward strand.
TCCTTTTTTTTTTTTTTGCTGTCTTGTTGCTTTCTTCAATACTTTGTCATTGCTTCTGGGATTTTTAAGTAGAAAGAACTCGGAATATTTTAAGAGAAGTGTCATGAATTTATGTAATATTTCAAATACAAATTTAAAATTAAATTTTTGTAATACTTCTTTGATTTTGTATTTATATTATGCATCTGTTAATGTTGATGAACTTGATTCTTAATCAACAAAATTTACATTAGTATTTGCATATATGTATACATATGCATATGTATATATAATCACTTAAGAAAAACGCTATCAATATTACTCCTAATAAGACTACCAAATGTTTTTTAAAGATTACTTTGTACTTTTCTTAGAATATATACCACCAAATATAAAATAAATCACCAAATATAAAATAAATCCGTTTTTTGTGGTAAAGTCACCAAAAATTACTTTTATTTTTTCTGCTGAAATCCAACCAACTTGATAAGCAACTTATTTCATTCATTACATTATATTTTTATTACCTACAGTCCATATTGTTTTTAATTTGTGAAATATTTTCATAGTTCTAAATTAAAAAGCATAAGACAAGATACATTTAGAAAAGTTGTTTTCTTTTTCACCCCATGGCCTTCCTTCTACCCATTTCCTTTCCTGGCTCTATAGATAATCAAGTTTCTAGATTTGTTTCTTTTTCTAGCATGTGTGTGTGTGTGTCTGTTTGTGTGTGTGTGTGTAGCTGTAGCATACTTGAAATACTTATATTTCCTTCCTTCTACCCTCTTACTAAACAATGTAGGTTGAAAATATTCTGTAATCTATAGGAAGAGATCTTATTTGTATTCTTTTACACTCTTGCTGTGTTTCATTTTTAAAATATATCATGGTTTATTCAAGCAGTTCACTATTGAAAGACATGTGAGTGTTTGTAATCACCAAAAATAAGATACAATTTTATTTTATACAAAAAATAAGGTGTAATAAAAAGCATGTACATGTCATTTCATATTTTGACAATTTAACTAGCTTTTGATGAAGCTGCTATAAATGGTAGCAAAATTCACAGATTCTTTTCTTCCCTTCTTTTCCAAATACACCTTCCTCTCCAGGGAAGAATGTTTACCTGCCATGCTTTGTGAACTCAATGCAAAGCTTCACTTCAGAATCTTTAATACCTACAGAAATTACATTCTGTCACAACTCTATCTAGCCATCTTTTATTCACTATTCAGGTCACATATTGAACTTCATTTTTTTCATATATTGTTCCATGACCAATTCATCTACTGTTGCATTCTTTATGCTTTGAAATTGCATGACAGGATTACTTCTCTTGGAACATAATCAGTTACTATCCTATAGTTTTATTGAGATGTGGCATATGTCAGTATCACATTATTACAATGAAATATTACTTCCCTGTAAGGCAGAAACCATCACATTTTTTTCTGTGTCGCTCACAGACTATCTATCATTGGATTGATTACAAGATAAGTATCCAATAAAAGTACTTACTGAATTGAATTAAATTAAATTGAATTGATTCTTCTGTATCATCAATATTTTCTGAGGCATGATATAGAATTATTCTACTAGGCAAACATACCTTTATGATGCACAAAAGTTTGGTTTCAAGATTTAGCAAATAAAGACAGTGGACATATAACAGGAAGATGGGCTAAAACACAACAGAGTGGTTATAATTTGGGTCTGATTTAAAGATACTGGTTCTGCATTGCATGGTGATATATTGAAATGCACACATATTTAATAGTTGCTGGGAAACATTGCCTGTAGCTAATGTCCATGAAGTCCATAAACAGAATCAGTATATAATGACAAGAAAAAGAAACTTAGGACTCTTGATCAGCAAGGTTGACTCTAACTCATATTTTTGTCATTTTTCAAGTACGCGACATAAGCCACATTACTGAATCTGTCTGAAAAAAAGTGGGAAGTAATAAGAGCCTTAGGGATGAGTCTGAATAATTCAAAATGTTGATATGATATTGACTACACTGTTGCTGGCTATAGTTGCATAAATAAAAAAATTAAACCAAAAATGACAAACTTCTATCACATGAGTAGGTGCTAATTTTGGAACTTAAACTTCATGTCTTTATTTCGATCTAAACCCTTGTCCTTCAATCATGTCTTTGATATTTCACTGCACTTGCTTAGAAAATTATCAGATTGCCATTCAATTGTCTTTTGCTAGCTTCAGTCAAAGAGGTAAAAACAAACTTTCCATATGATGTCTCACCACTTTGTCTTGTTTGCTACATTTCCACCTGAAATTAGCATGATATCTTTGTTTTTCAAGTTATCCAATGTGGAAGTTTCTTTTCCTGTTAGAAATATGTCTTTGACTTGCCACTTCATTGAATATGAATCCAAAATGTTAACTCCCAGAGAGTCATAATTTGCGATCATTCCAAGTTGTCAAACCAGAAGTGAAAGCTCTGAATCTATAACTTATTTTTGGAGTCAAGTGGTCTTTCCAAATCAGGTATTTTTTATTATTTTTTTAACCAATGTAGCATTCTCTAGTTCCTCAGGTTTCCAAGTCTCCAATGTCAGTTCCTGAAGTAACTAGAAAACCTGCCAAATCTGACCTTCTTTAAACAACATATCTTTCTTTTTTCCAGAGGAAAACTGTAAAGATCAAGTCACAGCTGCACGTAGTACCTAATTAAACAAGTGTAAGAAAGCAGAGAAGGTCAGGTTGTCAAAAATCATTGCTGTATCTTTACTGGATTGTATTTAAAGACTGATTGCAGCGAAGAAAATAACTCAATAATGTGTATGAGACTGGAATAACAAATGATCTCAAGGAGCAGATCTGCCTAGCAGCTAACGAAAGATTTTGAGATAAAATCCTAGGAAACAAACCAAGGGAAATGAAAAGGAGAGAGGTTGTAGTGAGTAAAACAAACAACTGATATTAATATGGAAAAGAGTGTCTGTGGACTAAGTTCAAAGAAAAAGCAGGACAAAATTAGAGATGTCAGTTCACCAACTTAATTTTTTTTCTTTTCACATCAAGGAGTAGAATGAATAGATATTTAAGAGATGATACAAGGAAAAACAATTGTGATTACACAATCAAGATAAAATAGGAAAGGTGAATTAAATATTTTACATCATTAAAACATATTTAATTGGGTGTTGAGATTATTTCTAATTACCTATAATGGCTTAGCATCTAGGTTGCATGTTGTTTGCTGAAGGACCTTGTAGGCACCTTGTTTCTCTGCAATCCTTCCTTTCAATGTTAGATGAAGTCAGAGAGACTGAAGAACTCACCCCAAGGAAACCAAAGTCTGCAAGCACTGCTCCAAATTAGCAGCTTCTGCCTTAAGAAAGGAGGGTTCAGAAACATTTTTTTTCATCTATTTTATTTTTGAAATATTGTAAACACAGGCCCATGGGAAATTCTGTTGGGTACTAGTTAGCATTTAAGTATAATTTTCAGTTCATCATATTTTGCTCTGCTTTCCAGCTTTCTCCTGAATCTGAGAATGTGGTGTGTTCTGAAGGATATGCTCTGTGGCCTCTGGGAATGAACAGCTTATGTTTTGCTAAGTGAACTGGAGTATGTATTTTTCACATTGTTTGAAAAGACCCATCAATTCAAGGGAGAGTTTATACAATAGCATAACTACCTCAGACAAATAAATGTGTTTTCAGGTGTGTGCATGCATGCATGTGTGTAATTAAACTTTCTTTATTCATACCATCAGACATCTTAATTTGTGATGGCATTATTTAAATATTTATGAACTAAGCTATAATAAAAGTTATAACTTGCAAGAACATAGGAGAAAGTACATTTTTATTACTGTGACAGATGAGAATTCTGCCTTTTCCCTGAACTCTCAGAATGGCATGGGTGCCATCTTGCCATGAATAACTGACAATGCATTTAAATAGTGCACCATTGCAAGTATAATTGCAATTTGTTGTAATTTCTGCTTAAATTCCTCTCTGACACAGTTGATTTATTTTGCAAATCAGTGCATCTAGAGGGTGTACTGTGTCGCATTATGGGCCTTTGATATAGAACCTTTGTTTTATAACAGGGAAAATAATTAGCTTTTGGATAAGCTTGAGTTGTGATGTCAGGCGCTATCCGTGGTGCTGAAAGAAGTTATTAGCGCTGAGCTAATGAAGGCACTCAGCCAGGCTCTGCCACCTTACTAATTTGTCTCTTTGGGATTTTAGTAAAATTAAAAATGAGATAAGCACAAATGGATGGATTTTATAGAAAAACTGGTAAGCTTATTTATAGAGTCTACAGAGACCCCTGATAAAACTGAATTCAAGAAAAAATTTTATTTACCTAATAGCGTGCCATCCAAACACTATTTCCCTTAGTATTGGTGATGGAATTGTTTAGACATATTTTAATTAAATTTTATCTAGGTTTCTCTGTTTGGGATTCTAAAGATTTTATGAAAGTTATCAGCAAGTTGCAAAGTCAGCATTCATCCTGTCCTGTGGGGGGGGGGGTGCTAATTTCAGGGTAGCCTCTTCTAGGTTACCTAATAGACATATATTTAAGGTAAATATGACAGAAGAGGTGGGAGTAATAACCAAAAAATAATAGTTGGTTTTCAATAGGAATACTTCACCTAAGAGTTGTTCTTTCTTGTCCATCTCCTGAATTGTTAAGACAAAATTTAATTGTTGAATAGCTCATACTTTTTTGACTTTTGACATGTTGGGACTTGTTTACCTTGCAACCAGTGACATATGTAACTTGATGCTGGTTGGGGGGCATTTGGACTCAGCTCCAAAAAAAAAAAAGTATTACCAGATGGTTATTTTATGCTCTTATGAGGTTATAAAATAGCACTCAGGTATAAACGGTAATCACAAAGCTGTGATGCTAGGAAAAAAAATAATCACGTTAAATTGACCTTCATGAATAACAAGTAAGGTTCCATTTCACTTCATTTCTGTTCATTTTAAAAGCAGCATTAGCTTTTTGGGCACATAATTTTTCATTGTTTGCTGAACACAGCTCTATTAGAATGATTCACTGTCTTTAATATTAGTGATTATAGTCCATTTCAATTACACAGTATGTTATATAGTTTGTTGTATTACTCTCCATATCTCTGCTATTTGACTCTGCTGGAAAAGATTAAACATAACAGGGGTATTAAGAAGTTGGGGTTCTGTGGGTGGAAAGGAACCCCTATAAGCATTTAAATGATAATGTGGACAAACTTTCATTTATAAGTAAGGTTTTCAAAAATTGCAAAATAACAAGATGCGATTAAGACTTCTTATGTCCTTTGGCACTAATACTTGAATTAATATATTTTTAAAATTTCACAGAGATGGATATACAATAAACCCATCCATTGGAATGCATATTTGGAAAAGGTTTTACAAAACTATACAACCATATAATCCTTCTATCAGTGGAATAATGAGTTTTCACCACCCCAACATGTTCCACTATGTCCATTGCCAAGCAGTCTGCTTTACGCCTCACCCCCAAGTGGACTGTGATATTATTTCTGTAACAATTAATTCTTCTTGACATTCTCTAATATTATCTTAATGGAATAATAGAGAATGTGCCCTTTTCTATATGGTGTATTTGTGAGTCCTATTCCTGCTGTAGTTTTGAGTAATTTGTTTTACAACTTAAATGTAATTTACTATGGATACCATAATTTGATTATATATTAACAGGTGATAGATATTGGGCTATTTCTGCATTTTGAATACTTTGAATAAAGTAGCAGATATGTTTTTTGTTTGCAAATATGTTTTTTGTTTGTTGTTAGTAAATATCCATGATTATGATTAGTCATATCATGAGTGTATACGTTATAAGAAATTACTAAATATTTTCCAAAACACATTTTTCAGTCTTGTCAGATTTGTATATTTTTATGATCTGCATATCCTGATTAACAATTGGTATTTCCAGACTTATTCATTTTAAGTTATTCCAGTGTGTGTTGGCACTGTCTTTTGATTTAAAATTAATTTCTCTAATAACTCTTGTGGTTGAAAAGATTTTCATGAGCTTATCAGCCACTGTTATCTTCCTTTCTACGGGTATGTGTGCATCATTTTTCCAACTCATGATATTGTTTTATTCTGATGATTGTGTCATAAAATCGTTTGTAGTATTTTTATGAGTAAAAATATTTCAACTATATGATTTACAGTATTTTCCAAGTAATCAAATCTTTAAAAAATATTCTGAGTATTTAAGATGAAATTCAACTATTTAATCATTTAGTTATTTTTATTGTCTTAGAAATATTTCCTGTCCGAAAATCGAAATGATTTTCTCTTACATTTTATCCTCAGTTCTGATATACTTATATGCATAAAAACAACAAATTGATCATCATAGTTGACATAGCTTTTTACCCCAAAATTTCTTTGTGGTGATTAGTATTTCCTTGCTTGGGCTCCTCCCAACATTCATCTATTTTCGACAACAAACCAATAATATTTTCATTTTCTCTGTAAACTAGTTGATACTTTCCAGAAATGTATATGTATGGAATGATCAGGCAAGTGTCATTTTTGTCTGACTTATTGTACTTAGTATAATCATTGGCTACATCACGTATATATCAAGTTTATTTAGAAGAATATTAAATTGGTGAATAATTCAAGTGGGTTTTGTTTATTCACAAGAGTGATGAACCTTTAGAATATTTCTCATTTATGCCTGTTACAAATGAAGGACATACGTATGAAGACTGTGTTCACTTGTTTGAGTGTCTACTAGTGGAATGGCTGAATCATACGATAGGCACATCTTTAATATGTTTCCGCCACCCTCTTCTTTAACATGTTTTAAGAAACTCTCAGTCTGTCTTACAAAATGCTTATAGCATTTTAGTCCTGTTCAACAGTATTTGAGAACTTCAGTTTCTTGAGATCTTTGCAAATATTTGATCAAGCCAGTCTTTTTAAATTTAACTATTCTAATAAGTATCTAATGGCATCATATTTTACTTTGATTTGTATCTATCTAAAATTTATGGCTCAAGGCATATTTTCTTGTGGTTCACATTTGTCTGTGTATCTCCCTTAAACTTTCTTTTATGCTCAAAGTGCTGTAAACTTCCAAGTTTTCCATCTAGCTGACTGTGACCAGGTATTATGCCCATTTCTGAATATTATTTTGTTTTAACACTTTGTTTATTTTTATTTTTAAATTGATTGCACATGTCATATTTTTGGTAATTCTGGCTTCAGTAGTTTCACCACATACAAACTTTGCTCAGAACTATTTTGTGTACTCAGAATAACTCTCTTCAATGATCCAGACCTCACTCTTTCAATGTGGCTAACTCCAGCGCTGCTGTGCCTTATTAACTTTAGATGTCTTTTCTTTGGAGTCTCTCTGCTTCATCTGCTAAACTCAGAGTCCACAGGACTCTGCTTGTGTTTCTACTCTTTTGCCAGGCTCAGGAAAATCAACTGGTACCCTGGGCAATAGTAAATGGTAAATGTTTCACTCCTCTTCAAAATCATACCGTTTGTTGTCTGTATCTTAAAACAAGAGAACTTATTGACATGACTTTTTGTTCATTTCTTTTGCTCACTTTTGTTGTTTCAGGTAGAAGAGTCAATCCAGTCTTCATCAAAATCGACATCTTCTTATACTTTGTTATTAATTTTTTCTCTCCCTCTAGTTTGGATATCTGAATCAGAAAGAATCTAAGAAATGATATTGGAATTTCTTGCATTGTTCTGGCTGTAGGACAAAAAAATAAAACTTTCATCTCTTTCCCTTTCAATATTGTCTTAGCTGTACAATTTTCATAGGTGTTCTTTATCAAGCTAAATTATGTTTGTTCTATTACTTTTTTGCTAACAGCTTTTCTTATTAATGAATATTGACTTTTACCAAACCATTTCCTGCATCTTTAGGAAAGATCATGTATTATATTGACTAATTTTCAAATGATAGACCAAATCTCAAATTTCTAGATAAACAAAATTTTGTTACACTGTATCATTCTTTTAATAGACAAATGGGTTTGTTTAGCTACTGTTTTAATGAACATTTTTACATCTTTTATGAGAACTATAGATTTAAAATTCTTTTTCTTATAATGTCCTTGCATAATTTTGGAGAACAACATTTTGCAGAACTTATTCAAAAAATGGGAGAGAGCCTATCTTCCTTTATTTGCTGAAGGAGTTTGTGTAAGATTATTATTATATCTATTTTATACACACACACACATATGGACATTTTTCTGTAAGGTCATCATAGTCATGTGGATTTGCTTTTCAAAAAAAATGAAAATATGTGTCCAATATTTTACTATCCTCTAACTATATAAATTTTCTAATTTTTTGCATTAATTTGGTACTTTGTAGTTCTCATGAGTAGGTAGCATCCCTATCTTATGAAGTTACAACATTTTTCCACTTAAAATTGCACATCTTATCCTTTTAGTTTATTTTTAAAGCTTTTAAGGACCTATGATAAAACTCATTTTAAATTTTTGGAAATTTACTTTTACTGTTTTACTTTTGGTCAGTCTAAATAGTGTCACACCTTATTTTACCAAATACTTAATTTTATTATTTTCCTACTTTTTTCATGTTTTCCATTTCATTAATTGTCACTTTAATCTTTTTAATGTCTTTTATTTATTTTGAATTATATTTATTCTTAATTCTAGTTAAGTTAGATATTTACAAGGCACATTTTAAGTCTTCTACTTTAAAATACATGTAGTTCTTCTGTTTTCTCTGCACCCCACAGATTTTTATATGTTAAGTTTCTGTTTCCACTGAGTTCAAAATATTTTTGAAATTCCTCTTTTGTTCCTTCCTTTTGCTGTGGGTTCTGTCGAATTGCATATACAATAGTCAGCTCTCTGGGGAATCTTTTAGCTTGTTATTTTTAATTCTATGATGTCAGAAAATAATATATATATAATTTCTACAATTTAAAATGTTTATACTTGTTCAATGAGATAGTATGTCTTCTATTATTTTAAACATTTCATAAACATCTAGATAAATAGATGAATAGATAGATGATGATGATAGATAGATGATAGATAGATAGAAATAGATAATGTGTTATTAAATTATTAGGCAAAGTTCTATCCTCTATCAAAGTAGATTATTTTCTTTTATGGTATTGCTAAAAATTCTACACTTTATTTATTTAAACCTAATGGTCCACCAATTACTGAGAAAGTAATATTAAAATACAAAGATACAAATGTAGATTTACTTCCCCATTTAGCTTTGTCCATTTTGTTTAATAGTTATAGGAGGTCATTTTGTGTTTGTATATCATCAGATGAATTGATTCTTAGTATTATGAAATGTCCCTACTTATATATGATAGTTTCTGTTCTGCAATTTCCTTTGTCCAGTATTGACACATCAATTTTCCTTTTTTAATTAATTGCACATATATGTAGTTTATATCATTGTACATATATGTAGTTTATATTATTGTCTACCCCAAGATTCTCCTATCACCTTGTCACCTGTGAACCATCACCTTAATCTATTTAATTTTTGTTTTTTAGTGTTTGTGTGGTATATCTTTTATGAGTTTGCTTTTAAGTTGTGTATTATTTTAAATGTTTTAGAAGACATGTAGCTAAGTATTTTAGATGTTTTACATTGTCTTCATTTTCATTTAATTTTTAATTCATTTACATTTAATGAGATTACTGATACTATTGGTTTTAAATCTATCACCTTACATTTTTTTGTGATTTTACTTTCTCTTTCCTCCCTTTCTTTTATATCCCAGTCTTCTTTTACATTGTGTCTTTTCTCTTTTACTGCTTCATTGTATTAACTGGGGAAAAAATGATCTAATGAATTTAAAAACACTATTTTCATTTTTATACTATATTTACTTTTCACGATCTGCATTTGACAGCATTTACCAATTAATATCTTAAAATTTTAAAATGATATGCCACTTTTCTGTCTTCTCCATTTTTGCTATTTTTTATATAGCTACATGTTACATGTGATTGACAGTGTCTTAATTTTTGCTTTCTGTGGTTATTATACTAAATATATCAAAATGAAGAAAATAATTTTATATTTACAAAGTCATTTATTATATCGTGTTCTTCATTTCTTTAATTCTTTTTTTTATACCTGGCATCCTATTCTTTCAGCTTGAAAGAGAACTTTTTTTCTCATTTTTTATACTCCAGTTCTGTTGGGAAAAAAACCCTCTCAACTTTCCTTTGTCTGAAAATGTTTTCATCTCACCTTCAGTTTGTGAAAGATTTTGAATCTTTTTAAAGGCACTAGTTTTAAAAGTGTATGTTGAAGATATTTTATCTCTAATTTTTTTAAGATATTATTTGATTATACATGACCTTGTGTTGTTTCTAATTAGAAATTTTGTTATTCTTTTAGCCTAATGTGTCATTTTCCTATACATTTATATACTCTTATTATTATTGTTTTATTATATAAACATGATTATATACCTGTATGTGTATGCATCTTATTGAGATTCATTGTATTTGTGGTTGTACCTACTTGTATGAAAATTCTGGAAATTTCCTTTAGTACAAAAGTAAGGTCAATCACCAGCAACCTTCTTTGATATAGCAAACTTGTTAAGCCTCTTACTCAATATCTGAAAACTGTCATTTCACATAACTTGCATAACTTATAGTTGTTTATCAAAAGAGGATTGATTAATGCCACTTACTCCATCAATGCCTAAAGTAATCACGTAAAAAATTAAAATCTGTCAGCACTTCCCCAGTTGGAAGACTACACTCCCCCAAAATACTGGTTCTTCCACCTTCCTCTCTGCCATCATCTTGATTTCTACTCTTCTGGATAAAGCAGTAGTTGTCAGTTAGCTTCACTCTAATAAAATAATCATCAATTGTATACAAGCTGAATGCAATACTTAAAATCCTGGTTTAAACTCTGAGAGCAATACAGTGCTGTAGATAGATAATGTGGAAGAGCAAGGAACATAAAAATGTTTCATACGCTTCAAATCAAATAGATGGTTTTACTCATATGTAGACACTTCTTGCTTTACAGATAATTCAATTTAGAAGGTAGTGTATACATATGAAGTCACCTTTCTTATCTTACAGATGGAGAAACTGAGTGCTAGAATAGAATCACTTTATCCAGGATTCATGAAGCTGGTAAGTGCTGGTATTAATATCTGCTTCAGTGCACTTTCTGTTATTTGATTTGTTAAGACACATCCATGCATGTTAACTTGAAACTATCTTTTTATTTGGTTTCTACAAAGAGGCAGCTTGAAATTATGAGGTTTGGATCAATTTTATTCTTTAAACTAAGTGACCACAAAGTGATTGATGAAACATGAGTTTTACTGATTTGAGCATGTGAGTTGTTAAGAAGTTCAAAAGCTTGCACAAACCTTATCTTGACCTTTTAGTGTGTGAATCTTGACATTTAATCTTACTAGAACAATTTGTCTCTTGGGCTTTCTACTTGATTCAGTTCCTATCTGTTTTGTAAAATATAATAACAACATTACTTGGGATAATTCATTTTTCTCATCCCATTAGGAATGTGGAATTAAAAGCCAGATTGAGATGAGCAATGAAAATCACAATATATAATTGGCAACTCTTTCATCTCCCTCTCTCTTTTTCCTCTCTCCTGTGTAAGTCTCTATGCCTATTTCACACACACATAAACACACACATACACATTATACACATTAGTAGCTCATCACATCAAAGTTGGACAAAATTGATCTTTAAAAATCTAATATTTTTAAGTAGTCTTGATTCAGTATGGAGTATGAGTTAATGTTGGGAAATTGTGAAAATATGAAATCTTTTTTTTTAATTTTTAAAAATATTTATTTATATATAAATTTCACATCTCTGTGATCTCTGGGGTTCATCCCCCTTCCCTGACCATTCCCACCCGGTTCCACCCCCCCCCCACCAAGTTGTGTACTTTAATTTGGTTGTTGACTTGTTTTGACTTTTCTTCATGGGTTTTTTGTTTATCTTTCCCAGGTCCCATATAGTCATGAAACCATTTGGTTTCTGTCTTGTTTCTTTTTGAATTGTTTCTACTAATATGAATTCTTCTAAGTCTATCCATGTTATCATAAAATCATCCAATTTGTCATTTTTAATTGATGAGTAATATTCCAATGTGTACATATACCACATTTTTTTCCCAGTCATCTGTTTTCAGACATTTTGATTGCTTCCATGTCCTTGCAATTATAAATAGTGCTGCAATAAACATCCGAGTACAGGTGTCCCTTTGTACCCACATTGAAGTCTCCTTTGGGTAAATTCCCAAAAAAACAAATGCTGGATCATATGGTAGTTCCATTTTCATTAATGTGAGAGCCCTCCGTACAGCTTTCCATAGACGTTGGACCAGTTTACATTCCCACCAGCAATGTAAGAGTGTCCCCTTCTCTCCACATTCTCACCAGCACTTGTTGTTGCCCGTTTTATGGATGTGGGCCATTCTTACTGATATCTAATTTTTAACAAAGGCAGCTAATGCTAGGATTATTGATATGGGAGTTGTTGATTTGAAGTAAGCAATTATTATATGCTTTTATATATTATATTGTTACCATGAGTGTTAGGTTATGGAGAAGCTACTTATTTGGTATTGCATTCACTACAGGTGAGTTCTCTTAAAGAGAATTGACTATCACATCACTAGTGAATAGCTAAAGCTGAGATGGGGGGGTAAGTATCCTGATTCCAAAATTCAACTTTTAAAATGTGTCATAATTTGCTCTTCAACAATAAGAACAAAAAAGTGGATACTAGAAGAAAAGAGAGTAAGAGAGTAGATAAATTTGGTGGAAGGGGACAATAATATAATGAAGGATGGAAGCTAGACTTCTGATGGTGAACACAATGTAGTAAATAAGATGCATATTTATAATGTCACAGACCTAAAACCTGTGTAATGTTATAAATCAATGTTACCTCAATAATTTTATTTTAGAAATGCAAGTGAAACAATTTCAGGATTAATGAATGAATTCATGGATAACTCAGTATTTTTCTCATCTTGATACATTTTGCACATTCAAATAAATTGTCAAAGGATGCCCATGAAATAAAAAATCTCTAAGATTTTGGTTTTAAATAACTCATTCTAATTGCACTGATGCTTCTTAAGGTAGACAAAGATTGCTATGAAGGATGTGATCAAGAAAGAGTTGCATCTTAGTTTATTTAGCCACTATTTTGTTCATCCTAAAACTATGCATATAAGATATAATTGCAAATGGAAATAAACTTTTAATAACTTGTCAACTTCTACTGAAAGATCATAGATAGTGATTACAACAATCTATGGCATGCCATGTAATTTAACCTAGATGCCTAAGATTTGAGATGTAACTGACATGGGAGACCCTCCCATCTTTTAATTTATCTATAAAAATTCATTGCTGCATGCATTTTATTCTGATACAGCAGAACATAACAAAAGGGAACATGAGCATGTATCTGAGAGCTTAAGAAAAGTAATATAAGATTTGTAAGGAGAAGGAAGATCCTGTGGTATCTTAAATACTTTGCTAGAGAAATTAAAAGGTCTATATCCACTGTGAATGACATTTTAGTAAAAATGATTATTACATTTGGATGAATCATATTTAACATAAATATAATTGTGTTACATGAACATAAAGAATAAGCCTTCCCTCCTAAATTAGGGAAGGAGGATAAATTTGAGACTTGGGCAATGACTGGAAAAATTAAAACTATTTCCTCCTTTATAGACTTTCAGGTTGGATTTTAATAGGACAATTAATGAAAATAACATCATTTCAAAATTTAATTCAGAGAACTCAGAAACTAGCAATAATTTTAAATGGATAACAAAAGAAAACAGATGCCAACTGGTTATTTTATTTAAATATGATAGGACAATCACTTCAAATATAACCATATATCAAACATATAAAGTATAACCAATAACACTGAATGGTTTAGTTAATTTTATTTTTGGGAATACTTACTTCATTATGTATCATAATATAAATCATATTTATATATAATATACACTATACTACATATAAAATGTATCAATATGTATGGATATGTATTCATAAACATACTAACATGTTATAAATTATTATATATGTGTATATAGCAGGTATAGATATATATGTACATATAATACATGTGATAATCACGTGTTTGTATAGGAACAGAGAGTGCTATGGACTGATGTTTAAGAAACACATTTGACTGCTTATAACATCTTCAAACATATCCTCATAGTCTTAAGTTTTAACAAATAAGACCAAATCATTATTCAAATTATGAAACATAGAATAAATATCGAAGATCTTTGAAACTGGAATGAAGAGATTGACAACAGGATGGTGTTTGAGTAACAATGAAGATGTTGATGTTGAATAAGAAGTAAATGTGATTAAATGCATAGTTTCTGCACTTCCAAGTTCTCTTTGCTCCTCTTGCACAGGTTCTATGTGTGCTGCCTCGTGTTGGCAATAAATGTCTATGTGTTTTACTTTGGGGGGTGGCCTTGGGTTACCCAACCCTACTGGAAAGTACAGATACTCAGAAGTCCTTGGGAGTTTCTATTGCCATTGGTGGATTTTTTAAAAATTTATTTATATATAAATTTTACAACATTGTAATCTCAAGGATTTGTCCCCCCTTCCCTTCCCCCTCTTTCCCTCCTGCTCATAGTTGTGCACTTCATTTTGCTGTTAGCTTGTTTTGACTTTCCTCAAGGCTTTTGTTTATTTTTTTCACTATATCCCATATATTAGTGAAATCATTTGGTTTCTGCCTTTTTCTTTATGGCTTGTTTCTGCTAATATGATTTCTTCTAAATACATCCATGCTGTTATGAAATCGTCGAATTTGTCATTTTTAATTGATGAGTAATATTCCATCATGTTTATATACCACATTTTTTTTCATCCAGTCATCCATTTGGGGGCATTTAGGTTGTTTCCATGACCTTGCAATTATAAATTGTGCTGCAGTAAACATCCGAGCACAGGTGTCCCTTTGTACCCACATTGAGGTCTCTTTTGGGTAGATTCCCAAAAGAGCAATTGCTGGGTCAAATGGTAGTTCCATTTTCATTAGCTTGAGGGTCCTCCACACCCCTTTCCATAGTGGTTGAAGTAGTTTACATTCCCACCATCAGTGTAGTAGTGTTCCTTTCTCTCCACATTCTCGCCAGCAATTCTTGTTGCCTGTTTTAATGATTGGTACAGGCAATTCAAAGTCTAGTTCCTTAGTCCCAAGCACACCAATGTGAGTAACAAAGAGTTTTCCCTATGGACTACCCTCCATAGAGTCTTGTTTGAAATAGCTATTGTCATGTGGCTTCCTCTTCTGTCCATCCTAATCTCTCACTTCCCAGAAGATCTTTCTGGGAGAATTTCCTGACTCACTTATGCAAAGACAGTTATCTCAGTTTACCTCCAGAAAACCCGAACTATGGCAAATAGAAGACTCCCCTCTATTAAAGAAGACTTTATTCTTTTTATTATGCTATTTTAACTTTAGTTTGCTTTGTGGGCCTTCAGTTAAACAGTGAAAAAAAGTGATTCTTTGAAGGTTAAATAATTAACCTTAAACCATACAGTAATTCAAAGAGAAAGAGTCAGAATTTAATCTTAACTCTTTTTCAGAATGTTAGAAGACTTTTTTGAATGAATCCCATTGAAGCATACATGGAAACACATTGGATTTTAAGATTGTTTCCTTTTGTTTGATAGGAAACAAATGGCTTAATTTCAAACCCTGTGAAGATAAAAGATTAGAAACCATTAGGGAGAAAGATAAGTATTTTACTTGTTCTTAATTCTTGTAGATATAAGACTGAGGAAAAAGGGGTTTTAAAAATCTGTCTTTTTACTGATAGCATTAATGTGAGTATCCCTAAATTAAAAGGGAAAAATTACTTTAATGATGGTCAAAGTAAAACAAAAAAAATTATTTTTCCCCTCTCAATGCAACTATGAAGTAAGACATCCATTATAAATATCAGCCGCTCTGCCTAACCTAATAAGCACTTGAAATATTAGTCTTGGTGATTTTATTTTAAAACAAAATACTTACACACTTTAATCTTTCATAATTTTTTTAACAATAAGTTTAAAAGTTGACAACATTGGTTAAATAAATGACTTGCAATTGATTATAAAAGAAATGTTAAGACAAATACTTTCTCTTAATAATTTTAGTGGTAATCTATATTAAGTGCTTCTCATTGAAAACTTTACCACTTAGACTTTATATGTTGATTTCCTGAATATAAGTAGGGAAGCAGAGGATCTCAATAGTTGAGCATTGTTGTTCTGCTACATTCTGCTAAGATTTATAAAACCCAGTAGAATAAGAATTCTAACACTGTACTGATTATTTAAACGCTAAATTATTAAAACCTTCAAAACTAATGTAAAAATATACATACCTATGTAATCAACTTTAAGAATGTACATATTCTAGTGACTCTGCTTCAAGCTGTGTGAGTAACTGGTTCTGAACCCCGTCTTTGGCAAAAATGGAAATGTGGACAATATATATTAAGTACTGTTTTCAGACATTGGACAACTAGAAGTACAGAATTCTCAACTGTGAGAGAAGTTCCAAGTGAGATGGATGATCATTCCATGTTCTACCTAAAGACATTTATCTAATTCCTGTATAGAATTTATTCAGGTAAATTAGGGTAATATTATTGAGTTGAAAAGACAGAAATCTAAGATTGAGGAAGTTAAAGTAGCTGGATTAAGAGGGAAAAGTATTGTTAGCAGGCAAAATGTGGGGTACTCTGGAGCCTCTAAATTTGCCTGCTCTAAAATCAGTTCTACCATCTGCCACAAAAAAAAACCAGACTCTTAGTGCATAAAAGCATCAATGGAAAAGAGCTTGAATAGTTTGTGTGCAATGAAAGGCAATTAGTGTGCATTAGAGAGAAAAGAGAATATAGTTAGACTTGTTTCCCCATCAAAGTCCTGAAGTCACTCATCTCCTCGTGGGTAAATGCCCAGTCAAACAAAGTTGGCCCAAAAGTAGGACTTCTGAGGCCCAACAGCTCACTGCAAATCTGAGGCACCCCCTGATGGGAAATTATAGGAAAAGGCTTATCTTATAAGAATTATGGAAGGAATTAGTGTGTCTGGGAGAAAAAGAGCAAAGTCAAATTAGAAGTCAAGATAAAGTTTGCCATTTTTGACCTCCCCATGGCTCTGTCACTCTTTTAAGTGTCTCCTTCCATGTCCCCCAAGTATCTAGTACAAATCCATGGTGGATTAGGGTAATATTATTGAGTTGAAAGGACAGGAATCTTCACATGTCTCTCTGCTTCACGTGCCTCCTCTAACTCTTCCTACGCATCGTAATCTTCTTCAGCTCTTCTCACATCTCACTATCCCCCTTCCTTGGGTAGGACTGAGACTCAAAACCTCCCCTTCTGTGAATACCACACTCTCCCACCATCAACGTGTAGAGTCTGCTAACATTTACTTTAGAGTTCCTTTAAATCTTGCTAATTGCCAAACTAGAATTAGTGTTTACAAGATTGCTAAGGACACTTACTGATGATAGAACTACCTGTGATTTAAGCACCTCCTGGAGTTCTCTCAGTGGTTCCTGATATTTAGCTAAAGAAGATTTAATTGTATTTGTCATGAACTGTACAGTGCCTGGAACGAATGGATTGCTAGACCAAATTTCTGAAAAGTGATTCTTCGATGAGAATACTCTGTGCAAACACACCAAGATGGGACATCACTTGTTGTGCCTAAAGTTTGGAAAGGAGGCCAGTGTGGAGTGGGAATGATGACCAAGGGGAGTGTGCCCCCAATGTGCTCAGAAAGAGAGCCAGCAAAGAGTCAGGCTGATCATTTTGGGAGTTAGACAGAAACCCAAGTTCCAGCAGCCTCATATGATTATTTATTTTGAGTCCAAATTTCTTTCTCTTGCTTTAATCTCACCCATCAACTCTCCACAAATAGCTGAATGTATTTCTGGAGGAACAGGGACTACTCCAATTCACATTAGGGTCAGGAAGCATTTTCAGAAGCATCTTAAGGAGCAAATTGTCTTTTCTAATCAACAGTAATGGGAGTTCGGTGAGGGCGAGGAGAGGCCATAACAGGAATCTGCTCAAGTGCAATTACTTCTGTCTCTGATGCAAGACAGATAGATATGAAAACCAACATAATTCTCCAGAGTGGATGATTTCCTTCCTGGGAAATGGTTCTTAATTATGAAATACACTTGAGGTTAAGACAATAGCCTAAAGCTCTTTGCCTTCATCTTACCCATCAATTCTCTTACATAAACTATTGAGTGTATTTCTGAAGGAACAGAACTATTTGACCTATTGCAAAAAAATTGTGTCTTTAGTTCAGAAAAATATAAAATAGTTCAAAAAGCCTATAGGTGTGGCCTTATTGGTTTGCTAGTCATTTCACTCTAAGAGATGTGTCATCAAAAGTAACTGTGGGTCCAAGGAGGCTGCTCCACCCATGTTTTCAGAAGGAGCCATACAATATAAAAAGTACATTCTCCTTGAATTCTACTCCATGCATTTTTTTAAAACCTAAAGTTTTAAAACCTAAACTTTGCCATTGTTGACCTCCCCATGGCTCTGTCACTCTTTTAAGTGTCTCCTTCCATGTCCCCCAAGTATTTAGTACAAATCCATGGTGGATAAGCAAGCACAGCTTCTTCACATGTCTCTCTGCTTCATATGCCTCCTCTAGCTCTTCCTACACGTCAGAATCTTTTAGGATAATCTGTAGGATCATCTGTCTCATTATCACTCATATGTGATGAAAAAATTACTTCCTTTTCACAAAGGAAAGTAAATTAGAAGTTGTCGGGCTCTCAATTCATTTATTCATCTGCTGATGGCATTATCCATATATGTGCCCATCCTTCCTGTTACCTGGCACGAAGGGTGCCTACTCTTCCTCCAACCAGTCTACCTTGTTTGAGTCAAGGTACATCTAGTCTCTAGTTGCCCAGAGTCTCCACCTCAGAGCCAGTGTCAGTCTTCTCAAGCCACATATACTTTTTGCTGGTAACCTTCAACATGGGTTACCTTCACTTCAAAATATCTAGACTGCTACTCATAGACTCAGTCTTCTCACCAAGATTATCACAGTGACTTCCAAAGAGATTTAATATATTTTCTTTTGTCAACCTAAAATAGTAGTTCTCACCTAAGGGCAGTTTCCCCTCTAGAGATCTGGCAAATGGCTGGAGACATTTTGAGCTGCTGTAACTGGTAGGCAGAGAGGCCACAGGCATCTAGCAGTTTGAGGGAAGGTATGCTGCTAACCGTCTATGAAGCATGAAACAGCCTTCTACAAACAAAGAATTTTCTGCTCAAAATGTCAGGAAACCCTGGTCTATTCTCTATTCTGAAGCCAACAAACTTGAATGATTATGTGGAATGGTGTGTCTGATATCAGATTGTGCCTCCACTCAGATATTCCAGTGTCTCTCTTGTTCTCTAGCTTAGTGCCTGATTCCCATGAATCTCTTACCAAGCACTCAAGGCTGTTGTGTTCCTGCCTTGTCACAGGTCGTATCTCCATTTTCTCATGCAGGCACCCTGGAAAGCCCATTCTTCTGACAGGAGGTTCTTTGGGTGGCCTGTTTACTTTGGTGACCACACTCCCACCAGATGTCCCCAGTGCCTACTGCCCACTCTTTCACAGTCTGCAGAGGTCACTTTCCAGCTGGATTACACTGAACACCCCTTCTAATGTTGAACTAGAGATTAGCATTCTCTAGTCTCTTTATTAAAGCTCCTTCTTGCCATAGTGATTTTGGACCGAATTATGCCACCTTGTTCATAGGTTCAATTCCTCACTCTCAGTGCCTCAGAATGTGACTAACTAGAAACAGTCTTTAATGAGATAAATATGTTAATGTGAGGTTCTTAGGTGGCCCTAACCCAATATGACAAGTGCTCTGATAAGGACAGATTAGGATTCAGAGGATAATAGACAGCACCATGTGAATTCACAGGAGAAGGCAGATGTCAACATGCCAAGAAGGTTTTCAAACACTCTTACACTGCTGGTGGGAGCGTAAACTGGCCCAAGCACTATGGAAGTTTGTGTGGAGGATCTTCAAACTGCTGAAAATGGAATTACCATTCAACCCAGCAATCTCACTACTGGAAATCCACCCTAAGGACACAAAAACACTAATTCAAAAGGACACCTGTACTCAGATGTTTATCACAGCACTATTTACAATTGTCAAGATATAGAAACAACCCAAATGCCCCAAAATTGATGAATGACTGAAAAAGATGTGCTATATCAACACAATGGGATGTTATTCATCGAAGAAGACAAGCTTATATCATTTGCAGCAACATGGATGGAGCTAGAAGGAATCATGGTAGTGGAGATACCAGAACGAAAAAGAGAAATACTCAATGGCCTCACTTATATGAGGGATAAAAGGAAAAACAAACAGATGGACAAGAAAATTTTAAAACTGTCAACAGAACTGAAGCATAGAGCAAGAAAGGGGGAGGAGGAAAAAATCAGGGGCAGGGGAGGGTACAAGAGATAAACTGATGGTTCACCGGTGATAAGGTCATGGGAGAACCTTGGAGTAGACAATGATGTTATAGATATAGATATAGATGGATGTAGATATAGATATAGATATAATTTGTGTGTGTATTTGTGTGTATATGCAACCAACAACAACAACAAAAAAGAAGGCATTCAGAAGAAACCAGCCTTCCTGATGCTTTACCTTCACTTGTATTCTCCATATTTGTGAGAAAAATGTCTACTGTTTTAACTGCTCAGTCTGTGGTGTTTTGTTACAGGAGCCCTAGCAATTACCCTCCAATATATAATATAATATAATATAATATAATATAGTATAGTATAGTATAGTATAGTATAGTATAGTATAGTATAGTATAATATAGTATAATATAGTATAATATAATATAGTATAGTTAATATAATTAATATAATATGATATGATATAATATGATATGATATGATATAAACTAATATGATATGATATGATATAATATAAACTAATATGATATGATATAATATAATATAAACTAATATGATATGATATGATATAATTTTGTATGATACTCACTTCTTAGCTGTTATCTTCCTGCATTTGACTGTGAGCTCTATGAAGGCAAGGATTTTCATTCATTTATTCATTTATTCATTCATTCATTTATTTTTATTTTTAGCTTTGCTTCCTATGTGTCAGCCTGTTCTTTCTTATGATCTAGCTATTGCCTGTAAGGAAAATGTCACATTGGAGATTTGCAATACTTTGGCCAATGCTGTAAAGGCAATGAAAAGACAGAATTCCTAATTCAGATTTTTGTTGGTTGCTGTTTGAACCACATGTTTGCTTTGGCATAGAGGATGAAGAAATGCTAGCATAGAGCTGTTGCAACAGAAAATCTCACATTCATTACCAGCATCCTCCCATCAGCATACATTACACACAAATGAGCAATGATATTCCAACATTCAGTACTTTAAGAAATGCACTTAAGTTGTTTATGAAAAATAATATATATATAGACCTTTTCAGTTACAGCACTTTGTAGTGAATAGCAAAAAAGAATAGGGGAAATGAAACTATGGAAGGAAATCTATAGTGTAGAAGAGCAATACGAGTAAATGAAGATATTCTGAACTGGAAGCAATGAATGGATTGTAGGGTTGTTTCCATGCTTGCCATCATGGAGGGCAAACCTTTAGTTATGAATAAAAATATTCACTCCTGGATTCTACCAAGGATAAAATTTCATTTAACACACTAACTCCTTTCTCTGCAATTCTGACTAAGAGCTTGCCAAATCAACCCACTTATATACAATTAACAGAGAAGCTTCCAATTCAAGGGGAGTTTTGTTTTCATGGAAGACTATTCCTGTGTTCTCATCTCTCACAGTGCTTTCCTTTTAAATGGAATCATCTGCCAAAAATAAATAAATAAATAAAATAACTAAATAGGAAGAGGTGGGGAGTAAAACACTCTCTCTGATTGAAATCTATTTTCATCTCATGAAAAATATCTTAATTTTCACTTATATTCCATGCCCATAGCTGAGGGCCATTAAAACTAATAAAACTAAATCATTTGTGACAGATCTTAGAAAACAGTTTCTGCAATCCACTGCGCTCTCAAATGCTCATTAGAAATAGTGGTTTTCTTTTCAGAAGAATGCTCACTGAATGCTTAAAACGTGTTCCCCAACTTTTGACAAGTAGACCTAGCAATGGAGTGTTAGAAGCAAAGCCTTGACATGAAAAAAGATTTGTGCAGCTATATCAAATATGACCAAAACAACACATCAAAGCAAAAAGCGTTAGGATGCAAGGAAGTTGGAAGAGAAAGAGAATCAACATATTTGTTCCTGCTTTCGACACTTTCTAGAATCAGAATAAACAAGAAATTCACATTTTGTATAGGCAGAACATTCCACGGGAGTTGAAGAAGTTATGCTTTCATGAGGAGTCAAATGACAGTTAGCCAAACTACCATTTTTTTATAGTCATCCATAAAATGGGAACAATGATAACAATAATTTTAAGGATAATGTTTACCTCTGCCCACAGTTTCCTTGGGGTGTAGAAAAGCCAAATTATGTTAATTGCCTTACAGAGATTTCAATTATTCAAAGACACTGTTGTCTGTAATCTTTACTCATAATAAAGATCATCGTAGAGCATTGAGTAGGTAAAATGGTTTTTTATATTTATAGTTTCTATTTTCACTTTGATTCCTTACATCATTGAAACTATTTCTGTGATACAGAATTGAATACTGAGACTCGGTATAATTATAATATTTACATGAACTTATATAATAATGTTAGTAAGATATAATGTTGCTCCTTTTGTGAAAGAAGTATACAGGAGAAACATAGAAACAAAGAATGCAGTTAAAAGTTAATTAAAAGACCCAGATCAGTCAGGGCTCAGCCAAAGAAGCAGAACAAATAGTGTACAATTGATGACATTCTGCCACTGAGAGAGCAACTTAAACAGTCTCACAAGGTGTATCTTCATTCTGATGTGAGGGTTGAAATCAGCAAGGCAGGCGTTTTGGGAGTGAAAGGTGTAAAGTATATGAACAAGGTGGATCTAGAAGTTACCACTGAGAACTGGAAGAAACACACTTTAGGTGGAATCCTGTACATGAGCAGGAACAATGAGGGCATACTGTCATTAGCTCTCCCTACCTCTCACAGTGAGAAAGTGGTTTTTCTGCAGGAGCAGCTGCAGCCTTCATCAGAGTACTGGACACGTGGCTGTCCCAGGAGTCAGAAGCTGGTAGAGTAGCCAGGAGAAGGTGAAGAACTGTAGACTCACAGACTCACACCATGCCCATACCAATGAGATGAGCCAGTCAGTCAATGAGAAACAAGAGTGTGGACCACAAATGCACCGGCCTCAGCCTTTTTTCCTGCATACATAAAAGAGTAACCGTTTCAGTTCCATTCTCCAGATCTTGTAGGTAGTATCTCTTAGGTCCTTACTAACTAGAAATAAACAGAGAAATTCTGGGAAACAGTTCTGCTTAGTCAAGTTGACACATCTCAAACCTACTACAGTTCACTCCTGTCACATTAGCAAATTTACAAATTCATGTTGTATTACATTAGACAACAATCCTGGAGGATGAGCTTTGTTAGCTCTTTTCCCCAAAAGGGAAACTGACTTTTCTTGTAGCTTGTCCACATTATTCCATAGACTGTCTCTAACTTAATGAGATGTGACATGCCTGATTTGATGTGGAAGGTGCATGGGAGAGGCCGAGAATAAACACGTACACTCACACACAAAGATATATTCATAGCAAAATAAAGAATTTTCACAACTATTTTACTTTTCATCTTTGTAACAAATTTTATGATCTGAACTTGTGTGTATAACTACCTTTTTCCACTCTCTATTTCCTGTTTTAGTTTTTGTTTTGTCTTTAAGAATCACCTCACAGGTGGGTCTGTGACTAGTGGGATGATTTGAACCTTGATTACTGAATGAGTGGGCCTTGGGTCATCCAGTCTAAACTGAAATTGTTCCTGTTGTTTGACTTTAGTCACAGATATGGGAGTAACCAGGTAACTAAGAGGTTCGCCCACATGCTAAGCCTGTCTTTGTTTTCCCCGCATTATAAAATAGCAGCTCATTTTTCTCCTTGATATTCATGATTAATCATCCCAAGCCCTACAATTACACCATCTCTGGCGAGTTCACTCAGTGGTGTGAGAAGCCCAAAGTGACCAGGTAATAGTATTAACTTCAATCTAAATAAGATCATTCATGGCAAAATAAGTGATTTGATGTGTACTTATACCTGCCCACGGGTCATAGATTGTTTCCCACTCTTGGAACACAGTGAAAGATCTAGAAGCTAGGGAAGGTATGAAAGTATTCCTTGAGCAAGATGAAAATAATTTTTTCAGTAGGAGTGAATGGGTTGCTTCTACCGTCAAAGAAGACTCCACAGAATTTATGGGTCCCTGATCCATAGCTTTATACCCCACTGCAAATTTAAGCACCATATTTCTTCCCAATTAATGGCTATACTTTAATAATATAAATCTCTGGAAGATAGGGTACTCCATTTGCATTATAATTTACCCCCTGTAGGAACTGGCATGAATTTGGTTTTCTGAACCTGGCCCTGTGGTCACAAATCAAAGTGTTCTTTTGAGGCACACATGGACATTCTGGTCTGAGATGCAGATTCTAGCTAGAAGGTTAAAGCCACACACTTGTTGTTTTATTCCTCCACATTCCCAGTACATTTATAAACAGCCTGTCAGTTTCACTAGATACCTTATTTTGATGAAATTATTGTAGACTTGTTTAGTTAGGTATCATATAGATCATGTATTTGCTACTGCATATCATGGATTACTCATCTCCTTAAGCACTTAGATTCAGAGTGATTAGACACTTACATCTTACCACATCAGAACAAACCACATAACTCAAAACAGTCCAGAAAGTCACCCATCCTTAAAGTCCCATTTCTCTAGAATCTCTCTCAGTGACAAATTCTATAACAGGTTCGGTTCAGCCAGGGGAGCAGAACTGTGACCATACATTGGTCATAGGATCTTACTCTGCGCAGTTGTAGCACTGGATAAGCAGTCTGTGTCTGTTATCTCAGGAAGATAAAGTGCAGGGGAAGTAAGGAGCACACCAATGAGATGGACTCCCTGGGTCTGAAGCCTGTGTCCACCCTCACTGCCAGCCAGCATGATAAGTGGGTATTCTGTGACAGAGGCAATGGCCTTTTCACAGAGCAAGATGCACGTGGTCCTGAGGTGGAAGGAATGAAAAGAGGATCCTGGAAGATGTAAATGGAGGGCTGACTGCTGCTCACACAAAAGTAAACCAGCAGATAATTGACAACCCATGTGAACTACAGAAGTAGCTTCTGGAACAATACTGGCACCTAAATCCCAACATGACTGCAGCTTCACTCATTTAGGCTCTCATATCTCAGGTGACAGTGTTTATTCTGGCACAGACTGAAGCAGAATTGAAACTGTAACACTAACTTGAAACAGAAGGGAGGAAATTACTAGAAAGCTAGTTCAGCCTGGTCAAGGTGTTATGTTACATAGTTACCACCAGTTCGATCTTTTAGAAGGCCTTCAAATTTGTCATTTGGGAAACTCCTAATTGTTTAAGAGTGATGCAGCATTTTTGATGTTATGAACCCAAGGGCAAACGTAATTGTCACATCTATATTTTACTGGGCATAGGGAAAAGGAGGGAGACTAAATAGAAAGTGTTGGGTTCCATATTATAAGACTTAGGTAGGGTAACTTATAATAGTTATTTATACATAATCATTGGCATGAAATATATACTCCAAAAAAAAAAAACTTACTTTCTACACTGCTAAAATATTTGTGACTTGACTTCGATTTTTAATTTTATAAGTTGTCAAGTCCTTCATATTTATGAATTCAGTTTCTTACCCATGTGATGGTCTTTGTTGACTTCACTAGATTAGTTTTCCTATGAAGAAAAAAACAATCCATTTGAAAGGTCACCATAAAATGAATGCCATTTTATTAATAGGAAGTGTTATCATTTCATATTTATTTCAGTTAATTTAATAACCATCTGAAATAGAAGGAAAGTTGATAGAAAGGTCTTAATTTAACCTGCTGAGATGTCACTGAAAGGTACAGGGAAGGTTGTCCTCTTTCTTACCTTTGTACTGGAGAGGGAGACATGAAACAACATAACACCTGTGTTGTGTGCAGACGGAAATGGACAGCAGTCAAACCCTTCTTCATTGTTTGAAAGAGGGAAGGAGGAGCTGAGAACAGTTATATTTCTGGGGACCTCCTTCTGTGGGGGTTGAGCTGCGGATTCTTTTGAAGTGTCAGTGCAGGTGTAATTCCAAGCTCTAGAGACACTGAACATATTGGTTCTACTTGTACCAAGAAAATATACTTAAGGCTTTACTACCCTGGCATAAAATACCTCTCTCACTACTCAAGTGCCTGTGTGGGTGGGATTTAGACACAAAGTTTGATGATCTGCCCTTGTCCATGTGAAGAAATGGTTCTTTAAAAGCTAGGTATCTCCTCACACATCTGGTAAGATGAGTGATTCTGGTAGGTAAACATGGGTATGAGAGAGAATGAGAAGGAAATCTATGCCCAACTTTTATTTAAAAAGAAAACTAAAACAGGTTATTGAAGAATAACTAAATTGGGTGCCAAAATTGCATGAGAAGCAAAAAAATTAGAGGTAAAGTCACCCTTTAGGAAGTTTTCCATCTGTATAGCTGAGTTTTATGCTAGAAAAAACAGTCAAGAAAGCATCTTTTGACTTGAGAGTCTATGTTGCAGGCACAGAGAAGTTACTCTATAATATTCTGAACAAACCTATGGGTATTTTTTAATAATACCCCTATAAAAATAAAAAATGTAAGTGGGGTTTGGTCCCCCCACTCTTGCTTATTATACCACAACTCTGGCTTTCCTAACTTTAAAATGGCCACTGGCCACATTAATCTCACCTCAGAAAGATTTTGTGATTATATCAAGTTATATATTTGCAAATGTATATTTGTAGCTCATTGGTTACTTTATAACATACAATGGAAATATGTAGTTCTGTGATTTGATTTGGTCCACAAAAAAAAAAAAAACAAAAAAACAAACTATAGAAGAAGAGAGATATTACACACACACATACCCACACACACAAACACACATTTTATGTCATGCTATTTAGTATATTTTAAATCTTGGAAATGCTTTTACAAAAAGCATGGCATTCTTATGTTCATTTCATAGAAGTGGCTCAGTAATGATAAGAAATATATCACTGATTTCTTTAAAAATGCCCAGTGATTAAAATTTTCAGAAATTCTGCTCTCATTTTCAATGATGAAGCAGTTCAGAAACATTCAGTGACTTGTGAGAATTTATGCAAAGCCAGGGAAGCTGATTTCAGCTCATATCTCCCACATCTGGTTCATAGGTATCAAGGACAAACTTCCAAATTCCTCACAAGAGAAACAGATTATCTTTCATTGTGTAGGCAGCAATAGACAAGATCATTTGTGGATGTTAGGAAAGGTGGGAAAGAGATGATTCCATCCGGCTCATTATTTCTTTTGCAAAACTAGGCCATAGGAGTTGATGCATTTAATTTGTGGTTTTACTGCTCTGCTTTATTTTTGTCCACTATTTGTTGGGTAGAAACTGGAGGGAAACTTCCGAAAATGTACACAAAGTTAGACCTAAGAGGGCTAGGTGTTCCAAACAGGAAAGGAATCTAATAATATTCTTCTCAAGCATTCACCGAAATTCATGGTTCAGTAAAGTACCATAACAAATATAAAGAATCAGGAATTCCTGTGCCTCAATGATCACAGAGCCATGAGCGATAAGCAGTCTGGCTCTGTGGAGAATAAATCATTCAAGGGAAACTTGATTACTTTTTTGATAGAATTAGAAGATTATTTGTCAGAAAGAATAGCGCTAGTGCAATATATCTTGATTTTTAAGAAACCCTGTCCTTTGGGGAATTTTACATGAAAAATTAATTTTTGTTGGGCAGAATATAAACCATATCAAGTAGGGAAAATCCCACAGATGAGCCACAAATTATGCATGATTTAAAAAAGAGAGAGGGAGAAAGTAGAGGGAATAAAAGATGGGCATGGAGTGTAGGACAGACAAAGAATAAGAGACAGTCAGCAACAGATACACAAGGATGTAGTAAAGATGAGGGGACAAAAGCACCAAAAATACAAACATCATCATAGGATGGGTGAAGGACCAGGTAAACACCCAGCCCACACATCTGAGCAGGACACAGAGATGGAATATTGAGAGAGCCAGTGCATGTGGGACTGGAAAAACAACTACGAAGACAAGATGTCACTATTTCACACCATGAGCTCACCAGGACAGGAAGAGCCAAAACCTCATTTTTGAGACTCCATCTAAGAGTTCATGGCGCCCCTCCCCATTCCACTGGAGAGGAAGACCACAGAGTTGGGTATTGGCCCCACAGTAAAGGGGCAAACTGAGGCAGAGAAGATGATCTACAATGTGAAAGGCATCTTTCACAGATGCCTGTATCCACAGAGAAACTTTTTCACTGACATTGGCTGGGGGTGAGGCCCCCTAAACCAGACACCAGAACGATACAGTAAAGCAGCATAACAACACAGGGTAGGAGTGGAGAAGACAGCCAGCAACAAGAAAACGTAGACAGACCACAAATAAATATAGACCAGCTGCCCAACACAAGGTTAAGACTGAAAACCTACCAGCACGGTTCACCTTGTCCCAAGAATACAGTCCCTCACCTAGTGAAAAGATACCGTAGAAAGAGACTAATGGACTTAATGCAAATTAACAAATAGCAAAGAGAGAGGGTCTGAGTGAATGAAGGGGGCATCAGAGGGAAGGGGAAGTATCCCAATAACCATTTACCAAAGTTGTGATTTAAAGAATAAAAATAAATATAAAAAAGAAAGAGAGGAATTTTACAACAAAGGGAACATATTCTGATTCCGAAGTGTTCCTATATATTTTTCATCAAAAACACAGCTTCTAAATGTTCAGAAACTGAAAGAAAAAAAAATAAAACAACCTAGATTGATCAGACACGTCAGAGTGACAAAGACCTTCAGGTATCATCATAGCCAGATTTTTAATTTTACTTGCGTGATCATACACATGAAGTGGACAAGTATTTCTTAGACAAATTCAGAGTAACTTGTAAACCTGTAGCCAGTAGGATTAATAGTGGCTAAGTCTGGAAAACTTAAATACAAACTCCTAGCATTTACTTTCTCAAATTGTCTCAAGAGGGTGAGTCTACTTTGCTTCCCCATAATTACACACTACTTCATGACTTACTTCTAACAAAAAGTCTCTAATGGAAGTGAGACTCTCTTCTGAGCCTAGACCATAGATGGTGATGTCTCTTCCATTCAGCTCTCAGAACACACATGTGGAGTCATGCCCACTCCTCTCCCCCATGTAGGAAGTTTAGCTCCCTTAAAGCGATGTAGTGAACAGACCACATGGCAAGAGCATACAGAGAAAGATACCCTGGGAGTTCCATCTGTTTCAGTCTGTGGCAGATTAAATCTCTCTCACTATGATATGTGATAACAAAAACCTTAGAGATGATTATAGCATCACCCAGTGATTGACTTTAAGTGCATGTAAAACCAAGGGTGAAAACCATCTAGCTGAGTTCAGTCAACCACCAACATTAGGAGAGACAATAGTTGTTGTATCCTTTTCTGCCATGGAGGTAATTTGCTATGTGGTAATAGATAACAGAGTCCATGTGACTGAGAACAATTTTCATAAACTACAAATGTATGCTTTTATAATTCATAGCCCATCAAAAAGTAATGCAGAACATTTGTAATTTGTGAAAATATTAGTATTGGTCATTATTAAAATCAGCAATAGTAAAGACTTATTCAGGGTACATTAGTCAGTGTTACCCAGAGAGGTTAGGAAATTAAATACAAATGAAATATAATTATACCATATATACTCACACACCCCACATGGATAAGGAGAGAAGTTGGAAGGGGAGAGATTTATTATGAAGAATTGGCTCATGTACTTGCAGAGACAGAAAAGTTGTGCAGTTCACTCTCTGCAGACTTGAAAGCCAGGAGAACAGGATGCATCATTCACTGTAAGTCTGAAGGTTGTAGAAAGTTGTAGAAATGAGGAATTCTGTGCTATAACTCCAAGTCCATGGAGAGAAGGTAAGTTCATCATTGAGGTAGGAAAAAAGAGCAAATTCCTCCCTCTCAGATCCAGATCCTCTGTGAACTGTATGACTACCCACATTGGGAAGACTTGACTGAGTCTACCTACTCAAATGTCAGTCTCATGTGGAAACACCTTCAGAAATAACATATAATTTGGGCATCCTGTGTCAGTGAAGTTGGCACAGATCACACAGGGGAAGTAAGAAGACAATGCAAATAGACAAGCCAAATCTAACATGCTTAAAAATGACCTTGTCCCAAGTATTTCAAATTTGAATTGTATATTACCTCTCTTTTCCTGCACAATGTTCTTGGTTCTCTGTTGTAAACTTATCATGAAGCATCAACTATATGGAGGAGAAATACATGGGAAAGCTCCTGGAATGGTAATCTGACAATCAGGGATGAAGTGTGAAGTGATACTCTGTTAACCACTCCTTCTCAGAGGGTTCTGGAAGATAGCATACACTGAAGAGATCATATGAAAGTTAATAAAATACTGCTATATTAATAGTTTCATTGAAGCCTAATAGCCCTTATTTAGTTATGTGCATGAAACCCATGCAGCTTTGTGTTGGATAAATGCAGCTCTGTTGTCAGTTCACAACTTAATTTTCTAAGAGGTTGAGATGCCAGGGAAATGCAGGTTACACAGAGAAGATGACAGACATATCTAGTGTACCTCGTTGGGACACTGTCTCATGGTGGCCCTCCCATATAGATGTGGTAGAAAGAGAGAATAAACCCTGTACTGCAGGTGGCAGAGATACTAAATATACACAGGAAAAATAAGACGTTGGAACACTCTTACAATGCTGGTGGGAATGTAAACTGGTCCAACCATTATGGAAAGTAGTGTGGAGGACCCTCAAATTACTAAAAATGGTACTTCCATATAACCCAGCAATCCCACTACTGGGGATTTACCCAAAGGAGACCTCAGTGCTTATACAAAGGGACACCTGTGCTCGGATGTTTATTGCAGCACTATTTATAATTGCAAGGACATGGAAGCAACCCAAATGTCCAAAGACAGATGAATGGATAAAAAAGATGTGGTTTATATACACAATGGAATATTACTCATCAATTAAAAATGACAAATTTGATGAATTTATGATAACATAGATGTACTTAGAAGAAATCATATTAGCAGAAACAAGTCAGAAAGAAAAAGACAGAATCCAAATGGTTTCACTAATATATAGGACATAGGAAAAACAAGCAAAAGGCCAGGAGGAAAAGTCAAAACAAGCTAAAAACCAAACTGAAGTATACAACTTGGGTGGGGCAGGTGGGGGGGGTGATCAGGGAGGGAAGAGCTCCAGGCATTTCAAAGATGTGATATATATATACATATATATGTATATATATAATTATAAATATAAATATAATATAAATATATAAATATAAATATAATTATTTAAAATGAAATATAAAAACAAAAAAGAAAAATGAGACTCTGAAGGCAAACTCCAGTCCGAAAGAGTAAGCCCTGCTTTTGCATCACATCACATTGTCTATTACTTTCTAAAATTTTCTCCCATTCTTTGGGAGGATGCAGGATAAGCTGGGAGATGTAGCTGGATAATTTTATGTTTGTTTCTTTAAAATAAAGCTCCATGACATGATAAAGATCTCTTAAGCCTATCCCTCCATTGGGGTTTAAATATTTAACTACTATATTCTTAAGATTATCTCTCCCTAACACATGAATGACTTGAAGTTTGGTCGTGTGTGTGTTTGTGTGTGTGTGTGTGTTTCAACTCTCTGAGAATCATAGCATCATACTCAGTGCCTTACTTAGTGTATATTTTATGAATTGGTTTGTAATTCTCTTGTTTATTCCCTTAAGAACTTAAGTTCCCTCCTATCTCATTTACATCTATTTTTTCTCTTTTTATGTTTCCTTGTGTATGACATCTAGATTCAATCACTCTTGAGTTTCTCTTGTAGGAGAATTCTAAACATTTTTAGCTCTTAATAATTTAACATAGGTGAGGAGAGTGGGTGGGGGGAAATAAATAAAATTTAACATAACGTTGTTGTTCTTGTTTTCAAAATATGTATAATCTGCTCTTGGAATTCTCCAGTTAATCTTCCTTTTTCTAAGAATACACTGGAAAAAACTAGATACAATTAATGGCAATGTGACAGAATTCAAACAAAAAAGAAGGGTTATCTCCATTTACTTGGATGCCATGTGTTCTTGATATATATTTTCCTATCACTTAAATTATTTTTGTTGAAAGAATATTATGTTACATCATATGTAAGTTCCATTGTAACCTATTTCAAAAATGACGAGAGAACTTTCCATCAATGCAGTCCTCTCTCAATGTCTGGTCAATCATATCTACTTCTGTAGGTGATAAATAAACAGATTCTTACTCAGAAGCTTCAGATAATTTCTCCCTTTTGACAAAGAGGGTTTTAAATCAGGTCACTTTCCCGGTGATCTTGCTGGCTGTGCTGGTCTAATCTTTGGAAGCATATATGGATTTGGGTACATTTGAATAATATAAATGGTATAAGTCAACTCTATACCAACTCCATATCATGACCTTGAAGATAGATGCTTGCTTCTTGTGAAAGAAAATGGTAGAGGCTTGAATTTATAGAATTGATATGAACCAATGCAGTTGTCATCCTAAAATTTAATTTATATATCCAATAAGTTAGCACTTTAATAGAAAATAACTGCAGAGGTAGAACTGTATGGGAGATCACGGATGAAGATTTTGACATTTCCAAATTATATAGCATCTTTGAAAACTGGTAATGTCTCAACTTGATGACTTTATTTAGGAAATTAGAAAGTCAAGTCACATTGGAAATTAGTGACATAGCAGTGACTCTAACTGGTAGTATTTGAAGGAAGGATGTCCAAGGACCACAAACTTTTAAGGGGCCCATGCTCTACAAAGGTATTTGCTACCCATTGGGACAAGAAGCAGTCTTTTTTTTTTTTGTATGAAAATTTTAGTAGAATCGATGTGCATACACATAAAAGAAAAGAAAAGATTTTCCAATAAATTTCCCCAATTAATAAATTTCAATAAATTTCCCCAAATTACCAAAATTTCCTCTCCTGGCTAAATTCCCAACCAAAATGGATGAATCTGAAGCATAGCCACCGAGGCCTGAATACTTGCCACAAGTTTAAAGTATGTACATTCTGTCAGAGAACCCCAAGAAGAAGGTTAGGCAAGTTTCAGAGAGCTGAGAGAGAAGTAGAGAGAGAAAGAGAATGCAAAGTCAAAGTATAAATTAAGGTTGAAAAGTGCTGCTGTTTTTGAATGAGACAAAGATCAGCCTTTCCATGTGTCTTTTAGCTATATGTCTCTTCAAAGTATATCTTCTAAATGTTTCTATGTGTCCGTCCTTCACAAATCTTCCATATTTCTCCCTCCCAGAAGTACCACATGCAAGTCAGTTTGATGAACCAGAGCATGCAGAACTATCTGCCTTCCATGATATATAGAATCACCTGGTGTTTCAACTCTGTTCCTAGTTTCTATTAGCTACCTACTCAGTAATTCTAAGTCATGGCACACTTGAACTTGTAGTCCAAAACTACTTGCACATTAGTAGGGGATGGGAAAGATAGCCCCTCTTGTTCTTGAGGTGTATCTGTAACAGAACTAATAATTTGTTGTCTCAAGTCTAGTGTTTCTTCTTTTGGGTTCCATTGCTTTTTAAGTCTTATATCTGTGAATACAGGAATACCCCTAAAGTAATTGGTTGCTATTTTCCTAACTGCAATGTCCAGTTCACCGGCTCCATTCCTTTTTTCCTGATGGAGAATTTTTATCAGCGTCCGGGAGGGAATCAGGGCTTCCACTCCTTCTCTAATACACTCCATCATTGTACCTCCAGGGAATGATGACTGCCTCTGTGCTTATATACAATTAGGCTTTCTGAAGATCTCCTTTTATTTAAGTCTGATTTTCTTTTCTGGATAAATTTGCCTGAAAGAGGTCTGTTTTAAAAAGGCTTCTTTCCCATTACCCTTGTTTAGTCTCTCAACTCACCTTATCTTTTGTCTTTCAGATCTTATCTCTTTGTATTTTAAAAACAATGGACACTGTTGTTTATTGAATTTGCATAAGAAGAGCAGGGACTGATGTATCACTTGTGCAAACATATGCCACTGAAGCAGCCTGTAATATTGCAGGGATCCCAGGTTGACACATTACCATTCCTGCCACTCTGCATATTTCCCTTGGGGCCAGCAAGAAAGCTATGCTGTCTTTGGCTATATGATAGAGCTGGATTCTATTTCGGTTGCATAAAAATAAGAACTACTCTCCTGGGATTTGTTTATGTCATTACTGTGCCAAACTCTAAAAGGGAAATGGCACTTGATATCCATCCCTTACAGACATCAGAGGAATTTATTTTTCAGGGGCAAACACCCTAGTGATGGGAAGTGATTATATCTAGATACAGATGCTGTTAAAAGGACATTTATCTAGCAGATTACATACCAAAACCCTTTCCCAGGCTTCCTGTTCCTGCTCTAGAAATGTTTTAGCAGGGAGTTAGGTCTGTGAGTAACAATGCCTCTAACAGTTGCCATCTGTATTCTTTCTTCCTACTTTGGTCCATAGAACAGTTCATGCTTTATCAGTTTTCATGATCAACCCATTCAGTGTGATGATTTGTTCAGATACAATGGAAATTTGAAATGGAACTGTTGCTGCATAGAGCATCTTCCACTCTCTATTTTGTCAAAATGCCATGACTGCTCATTTTTTCATGGCCATGAGTTGAAATAAATTAAACTTCCCGATGGCAAAACTTCTCTGAGATCAGATTGGAATATATTGATTAGCTCTTTGAGGCCTGATGGATTGGAGGTTCTTGTTTTATAAACACATTTACGAACATGCCTTAAGAAACAGTTCCTTAACATTGGGTAGACTGATTGTGTTTATTTAAAACTTCAGGGAAGAGTACACCTGCAGCCCCTGATTTTAACCTATCAGTGTTTTCATCCCAGATCAATGGTGGCAAGTGAAGTGTTGCTCCCTGCAGTGACTCCTAACACCAGCTCAAGGCTGGCTTGCCCAGAGATGTTTCAAGTAACACATCAAAGTCTCAGGCACTTCTTAGCTTGTCATGGCAGCCTAGAATGGTAGAGCTGGGAGGGCTTAGGGCATCATCTCCTTCATCCTATGCAACAAATCCTCTAGTGGTTTAACTTATCTGTTTTACAGCAAGGTGTCTTTAGAGAACATTTTAGAGTAAGAAAGGAATCTAAGCAATTTTGTTAGCAAATTTTTATTTCAAGTAACTGTGGCTGCTGGGTCACCAAGTCAGTGTGTTAAAGTACCAATCCAGGATACCAGCAGCAACAGCACATGGGTGATGCAAAGGTAAGAGGTATTTATTTTCTGACTTAAGTTAGGGTCCAGCATTGACCTGGATCACTGACACAGCAGCTACATCAGGGCTAGTGAGGACCCCGAGGGCCCACACGGTTCTCTTTTATCCCTCAGTGAGGGCCTTGGGGATAGGTGAACCATTTGGGTTGGCTAGTAAGGAAATAAGAGATAAGAGCCTTATCTGGCTAGTAAGGGGCTTTGCCATATAAGGGGATATTACTGGCTGATGGCCAATGATGCCATTTATGTTTGGCTTCTGGTTGACATGGCCCTTATGTCCATATAAGGTTGGCTCACCTGCCCCTTTCCATAGAAGCCTAACTTTAAAAAAAAAAAAATGGCTGCTTGATACTCACTAACAAAATGGTTATTGTTTGATATTTAACAAGTGAAGGCCATTGAAGGGGCTTGGTAGGCAGTGTATTGAGTGGAGGTCATGGGCTTGCTTGATGGGTGGCAGGTCTTCTACCCTAGGAGATTATTTTCATGGAAGAATGTGGATCTAATTTGTCAGGTAGTTTTTTTCAAAGAAAACAATGAAATGTGGATATATTATATGTCTAAGTTCACATACACCCACCCCCCACCCCCACCCCCCCCACACACACACTTAGAAATCAAATAAGCTCCCAATGTCTGCAGGCAAACAAAACACTGAACTGAGTCAAAAAGCCACCAAACTGAACTGAGTCAAAAGCCATCAGAATGTGGCCTCTGACTTAATCCACCAACTGATGCTGAAAGAGATTCAGGAAAATGAAGGGCACAAATGAATGGCATTGAGGACTCAGAAGCATGGATTTCCAAATTCCCAGCCACTTGTGCTCTCTTGACATGAAGAATATTTAGGATTTTAATATTGTAATGCAAAGCTTAGTGCTGAGAATAGGCTGTCAAATATTAGCAGTGGAACATAATGTCACCTAACTCCAAACTTAACTTTCCAGACTGAGTGTCAGTCTCTGAATCGGCTTCTCCAAAATCACACTGAGAATGAAGAGAGCAGAGACTGATCTGGTCTGATGCTTTTTACTGCATGTCTGGTCAGTAGTGAGTAATCCTGGTATTTAGAATGATTGCAAGACCTTGAATGTCCCCATTTAGTAAACAGGCCATTTTAAATATAGTTTATTTTAAGTAGTATTTATTTTATATATAAGAAAAGCATGGTTGTTACAACAACAGACATACTTTTACTGCAATTAATAAAACCAGTCTTGTTTGATATTTCTGGCTTCAACAAACTGGATGTTCTTTAGTTGATTTTTGTTGACAGCTGGTAGCAAGGTACTAGAGAAGAATCAGGAGAGAGATTACTCAGCCAAGATGGAGGCTATGAACCAAAAGGCCACTTTATTAACAAAAGAAAGGAGCATTCATAGAAACACAGGGGAGGGTCTGGTGAATTTCAAAGAAGACAAACACAAACCTGAGGGGCAATTAACATTCTAAAGCCTAAGAGTAATTGAGGAATGGGGAGCATAGGCAAGTGGTCACTATCTCTGATTTAGGAAAGCCAGTGATGCCATTGAAATCTCAGAAGGGCAATGCAATAATTCAGTCCCTCAGTTTTCTGAGGACAGGTAAAGGATAGAGGTTTTCCTTGTCTTGTTTATGTTGATTTCTCTGGTT
Source organism: Uropsilus gracilis (assembly GCA_004024945.1). Taxonomy (NCBI): domain Eukaryota; kingdom Metazoa; phylum Chordata; class Mammalia; order Eulipotyphla; family Talpidae; genus Uropsilus; species Uropsilus gracilis. The sequence continues at coordinate 221,469 of PVHY01000224.1, forward strand.
TGCAAATGGCGCACAGCAGATTTTCCTTTACAAAGCAGACACCTAGAATTTAGGGGGTTGTGCATAGTGGTTAGCATCTCAGCATTATCAGGACTGGGATCGGTGATAACCTTGACCCTTCCCTCATGGTCACCAGTCGCAAATTGTAGCTCAGGTTTCATAGAAACATCCAAATAGCAAAGGACATTTTCTTTACTTGTCCTTTTTTTCTTTTTCTCAGCAAAGCTAAAGCTTAATAAAGAATCCCCATAGTAGATGCTCATATTCATCTCTTTGTTAGGAACTGTGTATGTGACCATCCTTTGTCACAAGGGAGAAGGAGAAGACTCTGCCTCTGCAGGAGACTAGAAATTGTCATGAGGCTTGAGGATGGATATGAGGTAACCTCAACTGCAGTGTCTGCTGCAGGAAAGAGTCCCAACAATTTAGGACAATTTGCAATTTGAATTTAAGAAAAGGTTTGGGGATTCACTGCATATTTATAACTCAGATGCTCCATCCCTGGGAGATTGCTGAGCCATAGAGGTCGATTGTATAGCCTCCTGATCCTTCGGACTGTGTGTGCTCAGGTTACCATGTAACTACTTGTTAGATGATCTTTGGCTCTGCCCTGCTGAGTTGCTTCCACCCTTCATTGAAACGTACCCCTTCTAACGGCATGGAGATGGTTATTGGATTCATAGAAGAGAGAGTTATGAAGCACATCGGGAACACTGGGGGAAAGGAGATGCGATTCTGTTCAGATTCTATTAGAGTAGAAAACATGCTGGATATCAAAGGGAAATTTATGTAATGTATTCCAGCATTGTTCTGAGTAGAGCATCATGTTTTATGCAGGCAGAGGCAGCCCGGGCATGCAGTGTGAGAGAACTGTGCTACATGTACTGAAACAAACAATAAAACAGTAAATGGGCAATGGGCAGAAAATAAACCTTAGTTTTTATGGGAAGCGTTCACAATCCCCTTTCAATGGCACGACTTCCTAGTCTGTATCGGAGTCTTTTGAAAAGTCTATATGAATTCCTCTCTGCTGTTTACTTACACAGATACTAAGTGAACAATACCTTTCTTTGATGAATCAAGGCTCTATGATTTAAACAGGGTAGCCTGGGATAAATGAATGGAAAGAGATGCAGGAGAGGATATATTAGTGTTGCCTTCTTTATCCTTTAGGGGGAAGTTCAGTGTGAGAAGCAACACAATTGAGAGAGGTATGACCCTTGAAGACCAGGACTTCCAAATGAAAGTAGGTGGGTTTGAGTTGGGGAAATCAAGAGCAGGTATGGAAATGGATTTCTTAGAATGCTCACAGAAGTTGGAAGTAGCCATTGTGGCTGTCAGAGAGAGCATGAATATTGGGAGAGTTGGCAAAGTCAAGGGAATCTTCAAGAGAGCTTTTCTAGAAAATGGTCAACTTGCTGGACAGGCATGAATTCTGATCTTTTCTGTTTATATGTCAGTTTCCTTAACAAAAGTATGGTTTCATAACGCTCAAGGCAATGTACTTAAATTTTTAGTGAGAGTTTAAGTGTACATTTGGACATCAGTAGTATATATTGAGGTATACATTGTCTAGTGTTGAATGAAAACTGATTTATAATGCATGTGATTTCTTTGCAAGAGTAGTGCTAGATGTTTACCCTTCTGTGAATGTGCATGAATAGTTTGGGGCCAGCTAGTCCACTTGTAAATTTAGAGGTACCCTCTTTCCACTTGGACAGTATGAAGAAAGTTTATTTATATCACTGGTCATAAATGCCTGACAAACTAATAATATCATTTTAAACTGGCAGATATGGGATGGCACACATCAGTTTAAAATTTGAATTCATGATTTGACTTATAGCAAAATGTAATCTTGTATATAATGCTCATTAAGTTTTACCTACAAAGGAAAATAAATGTGAAAAGACATGTCAATAAATAATAGTATTCAATCTTGTATCATAGGATCTCATTACCCTTCAAGAGAAAGCCGTAAAAGAATAGAAACTTTCTCTGTCCTTGCAATCTCCAAACTCATCAAGGTTTGTAACTTGCAAAGGTGCTTTGAAGGGATGGAAATCTTTTATGTTTCATGTTTGTTCTGCATCTGGATATCTAAAAATGATTCTAATTAGATTGAGTGCAGAACCTTTGTCGGAGATAAGCAGTTTGACAGTGTCTAAATGTATCAAATCAGCATATTGTGCAAGTTAAATTTATCCACCTTCTGTATCAATTATATCTCAGTAAAGTGGGATAAGGTCATCACCAGTCTCTGCCCCGCCCACTCCCAAGAATAGCAACAAAAATTTTGAAAGTCCTGTGCTGATTGGGGCTTGTAAGAGCAAGAAAAATAGCTGACTCCTGGATGCCAGGGTGTTTGTGCATTAATGATACAAAAGCAGGAGGACTAACTGCCCTAGAAAAGCAATATCAATAAATGCTAATCAGAATTCCCTTTGTAGGGTGAATGATTATTCACCAGCATCTCTCAAAAGGATTGACTGGTCTTGCCCTTTTCTTGCTAGTCTCCATATGCCAATTTCCTCTGTTTATTCCATTCCAAATTTTGCAAACCAAAAAAGTTCATAAAGCCCTTTTGACAAAGTATTGTCTCCTTTTCATCTGCCTGAAAATAGTCTCAGAAATCTTCATATTTCACACTTTATAAGAGATGTGTTTATGCCCCCTCTTTAAAATGCCAACACAACTCCCAAGTGGAACACTTAAAAACCATCATTATTCATTCACACCTTGGTGTGAATTAGCTCATCAGCATCATTACTTACTGGCATTAGGATAGTGTGGTGATTTATGATCTGAGATGGAGAACTTTGCATTGATTAATCTCTAATACCTGGAGGATGGGAGGATGTTGAGAAGGACATTGGACCCCTAGTCAAGCAAGGACAAAGCAAAGGAAAGATTTCTTAACGTTGGTTAAGGGCTCCGAAGACACTGCATCTGGGTGTGCATTTTGGTTTCGCGATTGTGTGATCACTCAATGTTATGAAGTTCTTATTGTTGCTATTGTAATGACCATGAACATGGCCATCTTAGCAGTAGGTGAGCATTCTCTCAAATAAGAAGATTCAATTCACATAATTCATGAAAGGCAAGCATGCTTTTTGAAGTGATTCTTCAGTACTGTGAGGTCAGTCACCGCTACAACAGTGCCAGAGAGAGATTCTGAGACTTAGATTCATTGCCTTTACTCAAGGTAGCAACTTTTTGAATCTCAATATCCTCACCTGAAATTGGAACTGATGACCACTGTCCCAAGAGCTTGTCACACAGACTTAAAGTGATATTTTACGTGAACATTTGTATGAAACTGGAAGAATTGTGTGTGTGCCCTTACATTATTTTATAGACTAGAAAGAATACTGAATTGATTCTGTGGACATATATTCATGTTTTGGAAGCTTACTTTTTAATGTAATAAAAAAAGAACCACTTCTCTACCTCATCTTCACCCTCAATCATTATAAGATGACAGATAACATGAAACAAAATAGTTAAAATGGCCATGTGTGTCATTCATTTTCTTTTCCCCATTGCTTCAGCAAATTGATGATGAACTTACTAATCTCTTTTGCACCTATGCCATTCATGTCAGAGACTACAATTTCCTCTACCCTATAAAAGTGGAAAAGATTTAAGTTTCTTAAGTTTTGACTCCAGGAAAACTGAGATTGTTGAAAAGAGTCCAGAGTTATTGACACATTTTAAAGCACATGGTACTCCAGGAATAACAGCAGAGAAAGGAAAACTCGCATCACTCGGGGCAAAAAAAGAAAAAAAGAAAAAGGAAAAGGAAAAGAAAGAAAGAAAAGAAAAGAAAAAGGAAAATCGCCCCTAGATTTACATGAAATAGGATCAGCATTCCACACCTATGAGAAATTCAGGACAAGCCAAATCATTTTCTTCCCTGGAAGTGAAAGGAAGGCAATTGAAAGAAGCTGAATACCTGCTGCCAAGGCTGGACTCTGGAATCGAAGTCTCCTCACTCCTGGCCCCAACCCCTTACAATGAGTAGTAGAGCTTCAACCTGAGCATGGACCATTGCATGTGTTTTCCTTGAATCCATAAGTTGCTCCAAGAATAGAACCTTGAACTAATGAATTGTGGTTACTAAGTGTTGCTGAGAATATATGGAATGGCACCCATGACTGATCAAACCTACAATCTTTCTATAATTTCTGAGATTTGGTGGAGGATGCAGGGAATACTCCTTTGTCTTGAATGTGCCAGGACAAAGCCTCCTGAGTGAGTTATCTTAGCTATAAAAACTACCACCAACCACTTCATAGTGGCCTCTGTCTTTGGTCTCTGCCTGCCCTCTGGTACAGGGGTGGTTGTAGATTATACCTGAGTAACTACACCTGAAACTGAGAACCAGCAGGGGGAGATTAACTTCAGGAGAATACCATTGAGTTAATAGAATCTGCTTTGCATTCACCTTTTCAAAGTGATTTTATGGTTTCCACAGTCTAGGAAAAAGCTTCTAAATAAGAAGAACATCCATCAAAAAGAGGGAGGGGGTTACACTTATTTTCACTATCCTGTGTTTGAAATTTAGAATTACTTCCATTTATTAATGTGGCAAAACAAACTGCATCAGAATAGTAGTTATTTGCATGAACAGTAACTTTGCATTAATAGGATCACAGATACTTTTTGAAATGTTGTTTGGACTTGACAATTATGGTGGTTACTAGTTCCATGTTAGATTTTTTAATACATTAGTAACAGCAATGTATTACTATGATCACAAATTTTTAAATATATGGAAAACTGGTTATTGTACATACCTGGCCAGGTGGGTGGGCACATGTGTGGGTGGGCACACCAGGGTCTAGGAGGAGAGGATAAAAGGGCTGCATAACCCTGGGGGTGGAGGAGTAGAAAGCAAAGAGGAAGAGGAGAGCACAGGGACTAAGGATATGGATTTCCTGGGGGACTGAGAGATTCCCCTGTTCACTTGCCTCTGCTCCCTACCCTACCTACTTGCTGTACAACTAGCCCAACCTCCTTACCTGGTATATCTATGTACCTGATTCCCTGAGAGTATTAAAGCCTGTGAAAGCCACCAAGCGCTCCCATATTCTTCTTTAGCTGCTAGAACCAAAAGAACTTACCCAGATGGGGCTGCTTGTCAAATAATGAAATTTCCTTTCTAATTCTATGTTTGTATGGATTTAAGACCATTTAAAAGACATTCATGGCCTTTACCAAATGACAAAATGTGTCCATGAAATTTTTAAAAAGATAGCTAAAAACTTACATCCTTGAGAAGAGACTCTTGAACTAACAAAATACTTTCCTATAAAACTTTCATAATACACGTAAGCATAAGGCTTTATAAAGTGAGTTTATTAGGACAGCAACATAAAGTAACAAGGGATATTATTTTTATTTTTTATTTTTAATTTATTTTTCTATTTAATTTATTTTTCTACATTTAAGAGTTACATATTTATATTTAAACATAGTGGAACCAATGGCCTGGGCACCAGATGCTGATCTTTGTGGAATTATCAAGAACTATGAAGTACCGAAGATGTCACCAGACTGGCAAGCTGTTGCATTAGCCTGATACAATTTTAAGGGTGATGACAAAAAACATGAAAGTCTTGGGTTAGAGATAATCAGAGATAACAGATTTTTTTATTCTCTGCACAGTAAGCACAATGAGCTCTAGTTTCTGTTAACATTAATTCCTCTTCAGTTCCCCCCAGACGGAGGGAGAGCCGCTAAGTCAGGTGGTGTATGCAGAGTGGCATTAAAACCTCATAGCTAAGGGAGCCTGAATTGAGGATACTCTAATAACTAAAATTGACTGCAAGACTGTGAGCAAACCTGCAGTCAGCTTTTGCTCTGAAGGGAGATATTATCCTTATTATACCAAGACAGCAAATAAACCTGCCCTCTGCCTCAGAAGGAGACATTATCTCTATTTGTTAATTATGCAACGGCCTTGAGAAGATATTCTAGGCCAAAACCTGTCGATGTCCCTGCTCACAAGATTTGTAGAAGCATCAAGTTCCGTGGATGATTGTCTCCCAAGAGGAACTTATGTCGTCAAAGGTGTCATCATCTCAGTTATGAATAATGCATGTTATCACTATACCTCACAGTGCTGAGTTAACTAGATCTGCATACTGTAATGATTTGTATACATCATGAAAGTGAAGAGTCCTTGCTCTTGAAAAGAAGAAAAGCACAAGAATTAAACACTCTGAAGTATGACAAGTCTTCAGCAGATGTTGCGCTTGTCATCAGAAATGTCAGAGAAACCGTGTCTAGAGGGCCCTGGTAAAGTCCATTGTCACTGGAAGCAGTTAAGAAATCGGGGTAGGGGGAGGGCACAAGAGATTAAGATGTTTCATGGGTGATAAGGTGGAGTGAGAACCCCGGGTTAGACAATGATATGAAAACATATATATGTACACATGCATACATATATATGTACATATATTTTGATGTACATATATGTATATACACATATACATGTGCAATCAATTGAAAAACAAAAAAGAAAGTGAAAACATATGTTTATACAAAGACCTGTTTAAAAAAAAAAAGGGCTGAAATAGACAGCATATGCTGTGTGGACAACAAAAGATTTACACTGGAAATTATTAGCAAGAAACATACAGGAATTATAGGTGTCTGGAAATGAGGGGATGGTCATTTGAATGGTCCAAATATCAGTAAAGAAATTACAATGGAAACTATTAATAGCTTTCAAATTGAATGATAAAAATATCACTACATATCAACATTTGGAACTAAGGTTATATTTAAAAAATAGGTTAAAATGATTCATTAGAAAAGTTTGTCATCAGTGATCTGCATTTTTTACAATGAAAATCTGTTAAGAGAAAATAAATAGTAAAATATAAGAACATCAATCCAGTAAAAACATAGGCTTGAAGTCACCAAAATTAGATTTAGTTACTTGGAAGAGTAATAAAGTAGATACCTTTATTATCCTTGGAAATGCCCTTAAATGGGAATTTGTATGCAGGAGTTCTTTTAAGATGTGAATTTAGGGACCACCTCTATAAGGAATTGAGGGTGATGGCTGTACTGGAGCTAAAAAGAAATTGTAACAGAAGACTCCATCAATTACTATGGGAACTTCAGCACTGAGATGATGTTATAGAATTGACCTTACTAGAGGCAAGGGGTCAACTCTCTCTTTTACTAAAGGTATTAACTGGAGAAGGGGGAAACTATTGAATTGTCAGCAGCCGGTTCTACAGAATGAATGCCTCAGTTTTGAAGAGGAGCGTTTTAAGCCATGTAACATGGCCTCTGCTCTCATTAATAAATCCTTCACAAGGTTGACCAAAGAAATAAAAAAATAACAATATCAAAAGTATAAAATGAGAGATAACTAAAATTCTTATGCTTAAAGGAATAAAGGGGAATTCATGAAATATTTTATGGCAATAAATTTGACAACTAATAAAATGTGGACACAGTTCTAGAAAAAAGATATTAAACTTACAAAAAAATGCAAAAGCTGACTATCTGAGATATCTCTTCAAATAGATAAGATTTGTAATTAATTCATCTAGTGCAAATTCCATTGTCAATAACTATATGAAAAAAATAGAAATCAAGACAGTTTGATCTTATAGATAAATGAATCAATAAACTTAATAGGTCATATATACACAGTTCAGTAAATGTTGTCATCGACAAACATAACTTGGAAGAAAGGAAGGTCATTTAAACACTTGATGGTAAAATACATGGCTATCCATTTAAAAAAGAAAAAAATTAATCCTTATATACTATACTTATATACTACATACAGATTACTTTGAGGTGGATTAAAAACCTAAGTTTAAAGGGCAAAAGAGTAATCCATGAATAAATGAGAGAAACTCATGAAAAACTCCATGAATAAAATGAGAGAAACTTTACAAATTTGAGGAGGAAATGCACAAAATTGTTAGCCATACACTGTGGAAAAAAATATATATACAAAATTAATAATAAAATTGCTGCTTATCATAGACTAAGAGAAAAAGAATTTATGTATCAAAAGAATGCAAACAAAATTCTTCCAAGCCCATAATAAAATTACAAAGAACACAATAAAGAAGAAAAAATGTGCAAGAAACTTGAACATAAACTTGACAAACAAAAGATATTTATGTGAGTCACATCCCTTTTAAAACTTCTCAGCATCATTACTCATCACCAATATGCAAATGAAAATTAAAATAAGACATCATTAAACTACCCTAGAGTTTACAAAATTAAAATAAAGATACCAAATGTTGCCAAGAACATGAGCGACTGTTGGAAATTCTACACTGTGTTCATGATAATATAAAATAGCACCCTCTTATAATGCTAAGATATTCCTATACTGTGACCCAGCACCACTTTTTTGCTAGACATTTACTTGTGAAGACAAGTGTCTGTGAACAAAAACTTCTATAAAAATGTTAACAGCAGTTTTTTAGAAAAAATGATTGCCATCAAAATATCTATGATGAGACAAACAGTGTATGTCGTGCATAAAATAGAGTGCTACTCAACAATGAAAATTAATGGACTTCTTAAATAAGCAACATGGGTAAGTGAAAAAAAATTGTCATTTTATTTTTCAAGATGGGAAAAAATTCATTACTGGTGATAAAAACTGGGAAAACTCTTATCCTAAGTTTGGGAATGAAACAATAAAACTGAGAAGAACAGAGAAGGAATTTTTGAGAAAGAAGGAAATACGCTGATGAACATGAAAATTGTGCAGGTGAATGTATTTATTAAAACTCTTAGCATCTGTATATTAAATTTCATATAACAAACCATTTTTATAAGTCATGTTAGGTTCTTATGATTACAGTTCAAAAGTACTGATGTTCACTATCTAGTAACTTAGTGGGAAAGATTACTATGGTTAACTGTTTGCCATGAATATGAGAGCAAAAGTTGGTGACATATATATGAAAGGTTGAGAAGAGACTGATTTAGTATGATTGAGTTGGTCTAGTCTGTAACTTTTTAACCCTGCCACCAGAATCATCAGAAATTGCCCATATAGAAGAAAGGCTACCAAGGTGAGGGAACAGTGAGTGAAAGCAGAATATGTTTGAGGTTCATTATGCATTTTGAGAGCAACAAATTATCTGAGTGACTGTAGTAAGAATATCTGAGAAATAAAACTGAAAAAAAGTTATTAATATTTACCTTCTTAAATTCTATGCTAATACAATTAATTTTATCTTAAAGGCTTCAGTGAATCAAAAATGCTTTTGAGTTGAGAAGAAAGATCAAATCAATATTTTGGGACATGATTGTTAACTTTTTTTTTTTTTGAGGGAGTACTACTACATCCCAGACATGGTTTCAAATGTTTTCAATGACTTTATAAAGGCAACATATCCAGTAACCTCTGAGGTACCTAATAACATTCCCTTTTTACAAATGAGGAGCCAGGAATATGGGTAAGTTATGAAACTAGAGCTGTGAGACAATCATATAAAGATGTTAAATGGGGGCATCAAGGTGAGTCAAGGTGCAAGGCCTAGCATCTAGATTCCAGAGTCACTGTATTGAAGTATTATTTAACTGACTCCAATATTGAGTTGAGAGATAGATGGGATTAGAAGAGGACTTAAGGGTGGGAAGTACAGTTTTGACACATATACTAGTTCAGGTAGAACGAGAATGGTGAGAATGTTCATATTCAAAGAGTGTGAAGATAGTATTTTTTTTTTTTTAGAAATAGAAGAGGTAGCAACAATATGAAATAAAAAGATCAATTGGTAGATATTGAAGACTACTTTTCATCAAGCTAATCCTCTTAAAATAATGTGGATGAAAGATGATGACGATGGTGGTGGTAATGGTGATAAACATCTGTTTCAATATAGTAAATGGCTCATGAGATATGTGAAAACAAGAGCAGAAAGGAAACACTTTGAATAATATTCTAAGCTGTTTTGTTCATCTTATATTTTCCAATTGGTAAGCAATATGGATGGGGTTGTGGGAGATGGGCAGAAAATGACAGCCACAAGGCAAAGGAAAAGAGCCCTGATTTTGACACTCTTACTGGGACTGTGGAAGTAAAAAATCTATTGAAAGTAACCAAAAAGTGAGGGCTTAAGGAGAAAAAGTGCCAAAGAATAGAAAGTACAAAAAAGCAGACCTGAAAATAAGAAAAATGACAGAGATCATAAATTAAAGGAGACAATAGAAAGCAAAATCAAGAGTGGCTAGAAGTAAACATAAGTATTTTAATACTAAATATAATAAATATAATAACCCCCAAACAAGAAAGACTGTCAGAATAGACTAAATACACATGTATTTTGCTTATGCTAGGCTATACTAAGTATTAGGACACAAAAACTTTGTAATAATGTAATGGAACTCTAGCATCTAAAGAGTAGATTTAAAGAAAACTGGACAAAATTGTATTCTTGCTAATTTTAGAAGTCTTTCTCAGTAAATAATAAAGCAAATATTTTTAAAAAATCATTAAATATTCAAAATATTTAAAGAGCAAATTTATTAATTTTTAAAGAAATATTGGCCACACTTGTAGAGTGCATATTCTTCTCAAGAGCCAAGCAAATGTTTAACAAAATTGACCATGAGCTAGACTATAAAGTAAGCCTCAAAAAAAAGTTAATGAATTTAAATCCTGTAGAATATATATATATATATATATATATATATATTATTATTAAGATTTAAAGTGGAATTAAGATTTAAAATATAATGATAAGGCAGCTAAAAATTCCCTAGATGATCATACAATTTGAAACTGCTACCCCTCAAAAAATAGGTTAAAGATTTTTACAAGAGAAATTTATAATCAACAAAGCCCCTCAAAAGATGGGATATATTTTCTTGTATTGAAAGTAATATATAGTGTATGGATGTCATTTCTCAAGTCAGTCCAAAGACTTAATGTTCTCCTAATATAAACCCAGTAATAGTTTTTGAAGAAATACATATGTTGATTTTAAATATGAAACCAAAGAATATATGTATGGAAATCTTGAAGGAAAAGTGCATAATTTAAAGAACCTGAGCTATCTTTCTACTATATGTCAAGATTTAGTATAGCAATTCACGTTAACATAAATTAGCCATTACCACAATTAAAATGATGTAATATTGAAGCAAGACTAGAAAAGAACATAGAGTCAGATGTATACACACTTATTTGAGGGCAATTAATTATACTTCTGGAAAGAAGAAAAGTAGCCTGTTCAATATGTTGAACTGGATCAAGTAGTCTTTATACTAACAATAAAGGTAAATTGTACTATATTAAAATTTGAAAAAATTCTCAGATTCCATTCTGAAAGGGAAAGGTAATGCCACAACATGAATGACTTTTGCTGCATCTATGTTGAAAAATAAAACAATATAATCAAATTAAAATAAAAGTTAATGATTGGTAACCAAATAAAATGGTCAAAGGACTTGAAAAGACATTTTAAGAGAAGCAACCCAAATGGAAAAGTGAGAATATGCAAATGTGCTGATTCTCATTCCTCACTCAGAAATGCAAATTAAAGCTTCAGTAAATTTTCACTGAAAATTTTGTTAAATTATAAAGCTAGAATTCTAAATGTTGGTGAGGGTGTGGAACAAGTTGAAGTCTCATATAATGCTATTGATTTATAAATTTGATAGCTTAGTGAATCTAAAAATATGCAGCTTTGATTAGGTACCAGTCAAATCTTGAATAAGTACCTAAGAAAGATGTGTTAAGATATACATTCATAGACATGTGTGTTCATATCCTCTGGTATATTATTTGTGAACTAAAAACTGGAAACTACCCAAAGGTCCATAATAGGATGTTGTATGTAAGGAGTATTATGCGGTGTAGATAATTAACAACTTATACACAAATGTGCAACTTTACAAAAGAAAAGTCAGAAGCACAATAAATGCTATGTTTAAAATATATTTTAAAAAACGGGCAAAACTAGTGTATGGTGAGGGATATCAAAAAAGTGGTAGATTAGTGGGAAGAGTCACAAAGGTTTTTGGGATGTTGGCAATACTTATTTTCTTCTGACTGGCAAGTGTTGAAATGTGGTGTGCACGAGAGCCTATTAAGCCACTGATCCATGGTTTGTATATTCTTTGTGTATATGCTTATATTAATGTAAAAGTAGCTTAAGATTTATATGCATTAACATGTAAAATGTTTATAAAAAACAAAAGACCTAGCTGAGAGAACCAACTGGACTGGCACTAATTAGACTAATAGGCCAGCAATTCTCACATATTCTCTATCCCTATTTGTGTACAGCTGAATAAAATAAACATAACCAATTTTGAGTTTGGGCTTGGAATCCTATAACTCATCAAGCTACTTGATGCCTATTGAATCTTGTCTCACCTCAATCCTTAGTTTATGTAACATTTTGTAAATTTATAACTGAAACATTTAGCTGGCAAAGAGAGTAACTCTGAGTATTATATACTGGAATGATGGTTAAGGTGTAAGCTCAGGTACATAATTAGACAACTGTATGCATCAATTTGCTTTTCAAAGTTGAGCAAGCCTGATGTCAAGTCTTAGTCCATGTGCATCTTCTGTATCCTTATCAACATCTCATTCACGTTCTATAGATTGTTAAAACATCTCAACTAATGTAAATTTGTACAGCCACTATGGATAGCAATGTAGAGGACCTTCAAATTAATGCAAATGAAAATACCATTTGACCCAGCAATCACTTTTCTGGGAATCTACCCAAAGGAGACCTTAGTACTTGTACAAAGGGACACCTGTACTTGGATGCTTATGGCAGCACTATTTATAATTGCAAGGACATGGAAACAACCCAGATGTCCCAAAACAGACAAATGGATGAAAAAGATGTGGTATATATACACAATGGAATATTACCTATCAATTAAAATGGCAGATTTGATGAACTTGAGACAACACGGTTGTACCTAGAAGAAACCATATTGGCAGAAACAAGTCAGAAAGAAAAAGAAACCAAATGGTGTCACTAATATATGAGATACAGGAAAAACAGAGAAAAGGCCAGGAGGAAAAGTCGAAACAAGCAAACACAACTGGGGGGTGGAGGAATGAAAGGGAGCAATCAGGGAGGGAAGGTGGTAGGTGATCCCCAGGGAATACAAAGATATGTGTATATATATATATATATATATATATATATATATATATATATATATATATATATAATTGAAATATTTAATAATAAAAAAGAAACAAAACAGAAGTAGTGACATGGTAGATATGAATGCTTAAGAGACCTCTGATTTGTGACCAGGACTTTTCTCCAGGCTTATTTATGTCACTGTTGGGCAACCTGGACCCATATATGCACAAAATCTGTAACTGTCACTTTTATCTTTTAACTTATCCATCTAATATCATTTAAAAGTAATTTTTCTTTGAGATATTTCCCCTCCTACATTAACTCTACCAACCCTCTCCACCTCCACTGGATAGTCTGCACAGCACTGTGTTAACCTAAATTTAGCACAAACTGGACACCTCTTTCCTTGGTCCCCAATTTATGGGTGAGCAGAATCACAGTTTTACTGGTTGACAGCTGGGAAAGTGACCTGTCTCTCCAGCAAATCAATAGCTACAAAGATTGTTGACTCCATATCTCTAACTTCCCAGGTTCCCAAACAGATTTTTTTTCCCAAAGAAAGAAGATAAGATTTAACTACCTTGCTTGTTCTCCTCAGTGAACAGCTAACATTAAAAATAGATAAATAAACATATACATAAATAAGATCCCTACCAAATATCTTTGTCTCTGCAGTTACAGTGTTTTCTGTAAACGTAGTACCACACACGTAATAACATGGCACTGAGGCTAAAAATCTCACCTTCTGAGGACTGTTTCTAAACACCAGTCCTCACTTTGATTTTTAAATAAACTCACTCAAATTAACTTATCTCAATGTGTTTTAGTTGACAACTCACTACAACTGTTATTAAATATTTAATTGTGCAGTTGTTTATTATTACCTTTATTTCCTGCCAGCCGAGATTGATGAAGGGCAGACCCTCTGTTTTGTTTATTGATGAATTCCTTAGTACCTGGTTCAGTGCCTGCAATTTGTTGAAAAAAGAAATGCAATGAATGTGTGTAAGAAGATGGAATGGCCTCACTTGGATCATGAATTCCTATCTATCCTTCCTGGCTTGCCTAACAGGAGACATCACTTGACATTTCTAAAATTTGAAATAAGTCTTCATGCCCCTTTACTTTCATTGTATCTGGAGGGATGCTCTTGGACAGTTCAAACTGAACCCTAATCTCTTTTCCAGTGAATGACATACTATGCCTGTATAAGTGATTTCTAAGGCAGATTTTTCCCAATTCAGTACCAATGGCAGGTTAAGCTGGGTACTTTTCTTGTTTTTGATTTTTGTTACGGGGCACTGTCACAAGGTCTGCCACCTGATCAGCACATCCCTGCATGTAACTCAGTAGAGGTCAGTTGTATAGCACCCCTGCCCTCAATCCCCTCACTTGTTGAACCAACCCAAAGTGTTACCCTAAATGCTCCAGAAATTCAAATTATCCCTCATTGAGAATGACTGCTGCAAGGGGGGTTCCATCTTGAAGCAATTACATAAAAGTAAACTTACATCAGAGTCCTAAACTCTTGACCTCTATGTGGGGATGGGACTGAGAGTTGCTGGGCAGGTAACCTTGTTTGCTCTGGCTTGGATTCCTGGACTGGCTAAAAATGACCCATTTCTGCCTTGGGACCATTTTTAATTGAGAAGATACTGACTTTTGAGGACTTGCTGTTTGCTTCAGACTGTATTATGCACAGAGTTTGATTTTCCTGAAATGACTGATTCTTTCAAAAGTCTAAATGATAGCCTTATTCTTTCTCTAGCCACCATGTTGACACTCTGTTTGATATATTCCTTAAAAGACTCAAAGATCTCCCCAGGCTAATAAACTTTAGGAATTGAAAAATAACCAAGAGACTTAAGCTTTTTTTTTATTTTACTTTATATTTTGATCCAAATGGCCTCTGAGTGTGAATGCCTACATACTACAAAAGGAAGTAACATTAGAAAACAAAAGGAAATTTCCATTTTCAGAAATTAGCAACTATGTAAAAATGTTTGAATTGTCATGGAAACTGCCTAATCACATTATTTTGAATGCTTGTTTTTCCACAGGAATCCTTGAGAGATTTTTTTTTTTTTTTGTGGAGATGGGTTAAGTGTGTCAGAAAAATGGGGGGGGGGGAGAGGGGCTTACTATCACTGCCTCTCATTATAGCTGCTGCCTGCTGAGAAGGGATTGTAACAGTTGCTGCTTCCCAAAGAACTTTTTGCCCCAGAATAATATAAATAAGTGTGTTCTGGGGAGAATGGCAAAAGATAAACAAAATAAGATGGTTTCAAAATGTTAACATCATTTGTTTAACTTACTTTTTTTATAGTCATTGCATATGATGAACATGCATCAGAGAACCAGTAGATTTGTGATTATATCTGGACTCAATTGAACTTTAAATCCCAACTTCCATATATTAGGCTTAGTGTGGTACCCATTTCCATGGCCACAGACCTAGACCTACACCTAGACATAGACCTACCCTCTCTACGTGAGTCACAGAAAAGAATCTCTCAGTTCACATTCTCTGCACTCCTACTCACACTTTTTAATTCCTTCTATAAAGAGGCCAGAATTATCTCTTTTTTAATATTAAATAATTTATTTATATATAAATCTCACATCTTTTTAACCCCCGGGGTTTGTCCACTACCTTCCCTCCCCGACAGAATTGTCTTTTAAAACGTAATCCTCATAATATCACCTCCCTGGTTAAATCTTTCATAATCTGCCCATTGCCCTCAGCACTAAGTTGATATGTTGATATGTCTTGATTCATTTCAAGGTCTGGACCATGCTGATCTGTTTAGCTTGAGACTGATTTTGTCTCTATTCTCTGAATTCCAACAGAACCATACCTCCTTCATTTTCATAAACTCTTCATTCTCTCACCTTTGGATCTATATTCATTGTTCTGTATTCAGGTGGAAAAGACCATATACATCTCTCAGGCCTGTCCTCCCCTTGTCAGGCTTATTCTGATTTCTCCTTGAATCTCTTCCTGGACTGTCATTATTCCAGCTGGGACCTCCTCTAACCACTTCAACTGCTTCCTAAGCACCCAGCTGTTCATGCATTAGACACACAGTTAAATCAGGACCTTTTTAGTGTTTCATAATTTCCAGGTGTTTCTCCTATGTGATGTTGGATTTATGTTTTTATATGTCTATCACGGAGTTCCTTGAAGGCAGAAGCTGTGTTTCCATCATCTTGTCTTTTTGTTTCTAGTACCAAGTCACCAAACTGATGTTCAATAACAAATGGTTGAGTGAATAAAAGAGAAACTGGATGGACATTTGAATGAATGTATGAATGACCAATTTTCATATATCCTTTTCTGTTCTTGGGTAAATCCTGTTCTCATTCTGCTACTTAAACACTCTATTCCTTCCCTTGGGCATCTCCTGACTCAGATGATCTTTTTTACTATTTTCACACTGCTGTCTCCCTCCTTCTTCACTCCTTTACTTTTTACCAGTTGACACACGATGGGATAGCTCTCAGAAGCTTCCTCAAAGAGCTACTGAGATAGCTTCCTCATAATCACACAACTGTTATTGCAAGCAAGAATGTGCCGGGTCCTCTCTGTTGCTCCATCTTACAAGATGCCACACACTTTCCCACTCAAATTCGTGTTGTTCTGGCATAAAATCCTGCTCTCTTCCTCTCAGTCTCAAACCTTTAATTAAGGCATGCTCCCTCCTCTGTAGGCTAAAGATCCTGCCTGTTATCGCATTTCTTTGCTTTATCCAGACTCTTGTTTTTGATTCAGGGTATTTTATTCTCTGGTCCCTGAGAACATTCCAGTATAGTGGCAGATGAGCAGACTCAGGTGCCAAAGAGCCCGAGCACTGCCTCTCATTGGCTGTGCAGCCTAAGTGGCCTCTGTGAGGGACCCTGTCTTCACCCCTGAGGAGGATCATGATAATCACCTCACTGAGTCCCTGTGAGGGCTGAAGTGGGCTGTGTGAATGCATTTTGTAAACTTGAAATTTCCTTGAAGTTACAAGTTTTATTAATAAACATTACTGTGTTTTCCCAAAGCTTCCACGGTCTTCATGGACAAACCACAGTGCCATCCATTTCTTGGGTTGTAGTATCCTCACTTCTACTCCTTCCATTTCCCCTGGGTCTTTACTAGGCAGATGAGGTCTGCTCAGCTCATTTTAGATTCAGCTAATGTTTTCTCTTTCCATATAAACCCCAGTATATCCAAACTGCACAGTTCTTTGGATCTGGGCTGTACCAATTACAAATACTCTAGTGCAGGCACAGGTAAGCCAGCATCATCGATCACCTCCCTGGATAAACCTGTAACCCATCTTCTGCCAAATCCACAGGCTGATTTGTTGAAATGGAGGCTGTAGATAGTTTCTGGATAGTCTTGTTCCTTGGGCATGAATGGTGGAAAAGTCTCTCATATTTAATTTCACTTGGTTATATCTAGGGAACAAGTTTTTCCTGTTCCATGTTTTCCCCCTTTGTCCCAGTTTAAGCATAAGCAGTCCTTACTGATGAAATGTCTTGAAGGTTTATAAAGTGTGCTAATCAGAGTATAAGTACTCTTGAAACTGGGATCCCAAGATGGCCAGTGTTGAAGCCAGATCCCTGATACGGGCAGTATTAAAATTTAAGGACTGATGCCATTAGTTGGGTCTGAAAAACACAGAAGCTTAAACAGGATAGGGTACATTTACTTTTTGCAAATTCCAGATGTAGATCCTAAAGAGAAAATGCATCACCTAGAGGGTGTGTATAGGAAAATTGGAGTCTTTTTTTTTTGGGGGGGGGGAAGGAGCAGCGAGACTGGAGAGAGACTTTTGGGATAGGAGACACATGAGAATGGTGGGCTGGTAGCCCGAGTGACCAGACTGTGCAGGAGCCCCCGGAAGAGTGAGCTGGTGGTGGCAAGGCGCCATGTGACCCGTAGAAGGGTGGCTGTGTAGAGTGTGTCACTGCAGTAAGGTGGCATAGTGAGCTGTGCCTGGAGATGGCCAGGAATTTGGAAAGCTGATTTTGCATCAGCATTTTGTTCAAGAAGTTTGAAGAGCCTTGGAGAAGTGAAGAAGCTCAGAACACTGAAGAGAGCAGAAGCAGAGTCTTGCTGGAGAAAGACTGGAATTTGCAAAGTGCCTACTTCAGTTTTGGAGGGGCAAAGGAGCACCATCATGGCCATGTGTCTTTGGGACCTTTGGGATTAAAATGGTGACTGGGGTAAGATAACTGGCCACTTGTGGCTTTAGAGACTTTTTGCTTTCCCTATCAATATTCCCTTGTAATAAATCCCGTTGTTAAACTGCATTTGACTGGCAACTGCTGTGTGCAAACCTGAGGGAACCTGGGTGGCAGAAGTTGCATTTTAAATGTAGCTTCTTGGTTGGAGGTTTCTACCCTTTTTGGACCTGATTTCACTATGGTATCTATTTATTTCTTCCTCTTTGACTAGAAGGGAAAAAATATGCTTTTGAGTGTTGGGGAGGACTAAGTAATTGTCCTGCTCTATTGGTTTATGAAAGCTGACTCTTTTTATATGGTAATTGTGTTGCATGTGGCTATGTTCATTGAATGCACAGGTTGCCTTTAGAAGTAACTAGGTGTGGCTTTGCAATTCTGTGGTTTAGGCAAGCTCCTGACTCCTTCTAGCACTGTCTCTTTTTCTGTGAAATCAAGATAGTAATGTGTGTGTCACAGGATTTTTGCAAAGGTTAAAAGGAACAACTTAGGAGATGAGAAAATAGTATCATATCAAAATTTGTTATTTATTAAGCATACAGAAATGGTAGTTTTTGTTAGAACTTCATATTTCAAATAAATTATCTCAGTTATACCTGGCAATAATTATTTGTGGTAGAGAATGTACAGAATAGAATACCTCCTGTTTGCCAAAGGAAAAAATAAAGGAATAGAAGTACTGAATAAATTATCCAAGTTTATATAATCAGTGAGTGACAGCGCTGGTATGTGGTCTTTGGGCTCCAAAGTTCATGTTGTTTCTACTATTTTATGCTTCCTCCTAGGACTTAACACCTCTGCTGAGCTTCAAAGCTATAAAATTTGTTGAACAAATATTTCACAAATGGGTTGCTCTTCATACACTATTTGATTAGGAAAGAAGAGTTCGCTGTTAAGGTAGAGGTATAATTTATGTAGAATGGGAAATTCTAAGGTTGGCAGTCTATGCAAGTAAATATTTGCCAGTGGCATACAGTTTTGCAAGGCACAGAGATATTTTAGGTAGGATAATAAAAATCAGAAGTTCTGTTCTCTAATTCCAATGTTTTAATAAAAAATACAATATAGTGATAATATAGTAGTGAATAATAGCTCTTATTTCTATAATGCTTTGTGATTTACTTTTATTTTTTGTTGAAATAGCATTGGTTTGTAACACTGTATATGAATCAAAGGTAAAATCAAAGGTAACATTTCACTCTTTCTCAACCACCACCAGATACCTACAATCCTCCATCAGCATCTGTTAGGCCCTCTCTTCACTTTGTTCTTCACTCTTCATTGATGTCTCTTTTGGTGACATCAGTATTTTAGGGCTTGTTTCTGGTTTGGTTTTGCATAACGCTTTATGTCTCTATTTTCCACATGTGAGTGAAACTAGCTGGTATTTCTCTTTCTCCATTTGACTTATACCACTTACCATAACATCCTCCAATTCCATCCTTGTTATCACAGATAACAAGGTTTCATGTTGCTGCTGAATATTGTTCCACTGTGCACCACATCATTTTTTGTTTAAAGAGGAAAATTTTGGGAGAAAAATAAATCGTTATCTAAACTAGACTGAAGGTTTCTTTTTTAAAAAAAATTTATTTTTTATTTTTGGATTTTGTACAATACATGATTGCATAATTGTTGATCCCCATAGACATGAAAGAATTACGCCTACTACTCACTGGGGAGCTGTGACCAAAACCCGGCACAGAGAAGCTGTCTCTAAGGAACAGCACACCCCCTTTGCCAGAAGGAAGATGCCTGCAGAATGGCAGAGGCCCAACAGCAAAGCACCACATCTTCTTAATCCAGTCATCTCTCACTGGACACCAAATAAAGTTGCAATGAATGCAGGAGTGCATCTATGTCTTGGAACTAGTGTTTTTGCATTCTTCAACTAGATACCTATTTGGAGTTGTTGGGTTGTATGATAAATCTATTTTTAATTTTTTTTGGGAAGACTTTCTACTGTTTTCCATAGAGACTGGGTCAGTCTACACTGACCCACTGGGTCAGTCTATCGAAATAGTATGAGGGTTCCCTTTTCTTTACACGCTCACACCTATAATTATTGTTTCTGGTCTTTTTGATATATATAGACCATTCTCAAGGATGTGAGATGATATCTCATTATGGTTTTGAATTGCATTTTCTTGATAACAGGTGGTAAACTCTGTGTGTGTGTGTGTGTGTGTGTGTGCATGTGCTTGGTGGTCAGGTCATCTGTATGCTCTCTTTGGAGAAGTGTCTATTTAACTTTTCTGTCCATTTTTTCATTGTTTCATAAAATTACCTTCAAAACAAATACACAACAAAGGAATGAATAAATCATGTACTTAATATAAACAATATAGAAATTGGAAAATAACAAATAACAAGCAAAAAATGGGCAAGGTAACTCAGTCTTTGATATCCAAAAATGATACTCAAATGGATAATATATAAACTTTTCTCATTCCTAGTGTACATCTGATGGGAAATGCAAATTTATACTTAAATGCTCACTCCTAGAGATGGCTCTAATTGAATGACTAGAAGAATCAATTGTTGATGACATTGTAGAATACATGAAATCTCAAGCATTGTCAAATGTGTAAATAGTTATATTTCCTTTGGCATTATTTTCTGAAGCTAAACATACTTTAATATTCAGCAGTTCCTCTACTGGATATACACTTCCCAAATCAGTGAATATTTCGACTATGAGCCATGGGCATGTATGGCTAAAGCAATTCTCTATTATCAACCATCCCCCAACCTAGTAGTAAAATATATCTATGAACAGGATAATGTATAAGCAAACTGTGGCATTTTCTAGAGCAAAGTACTATGCATGTGACATGATGAAGTTCAATAACAATTACCATGAGCAAGAGAAACTGAACCCAGAGTAATTTTGTTTATTTATTTTATATCAAACACACAAATCTACACAGTGAAGGTATGGTTGATAGAAGTTAGAATGGTGTAATAAAAAGTAACATGGGTGGATTCATTGAGCAGTATCATGGAAAGAATCACTAGTTTTTCATGAGGTATAATTATGTTAAAGATTTGTTATTTATGTAATATTTGACTATTAAATGAGTGTCCTGTGTTTTTATTTTCCAATTGGGAAACATTATGTGGATAACCTTTGGGATGTCATAAAAAGTCTCCTCCATACCTATCTGGACATGGCACATGAGTGTGTAAATAGGTGACATTTCAGTTAGCTTTAGATATAGAAATAAACTTATTCCAATAAATAAATCATGAAAGTCAAAATATAAATGATCCCCAAAAATATATTTGTCAGTCCATGATCTCAACAGTACTTTGATTTACTCATTGTGAAGATAACAAAACCACCTAAAACTTATGAAACGATTTTCTTGGGGTCAGTTTACAAAGAACAAAGTCAAGTCTGGAATCTAAATCATTCAATTCTGTCCCCAGAGACTGATTCCACCATCGTTATGGTTGCACTTGATGATGAGGTACTTCTAGTCAGTTTAGTGGGAACTTTTCTTAGTGTTGATATTAACAAATATGCTTTGCCTTATTCCTTTAAAAATAATTGAAATAGATAAAATACCTATATCAGTAACTTATTAGTCAACATGAATTTATCGTTCAAGTTTTAATTTTAAAAGTATCTCTGATATAAGTGTTAGTACATTGAATTGGTTCTCAAAAACCTGGGTTGTTTCTGATTCTCTGATTGACCAATTTTATGATCCTGGGGAGAAAACTTTTCTTCTCTCTTGGGTACTGCTTCTTTCATATATTAAGTTTTGGAAGGAAACTCCTTATGTCTATATACTCTATTCATTATAAGATTCATGAACACATGGATATGACTACAAGTCATTTTATGGTTTGAAATAAAGACAGAAGGTTGTGATTAGATAATAAGCATAATTTCATGTTGTTTGAATGATGTATCTTTTTTGCTTAATGTGTACTACCTGGTTAATCTCAACATTTTATTTATAGATGATAACATCTCATTTTGTAGAAAGATAAGCTAAATATCAGATATTCTAAATAACCAAATTAAGACCATACAAGTAGTAAGCAATGTAGGCAGATGTAGAATCCACATATTTTTTGGTCACCCAAACTAAAGTGTTTCTGTAGATAGGATTCCTAGGATCATGGTTTTTTGTTTCATCCTGTCCTGTTTTTAACCAAATATAAATATATATATATATACATACATTATATATATATACATACATTATATATATATATATATATATATATATATATATATATATATAATTCTTCTTTTCTAAGTGAAGAAAACTTCTTGGAAAGTGTCTATAGAAAAAGCTGTGAGTAATATATTAGGATTCTCAATGGTTATAATGAAAACTGTAGGGAGAAAGACATTGATGAAAGAGGGCTCCCTAAAAGTTCAATAGAAGTCAAAAGTTGTTTGAGAATCTATTGAAAAAGTGAGGATATTGAGTTATAGATGAAACAACTAAGGAGAAATATGTCACTTCCTACAAATATGGGTAGTGTTTCCATGGGGAGAACAAAAACCATGCATTTCATATGATATAAAAGCATAGCTAAGGCCAAAGGGAGGTGATGCATCTGAATGATTAGAAACATGTGACAGGCCAGAGTTCAACTCCAGTTCTGATATTTATCAGATGACTCTGTGTAACATTTCAAAATTTCCAAATCTTTATTTACCCAATATAAAAAAAGGTATCAAAATGTCCACCTTGTATTACCATTGTAGTAATTAGAGTACCAAACATATATGAAACATATACTGTGATGTCTGATATGTGGCAATTGATTTAATGTGTTCATCATTTTCCTTCAGTGTTTTTGCTTCACATCTCCAAGGCTTTCCCCATTTCCACTCCTTTTTTTCTTCCCATATCTCCTGTTTTTTTCCCATCTTCCTTATTCTTCCTTATTTTTTTTCTCCTACTTTTCCTCTTATTTTGAAGGAATTCACATATAATCCTTGGATGAAATAACCACTGAATAATAAACACAAAATTGTTAGAATTTCTCATAATAGTAGGACTCCATTTTGGAATAGAATGTCTCATGTACTAGAATATCCCATATTATCATCAACAAGACTCTTTAAGTCAGTCATTTCAAATTCTTGTGAAGGATGATGTAGACAGATCATACTTAGGGTGTTGCCAACAAATATCAACCAACTTAGTTTAAATTACAAAATATATATATTGGGGTTTTACTATGTATTCAATACAATTTTTGTCAGTAAAGAGCAGAAACCATTCCTAAGTTTACAAAAGCTCAAGAACAAATATAGAAAAACTAAGCCTAATATTCAGAATCCTCACCTGTGTGAACGCATTTTCATTCCAATAGTTATGAAAATTACTTAAGATCACTATATCCTTCCCTGAAAAACTCCCTTCCATTGCATTTCTCCTTTTATCAGGAGGTTTTGGAGTAAATGTATGTTTTGTTTTGTTTTTCAAAACAGATGAATAGTTTGTGTACAATGGAATATGTTCACCTTTTTTGTAGGAATTCCGGCTGAATGTGACTGACAGATATTTGCTAGTTTGAAGTGTTAAAAACCAAACAAATGATAAGAGAAAATTATTGGATGATATAGATATCTGTAGGCAGACAGACAAAGATGGTGGGTGATAAAGATTGGGATGTTTAGCCAAACCAAATTTTCAAGGGTATTTATGTCATTAAAAGGAAAGATGATATCAAAGGAATTTGTAAACTGGCTACTAGTATAAACATAGTACAATGCAGTGCAAAGGGCATGAACCAGAGATTTGGATTCTTATCCTATCTCTGACCTCACTAAAAATGTAGGCCTATAAAAATGTGTCACATTAAAGTGGAAGGGAGGTGAATAACAAGCTCACCTGGGTCAGGTTCACTATCAAATAAGGTGAACATATAGTGAGTCCCAAAGCCCATGGTGGGTCATACAAAATTTCATCTTCTCTCAGGGTTATATGTACCCAGGTACAACATGCAGGGGTGGTTGGGAAACAGACAGACAGACCCAGACATCCCAGATGTTCATGAATCTTTACCCTCTTTTCTTTGGGCTCTCTCTAGTGCTCTCTCTCTCTAGCCTCTTCTGTAGTCACACTGTTTTGGATAGTTGTAATCATAGTAGTAGTAGTGCTATGGTAGGTATGCTACTTTCACGCCTCCTTCCAGGCTCAGGTGTGCACACTCACACACGTGCACACCCATGCTCTTCCAGTTCAGGTAACCACAATTATAGGTACACATATTCTGTGGCCACACTCTGAAGCACCTTCTCCATTAAGGTCATAAGCAAGAGCCACCGAGGGCAACAATGCAAAAAATGCTTAATTATCTCATTTATCCTACAGAAGGAAATCAATGCGTTGGTATGAGTCCTTCAGTTGACCTGCCTGCCCCTGAAGGCAAGCTTCACCTCCTCCCACCTATGTGAGCAGAAGAAGGTGGTTTACATTCTTTGATTCTCAGTTTCTTCATCTTTAAAGTGAGCATAAAGAGACTAAAAAACACAACTAGTATTTCTTCAAGAGGATTAAATAATGTAGAGAATGTGAAATCTGTGAACAAATGGGAGGCTTCATGATGCTGGTTTTATTTCTTTTTGTGTTAAAACTAATTCTTTTGAACAGAGGTTGGATTGGAAGATGTCAAAACTGGAGATTGGAGCAGTAGAAAAAGAGAGATTAAAGACTATATAAATAGTGGAGTTATGGAATTGTATTAAGTAGAATGGAGAATGGATTTGAGATGACAATCAGGACTTGTACCTAGATGCACAGCAAATGTGGGGGAGGAAAGACCACTGACCAATAACATAACCCAGACTGATTAAATAATGAGCAACATTGCCTGTCATTATTGGATTTCAAGAAGTTTCCAACCCTAGATGATTTCTATTATTTTGCTCCCTTTAAAAAGGTTGGTTTCTAAGCCACTTGCCTAAATAGGTACCCTTGCTCTTAGGTCATGTTTGATTGAGATGATTGATTAAGACAAGTCACTGCAAAGAGAAGAACTTAGTTCTTTACGTCTTGCAGTTCATTTCATAGGATCTCTGAAATCTGAGATCAGATTGACTAAGGCAGAACATTACAAACACAACAGAGACAGGAAATGTAGCATAAGTGAATCTTGAGCAGTGAAACTGTTGAAGTACCTAATACAGAAGGTTCTATAACAACTATAATGTTCTATACTGATTCCATATAAAGGTTGTTTCATAATGGTTCTGTAATCCACTGAGCTCCTCAGATAAGGCACTTGGAATCCCTACAAAGCATTAAATATTTTATCAGAAAACAGTAGCTTCAGTTCAGAACTGAGCATATATACGTATATATACATAAATATGTAAACAATAAAAATAAATTTACTTTGTATAATAAATGTTTTGTAAAAAAATAGACAAAGGAAGGGAAGAAAAGTAGCTATAATATCAGAACTCTTGGAGAACTGATCTGAAGGATATATTAAATGATAATTGTTGAGGTGTTTGGAGATCTATAAATACTAAAGTAATTATTATTAAGTTTTGCGAGTGTATGTAGGTAAAACAAATGTACTTATTTGCCAGGTAAGTCCCACATTTAACTTTGTTGAAATAATTTCTTAATTATTTTCTGTTTACAGATAGCCATTTAAGAATAATGGCTACAAAGATGGTAAGAAAAATAACATAGTATTAGTCAGCACAGGCTGAGTTACATTATGGTAACAAACATTCCTGAATTTCTCAGTGCTTGTCATAACATATTTTTTCTTGTGCATGCTTCAAATCTAACTCCATATGATCAGATACTACCTTAGAGACTCAAACTGGTAGGTTTCAAATTATTTTTGTAAACTTTGGTGAAAGAGATTGAGAGGGAGAATAGAAAATCATGTGCACTTTACAATGTTCTGCTTACAACCTAGAAGTGATACAGTATGCCTACTAATTTTTAGTATACCAGTTCTACTCACATGGTACTACCTAACTTTAATAAATCTAAGCAATTTAGGGGCAAATTGAATGTCTCTATTGTATCCCAGTGCCAACGGCTACTAATTTGTTGCAAGTTCAGGACAGTGACTGATACATAACCAGCACTTGGTAGATGTGTTCACTTATTAAATGAATTAATGCAGAAAGACATGCAGCACTAGTTTCCCCCCACTCAACCTGTTTGTTTTGTCCCTTTCAAGACAGTGGAAGTTTTGAAGTTGTTTCTGCATTTCCCTTGATTTCATCTTCCCTAGATTTTCATCACTACACCTAGTTTAAAGTTTTACATACTGAAGAAAAAAAATGCTTTTAAGAAATAATTACATAATGTGTTTCTGAGTTTTGTGCGACAATTGTAATCCTTTCCATTCATTCTAGTACGCTAGCAAATGCATGTATTATGTATTCAAAGAGAACAGTAATCAATACTCGTTCACTGTTTTGCCTGGAAGTGGTTCAGAGATTTGCTAATTCAGTTTTGGCTATGAGAATAATACAACTGTCCTTATCCCTCCCTTGTTTGTTCCTGCCTTCCATTCTCTCTTCTTATATCTCTTCTTTGTCTGCTTCCTTCTGCTAACTCTCCCTTCCCTTTTTCCTACTCCTTTCTCTCTTTCCTCCTCTTCCCTCGCCTCCCTCTCCCCTTGCCATCACTCCAACCTTTTCTTTGCTTCCTTTTTTTTTTATTGGAGCAGTGTCAGATCTAGTTTTCCATAAAAAGTATCAATTATAATCACCTTATTTTAGCCCCTTCTAAAAACTGACCACCTGATGATAAACTAATTTTCCCTTGTTCCTTGTGTGCTTGCAGTGTATAGAAATGACTAAGGAATATTAGACCTTGATGCCTCATCTCCATCCATTTGGAACTTAAATTATACTCTTCTTCCTTGGTGGCCAGTTACTCTTATTCAAGGTATAAGAATGTCAGGAAAGAGCATTTCACAGTGAATGGGAAATTAGCTTTTTGTTGGTTTTTCATGCAATTCGTGTTCATTTTAAAAAATAGATAACTAAGGTGATATAAAATGTTAATGGGAAGTAAGAGTTTATGTTTGGATCTGGCCAAATGACCAGATCTAACTACTCTTTATTGTAAATATTTTATAAATAAAGTAGAAATAAGACTGAATATTTAAAAGGACTATTTTAAGGATGCAATAATGTGATGTCTGTAATAGAGAACAATACCATATTTTGTTTCTGGGAAACACACAATAAACCACAGTGGAGAAAAATAAAAAGAAAGTACAGAGGTAACTTCTTTTGTGGTTTTATCAAGACTTCCTTTTAACTTATACCCAATTCAATTCTGTTTCTGTTCCTTTGTAATGAGCGTCCACTTTTGTCTGTACTTTGAAAATCAGATGCATTTAAGACCTACCAGAAACCAATGACTTAACTGTTACAGCTACCAGAACAACTCCACCACCACTACCACATACACATAGACATATAAATAGTAGAAAACAAATTAAGGGATTTTTCTTCTTTTGTTAGTCACACAAATAATTTTCTATTAAGATGCACAGATTTGCAACTTAGTATTTTGGAAATATAAGATCTTTTCTTTCAGTATGGTCATTGTATCCCAACAGCTTCCCCCCCCCCACACACACACACAATGGAAAGTCCAGAGATTAATAGTCTTAGGCTCACAGAGTCATCAGGGACATAGGTACTTTCCAGCCTTGACTCTACCATCTTTAGTGCATTTTTGCATCTTAAAAATCATCACTAGAACTCCAACCAGTAAATCTGTCACAGGAAGGAATAGGGGATATGGGAATGGCTGGGGTTTCTTTAGAAGTAGTTTTGGAAGCTGTTTCTAACACTGCCTTTTAATTTTACTTGATCACCTGTAGGCACATGGGAGGATAGGACATATTATTTTAACTTAAATTCATCTTCGCTCTCCTCCTATTCCCAAGTCACCTTTGTTTACAATTAGTAAGGAAGAACAGAAGAGTGAATTTGGGGCAGCTTGCAAATATTCTTTGCCACAGTGATTATTGTCCACTCACTGAGTCCACAGCGATCTATTTATTGCCTCCTATGGGAAAGGCACTGTGCTGTGCTGTAGAAATGAGTGCAACAGACATTACCTACCCTTATTGTGAGCGAAAAAAAAGCCTACAGGATCCAAGTTAATTTTTACCATATTCAAGACATGTGGTCAGTGTGTGGTCAGGAGCTAGTAGGAATCATGCTAGCTGAAAGAAGTCAGAAAGAAAAAAAAAAGACTGAAAGATCTCACTTCTAAGTGGGAAATAGAAAAAACAAACAAAGAGACAAGAAAAAGTTAAAACTAACAAACTGACAATATAACAAACATATAGGGAGGGGGGAAGAGAGGGCATCCAGTGGGATAAGCACCAGATAGCATGACAACGATTCGTAGGTGATGTGGTAGGAGAAATTTGGGACATAAAATGATGTAAGAAAAAAATGAGTGTAACCAAATACAAAAAAATTAAAAAAAAAAAAAACTACTTTCAACTAGAATGCAAGAATCTGAAGCATGAATGAATGAATGAATGAATGAATGAATGAATGAATGCTAACAGTGAACTGCCAATAGAGTTAGAATCCAGTAACTAAGCTACTGTGGGAAACCTAGTGATCACAGGAGAGAGTACAGAGTCAAATGGGCAGTAAAATATTTTATGGTCTTCCTAGTCTTAAAATTCCTATCCTAAGTCCTATGGTGGTTTCCAAAGGGTGAATTGTAGTGACAAAACCAAAATTTTTATTGCAATTATGTGTTTGTGGTAGATTGTGTTATTATTCCAAATCTTTATTCCTTCTCCCTTGTAGAATTGTATACAAACAACCTCTTCCAAGTGAATAGACATATCTTTCACTGGAGTAGGGAGAGAATAATGCCTGCTCCAGTGATGGGCTTGTTCACATCACTTGTTCTGGCCTATGGAATGCCAGCAGATGTAATGAGAGTAGAACCATTAAGTGAGTTTATGTGGCCTGCCTTATCCTCTTACGCTTCTGCCATCTGCCATAAGAAGAACATACCCTGGGTAGCTGTTGGTCACAGACTGAGGAAACATGTTGAGCAGATGTGAACATACACATAACCAAGAGCCAAGTCCAGTCAATCAGAGCAGAATTATAGCTAGCCCAGCATCGAGGTACAAACTTGTTGTGAACCAATAAATTCCAAGATTTATCTGACAAAGGGGTTATTACAATATATTTTGTTTTATTTCTTTTTGTGTATCATTTAATGCATGTCATGCTAATTTTAGAGCAAAGAAGTTGAGGTGCTTTTAATTTACACAGAACTCCACAATGTAGAAGTCAGAAATACATTGAGATTTAAAGACATGATAATTAGATCTGTTTGTATCACTAGTCCTCCTCCTTTGAAATCCTGTCCATGATATGACTTCTTATGAGCTGGTTATGACAACCAAATAGAGTAATACATTCGAAATGTCTCTGTCCAGCACAGGAACCCTGGTTCTTTCATTGACTGTGTTGGGTATAAGTCTGTGCCTGACTTAGGGGCAAGGTCTGATGCAGGTGTGACCAGTCAGAATAATGGACACCAAGTGATTGGTTCAGTGATGGGAATATAGCTTTACCCAGATTCATCAAAAACTAAAAATCATCATCCAAAGAGTCCTTTTTTTTTTTTAAAGATAGTTGCCAGTCAGGCCCAGGTCAAGTTGAAGGTTGCCAGTGGTTATCTTCCCACCACATGAGGAGAATCTGCTTGAGCAGCAACTAGACAGAAGAAACCAGAAACCACAGTTCAGGGACACTTACAAAAAGAAAAAAACATTATCAAGTTATTTAATGTCAGTTGAATCTCTTTACCCAGTCTTACCTGGAATTATACATGTTCTATATAGGAGATAGCAATATTGTAAATGTTCTATTTTGTATTAAGGTAAAATTAGTATTAAGGTATAATAGTGTACAATATAATGATTCAATATTTGACTACATTGTGAATTGATAGCCATGATAAGTCTAATTAGCATTCATTACCACACAGAGTACACATTATTTTCCTTTTGATGAAAAATTTTAAGATCTCTCAGCAACTTTCAAATATGCAACATGGTATTATTAACTATAGTCACTGACTTGTGCATGTACTTTTAGAATGCCTTCGCCTGTTTTACCCAAATTAATTTCCCATACCCCACCTCTCTTTGGCCATTACCAGTATGTTGTCTATATCTGTGAGGTGTAAGTTTTTGGTATTTGTCTATTTCTGAATCACTTATTTGACTTAGTGAGTTCTATCTATGTTGTTAGAAATGAAAATATTTCTCTGGCCAAATTATATATATATATAATATATATGAAGATCTTCAAAAGATTAAAAACAGAACTGATATGATCTAGCAATTCCACTTCTGGATATTTACCAAAGAGAATGAAAATGCTAACTTAAAGTATACAAATCCTCAAGCTGAGCACAGCATTATTTACAACAGGCATACAAAGAGATAAATATTTACACTTAATATGTGAGGGGATATATATGTATATATATTATATATGTATATATATGTGTATATATGTATATATTATATATGTATATATTTATAATATATCATATATTATATAATATATTATAAATATATACATATATATTATGTATATATAATATATATGTATATATTATATATAATGTATTATATATGTATATATAATATGTATATATAGTATATATTATATATATTATATGATATATGTATATATATATATTATACATATATATATCTCCTCACATATTAAGTGTAAATATTTATCTCTTTGTATGCCTGTTGTAAATAATGCTGTGCTCAGCTTGAGGATTTGTATACTTTAAGTTAGCATTTTCATTCTCTTTGGTAAATATCCAGAAGTGGAATTGCTAGATCATATCATGTTCTGTTCTTAATATTTTGAAGATCTTCATACCATCTTCCATAGTGACTGTACCAATTTATATTCATGTCAACAGTGAACAAGAGTTCCCTTTTCTCCACATTCTCATCAACACTTGTTATCTCTTGTCTTTTGATAATAGTCACTCTAACAGATGTGAGTAGTATCTCATCATGGTAGTTTTGATTTGCATTTCCCTGATGATTAGTGATGCTGAACATCTGTTCATGTACCTGCTGGTCATCTGTTTATCTTCTTCAAAAATTGTCTACTTAGAGCCTCTATCCATTTTTTAATTAGATCACTTATCTGTTGATTTCTATGAGTTAGTTATACTTTTTAAATTTTAATCGCTTATCAGATATGATTTCCAAATATTTTATTTCTTTTATAGATCACCTTCATATTTTGTTAATCGTTTTCTTCACTGCACAGAAAGTTTTTAGTTTGATGTAATATCACTTGTTTATTTTGCTTATGTTGCCTTTGCTTTGGGTGTCAAATCTATAAAATCACTACCAAGACCAATAATAAGAAACTTACCACCTATTTTTCTTTTATGAGTTTTATGGTTTTAGGTGTTACATTTGAGTATTTGATTCATTTTGATTTAAATGCAATGTAGTGAATAAAACAGTGAACCAGTTTCATTCTTCTGCATTAGTTTGTCCAATAAAAATTTCCTATTTTTATAGATTTCAATTGAAAGAGCCATATAGATAATATAAATGAAAGCATCCTGTAAGCACACATTTGTAAATATGT
Source organism: Uropsilus gracilis (assembly GCA_004024945.1). Taxonomy (NCBI): domain Eukaryota; kingdom Metazoa; phylum Chordata; class Mammalia; order Eulipotyphla; family Talpidae; genus Uropsilus; species Uropsilus gracilis. The sequence continues at coordinate 253,476 of PVHY01000224.1, forward strand.
AGTTTTCTTTTTTCTTTTAATTGAGATAAAATGTTTTACATTGTTGTGTGTATTTCAGAGATTTAGGATTCCCCCCTCCCCAGCACCTTCCATGCTGTTTCCATAGCAAACTTATCCCCAAAAAACCTGTAATCCACAACCATAGTCCACTGTCTTCCTTCCCTTCTTTTTTGCTTTCCTCTTCTCCGTTCCCCTCTGAATGTCTCAGTTCTATAATCTACTTCCATGGACTAGTTTCTGAGTTTGGTTATATCTGAATCTATGTATGGTTTCTCATTATTCCACATATAAGTAAACTCATCTGGTATTTTGGTCTGATTTATACTACTTACCACAATCCCTTCCAACTCTCTTCTTAGTGCCACAATGACTTGAGTTTCTCTTTTTTGATCTCTAGTAGTATTCCATGTGCATTTCCATGCGCATATATAACATATCTTATTGTCTTCTTGATCTACTCCTCCATTTTGGGACAATAAGGTTGTTTCTATAGTTTTGCTGTTGTGAATAATGCTACAGAGAACTTTGGAGTATTCAGAGTGGAATTCTTCGATTGTATGAGAGAGACACTTTTAATCTTTTGAGAAAATTCCATAGGGACTACATCAGTTTACATTCCTACCAAGAGTGTAAAAGGGTTCTTTTTCCTTCACATTTGTTGTGTTTGGTCTTTTTGATATGGAGCATTCTTACAGACATGAGGTGGGTAAACTCTTATGGTGGTTTTGATTTGCATTTCCCTTATGATAATAAACAGCTTTTTCATGTGCCTGTTGGCTATCTGCATGTCTTCTTTCAAGAACTACTTCTGAAGCTCTTTTGCCTACTTTTTGATTGCTGTTTTCTTTTTATTGAATTGTATGAATTCTTTGTATATTTTTTAAATCAGCCCCTTGTTAGTGTATCATATGCAAATATATATTTTTTTCCAATTCAATTGACTGTAATTCATATGTAATCACAAAATACCCTAGGTAATCAAAGCAATCCTGATAAATACACACACACACATACACAGAGAGACACACACAAATGGTGCTATTCCACATCCAGGCTTCAAACTATACTGTGAAAATATAATAATTAAAACAGCATGGAACTAGAACAAAAATAGGCACAGAGACCAATGGAATGGAAAAATTGAGACACTAGATATGAAACTCATGCTTCTATGGAAAGTTATTATACAACACAGGAGCAGGGAACGTACTTTGGAACAAAGAAAGTCTTCTCAGTTTGTGGTGTTAGGAATACTGGGCAGCCATGTGCAAAAGAAAGAAGCTAAATCAGTATCTCATACTATGCAAAAAATTAACTCAAACTGGATAATACTTGGATATAAGACCTGGAACTAAAATACATAGAAGAAAACATGCAAATACTTCACAGCTGAAGCTTCAGTGATGCTTTTGCAGATACTTTCCTGAGGACAAGTGAAACAAAAGAGAACATTAAATAAGCAATCAGGAGCACATCAAACTAGAAAGCTTGTGTACAGCAAAAGAAATCATAATTAAGACTAACAAACATGTTTGTTTTTTTTTTTTTTTTTTCTTTTTGACCAATGGAAGAAAACAGGGCGGGGGTCGGGGAGGAAGGAGATGGTGTATGCCTTTAACTCTGTTTGAAGTATAGTGAGTTCAGGACATTGCATTTGAGTTAAAAAAGATGTCTTTGGCCTCTTAAAAGTTTTGACTATGTAATCATGTTAATTTAGGGATGTTGTTGCTGTAGTCTAATTCATCATATTCATTGTCATTGTTTCCAAGTTTTACTTACCTTTTAAAGGACAACAGAAGTTCCTTGTGGCAAAGAAGACCTCTAGAATATCATCTCCTACTACCAACCAAATAAAGAACCCTGACAGATAGCAATTTTATTTTTGTCTCTAGTATTTTAAACTTTTCTGCAGTGTGCAGCTCAGTGATCTTGCCTCCTCCTGCATAAACCAGCAATGCTATGTGTAAAGAAAGCATTGTGTATTACTGCTGACACTTTCCTTATTCTTTTAATTTCACATATCATAGAGCTGGTTACAAAAGGATGGCTTGAGGACTTGCTGTCTTCTCCTGTCTAAGTTGGAACAAGCCGCTTTCACTCAACTACTGCTTCTCAGAACCTGTTGTCCTATGCTAACCATCTATATCCCATTGTCGGTATTGCCAAGCAGTGGGGCCCATGGTGTAGAATGGCAGAATGTGCTAATTACCAGAAAGAAGATGCCAGCATCCAGCTTACATTATTTACTGGATTTGTTTTGGACCCCAGAGAAAAATGGACTGGAGTGTTTGTCTATGAAAGAGAAAACAGGAACTCCTGGAAGAGAACGTAAAATCTAAGCAATAGTGGGAGAGGGTAATCTCAAATTCATGATAGTTTATACTTTCAAGTCTCAGTGAGGAATTAAAAAGATTGAAATTGAAAGAAATGGAGTTTCCTTTAATATTTTTGATATACAGCCCAACTCACAAAGCTAGTAAATTTGGCAGCTAAGATTCAATCTTTGGTTTGTCATAGAACATACATACTTGCTAGTAAATCCACATACAGATAGCTATTACTAACCATGCTTTTGGAGTTAAAATAATTATTCATAATACTCTTTAAAATAAAATCCTTCTAGATATTTATGCCTAATTTTTATGTTCTTGGTTATAGTCTCTGTACTACATCTCCCCTGTTATATAGTCAGCAGTTTTGAATGCATAATTTAAGTAGTCACTATTGATGATGATAATAATAATAACTCATTTTTAATTTATTTAGTAAGTAACCGCTGTGTTCACATTCTCCTTAATGTGGATGCTTGGGAGTACATGGAGGTAAATAAAATTTGCAGATATTCTGCCCATGTGGAGCTTAAATTCTTAAAGGGTGAAACATACAAATAAATAGAGTGAGTAAATTATGTTATGTCAGATTACAATCATTAGGTGAAAAAAAATTAATGGTTGGCATGTTATCTGCTGTTAGCCAAGTGCTTCTCATTTTTCCCTATTCCGAGATCATGTAGTAGAGTTTTACTTGATGCCCTTGAGATCCAAGCTAGTGACGTGCTTACATGTGATGTGTGTTGCTTCTTTACCAACATATTCAAGGGCCAATGGTGACACTCTGGATTTCCCTTCTTCAGTCTTCCGCAGGAACCAGCAAAGTTCAAAGTGATCAGTGTCTCCTATCCTTGAATAAAGACTCAACCCTTGATGAACAAATAGGGTGAGGATGACTTGTGACTATTTTTTTTTAAATTCACTAGTGCTTGATCATTTAAAATCGTATTATGTTCAATACCAAGGATCTATTGATTGATGCATGTCCAATTATAGACAATATACAAGACATTCATATTATAGAATTTTGTATCTATCGTAATTGTGTGCGGTGTAGCTTATTGCTTCCATCTTATATAAACTTTAAGCATATCACACAGAATCTGAGTTAGCACTTGATGGATAACCTAGTGATTAAAGAAATGTTTTACTCTCTCACAAGTTTGTCATGTCACTTCTCAAAGATGACTTGGTGTCAACTGGGGAATTCTCAGGTGGAGGCTCTCATGTTATTGCAAACAGTTGTTGACAGTGATGTCAGTTGTTTGAAGGGTTGACTTAGCTGGATTTCCAAGATGACTCATTCATGTGACTAGAAATTGATTTCAATATTGGGTTGGGAGATGCAGGGTCTGTCAATTGAAAAATCCCACGTGTGATGTCTTCTTGTGACTTGGGTTTTGTAAAAATGGCAGCTGAGTTGTTGAGAGAATAGTTCAAGAGATATGGGCAAGAAGTTTAAATTTTATTATAACTTAGCCTTAGAAATCCAAGACTCACTTCTACAACAATACAGTAATAAAGGAAGTTACGTTCATCTCAGCATTAAAGTGAAGAAAATGTAGACATAGGTCTTGATATGCCACAATGCTTTTGTACAAGGAGGAAAGTAGTCATCTTTCAAGTCTTCTGTATTACATACAATTTACAAGATTTAGTTTTGTTCCTTGAAATTTTAAAAATATGTAAGAGTTTAAAAATACCTCATTTACTTTACTAACCTAACCCACTCATGCGGTGGGGGTAGAAGTTGGACAGGACGTGGTATTTGATATGATATGTGCAGATTGATATAGGCTATATTATGTGTAAAAGCAAACCAGCCCAAAACTACAGAGACTTAACGTAACAAATCTACTTCTTGTTCACACTGCATGTACAAAATTAGTCAGAGGGGAGTATGCTTATTGTAGTTGCTCAGGCATTCAAGCTGATGGAGTTTCATCTCATTAGACTCTACCTCTAGATGCATTTCTAGTATCAGTGCAACAGGAGAGGGAAACACAGTACATTGCTTTCTGAATTTTAAAGCTTCCATCTGGGAGTGATACACATCATTTTTCTTATATCCCATTGTCCAAAGCAAGTCAGTAGCCCTGCCTAAAGTTCTGTCATGTGCCCAGAGGAATATCTAAATATTTTGAAATGGTTCTAATTCCTCTCTCCTGTATCATCAAACTCCTCTTCACTGGGACCAGGTTAGCTTTAGAAAAAATAGGGAATTAGGAAACCACTTTTTCCCCCTACTGGGTATCAGAACTCATTTAACATTTACTACATTTCAAAGGCAATTACCTTTGCTGAGTGTTGTAGGCCAAACAATTACATTCATATTTGAAACCATAGATAACTTTATGGTGCAACTAAAGTTTTCACATACTTATGTTTTTAGATTTTTAGAAAATTTCAATTTAGGTGGAAGAGTTAATATTTGTTTGGTACTCAAAATATAAAGGGTCATAAAATAAAATAATTGACCAAAGGTTACATTGCAAAGTCTTCCATTTTCAAAGACGGCACTATCCTTTATATCAAAGATTTCATATTAGAGCTCTTAGTAAAGTTTCACAGTAGCTCAGAGTCCATAGAATGACAACACTCTATGTGCACGTGTCCTTAGGTGGTTTAGATTCTCTATATATGCTGTGTTGTCAACAACTAATAGGTAGGTGGACGTTTGAGACTGGAATGCTGTTGAATCATCAGGTTCCTATAGATGAAATTTGTCTTGACTTCAAAAGGTTGATGCAGAGTCCAGTCTAAACCTGTGGGTCTTCCTAAACCTGCGCTGTTACAGGTTCCACACTTGAGTTCCTTGCTGATTCATTTCCCCTGTCTCTAGTCAGGGGCAGTGAAAATTAAGACTCCCTTCACAGGAAGTAATGAATATAAAACTTCTTCTCATTACATGAGATGGCTCAAACTTTTGTGTCAGAACTTCCTGATAGCTTGGAGAAATTTCTACCAATAATCTGGACCTCACACACTGATACCAGATCACTTTGCATTAAGTAATAATTTTTATTTTAAATTTTTATTTACACTGAGAAGAGCTTTTTCAACTCAAATTGTAAAGTGATATGTATATGTCTTAAACAATCCACCAGGAGGCTCAGGTCACTCTCATTCTATACTCATTTAATAATAGCTGCTTTGGCAATATAGCAATAAAAGAAATCAGAGCAGAAAGCATTGCCCTGATAGTCTACATGCAGACAAGTAATTCAAACATCAGCATATATAAATAAATATGATACAGAGGCATCTAAAAGGCCTGGTTTAAATCCTTTTCCTGCTAGCTCTATGATCTAATTTCCTTTAGTTTCAGTGGCTTCCGCTATAAAAATGTGACAATTGAGACCTATTAAGAGGGTTATTGTGAAGATCTCATAAAATAATCCATGTAAAATGTCACTTGAAATTGAGGGTAACACAGGTGAAAATACAAAGATAAGGGAAAATGCATGGTCCATTTGGGGGATGAATTTTGAATGCAATAAAACTATATGGACATTGTGTTGGAGCGAGATTAGAGAGAGAAATGTTGATCTTAAATCCCAGACTCATCCATCTGTACTTTATCCTGAAGTCAAAGAAAAATCAATAAAAAGCTGAAAGATGATTAAAAAGAATATAATCAATTTTAAATAATTTTTATTCTGAAGTAATTTGAGACTTAAAAAGAAGTTGCAAAATTAGTATAGAGATTCCATGCCCTTTATCCAGCTCCCCCTACAGTAACAGTTTATAAAACTGTGGTACAACAGTATACCATAAAACCGATATTGGTATAATAAGACAGTTAAAGAAGCCATAGATCTTATTCAGTAAGATCAGTGTAAATCTACACATCCTTACCATATTTGAAGGGGTGTTTGCTAGAGAAGAGAAATATTTTAGATATTATAATCAGCATGTGTAGGGATAATGTCAACAAGACTGTTTCTGGCCTGTACATAGATTTTCTGGACCCAGATGCATCAAACCACTTCAATCCCAAGTTTATATTCTGGAGAAGTTCACAGCTCTCTCCAGATTCCTACAGCTTCCCAGTGCCTTATTTTCTCACAGTTACCTTGGGTAATGTGAATGTGTTTCCAAATTAGCATTGTCAACTTGACACTGATTGCTAACTCAGATGTGACCATCAACCATTTTCCTGATTCTGCTAGCCATGTACCCCAAATGAAGCAAAATAAACAGAGAACAGTGATGACAACAAACCTTTTACATAAAACTTTCAATATTTACTGAATGTCCATCTACTCCTTACTTTGCTATCCATCTCTGAGTAAGAAAGTCATCTATAATGTAATCTTGTAATAAATGAGTACAACTTTAAATTTTCCCAGCATTTAAATTTTATAGATATTTCCTATAGTTTGACATTTTGGTATAATATTGGTGGTTTAAGGTACAATATCATTTTGGGGAGCTGGAAATGGAATGATTTACAACAAATACTAACTCATAGCTTACTAGATTGTGACATTTAGGAAAATTACCAATCTCTAGGAATCTCAGTTTTTTCACTTTGGAAATGTGTATAATAGCTAAATCATTTTCACTAAGGAGTACATTGAGAGGATTTTTGATGGAGAAAAGTTGGAAGAATCAGCAGTACCCAGAAATGTTAGTCATTCTTACCATATAGAGTAACAACATTTCATTCCTTCATTATTTATTAATTAATTTATTTATTTACATATTTATGTGTGTATATATGTGTATATATGTATATACACACATAAATATGTAAATGTGTGTATATATACACACATAAATATTTATGTATATATAAAGATATACACACACACAGAGCACATCATTGCATTCCCTGGAGTTCTCCCTCCATCCTATTACCCATCAACAATCACCTCAGTCTTCTTGTGCTTCTTCTTTCCCTGAATTCTCCCTCCACCTGCTCTTCCCTATTTCCTGGTCCAGCTCCAATGTCAGTTTATTTTAACTTTTTCCTGGCCTTTTGTTTGCTATTCCTATATCCCATCTAAAAGTAAGCTCATACAATTTCTGTCTTTTTTTCTTTTGACTTTTTTCTGTTAATATGATTCCCTCTAGGTCTATCCATGTTATCAAAAATGCCTTATATTTGTCAGTTTTGATTTCAGAATAATATTCCATTGTGTAAATATGCCACATATTTTCCAACTATTCATCAGTTTGGGCCATTTGGGCTGTTTCCATATCCTGGCTATTGTAAATAGTGCTGCAATGAACATGCAAGTACAGGTGTCCTTCTGATTTAGTGTTTTTTGTATTCTTTGGGCAGATTCCAAGAATTGGGATCAATGGATCCAAGTATTATCAGTACTATTATCAGTAGTATGATGGTCCTCAACACCACCTTCCATAGCGGCTGGACAAGTTTGCAATCCCTCCAGCAGTGTAAGAGTGTTTCTTTCTCTCCACATCCTTGCCAGTAATTCTTGTTGCCTTTTTTTTTTTTATGGGCCATTCTTACTGGTGTAAGATGGTATCTCAGTGTGATTTTGATTTGCATTTCCCTGATTACTAGTGATGCTGACCATTTTTTTTTTCATATGCTTATTGGTCATTTTGAGTCAACTTTTTGCTTTGTTTTTAAGTTGTGTGAGTCCTTTTGTATCTTTGTTATCAGACTCTTACAACTTATTTGGAGGGCAAACATTTTCTCCCATTCAATTGGGTTTCTTTTTGTTTTGATTATTGTCTCTTCTGCTTTTTAATTTGATGTAGTCCCAGCTGTTTATGTTTCTCTTCAGTTTTTTTTAGCATCTGTAGATGTGTCCTGAAAGAGGTTTCTGAAGTGTAAATCTTGAAGTGTTTTGCCCAAATTATCCTCTCTGTATTTTATGGTTTCAGGTCTTATATCCAGGTATTTTGTCTATTTGGGGTTGGTTTCATTCCTTCATTAATTCTTGCTAGCTTCAAGTATTGCATGTTTACTACATTCTGAATTCCAACAGAAGCTCTTGAAATGGGCTGTTCTACGACTTTACATTAACTGTGAGACAATGGAGGCATTTTCATCATGACTGTAGGGTCATTCCTGTTCTGGCCCATGCCCACCACAGTAGCAGTGATCAAGGATCACCTCCCTGAGACACCTCTCAACCTACCTTCCCTTCTTCCTGGAGTGTTCCTTTCTGCTTCTTTACAAGTATTTCTCTCTTGCATCCAAGAGAGCCCTTGTTTTTTCTTGCATATAGTAGTCGCCAGTCTTTATTCCACTTACTTGTTTAGTTTTTGTGCCTGTCCTTTAGATCACAAACTGAGTACAGGAGCAGTGCAGCCCACTCCTGCTTGCCATAATATACCCAATACTTAGACCAGTGCTTATGGGATGAGAATTCACAGCCTGTCTATACTTAGGAGATCTGGTCAAGAAAACAGAAGATTCTTCCTGAAGCACATTGATAGTCTAATGAATATATTTTCAAAGGGAAGTTTGTCCTTATGTATTCAATCGTATGAATCTCAGCATGAATTTTCACCTTTCCTTAAAATAACTTGGGTAGCCTCTTAGTGTGTGAATCTGTGTGGCCTTTCAGTCATTCAGAGACTTCCTGTGTGACACTGTAAACCTCACAGCCAAAATTAACTCAGGAACCAGGGAGCTGGGTTGAATGCCTAGTACAGTCCTGCAACGACAAAGTTCAGATTTATGGGGTACTGTTTACAATGAAGAGACATGACCTATTTTTATTTGATCTGCACTATCCAAAAAGAAAATTGGAATTATAATTAAAGCAGGGGAAATGATAACTTAAGCATTGATTTTCCCATAAACGTGCCAAGCCTCACAACGGTGACTGGTCTCTATGTCCCATATCCTGCCGCGTAACTTTAGACAAATGAAACCTTCTCTTTCCATAGTCGACTCACACCAGAGTGTATAAATTTCAGCTTGTCTGCCCTGATGACTCATCTTTATAGCTGAAATAGCTGTTGGGATTAAAGGAAGAAGACCCTTAGAAAAATCAGGACAGGGCAGCCTATTGGGATCAGCAGTTTGCTTTTAGACGCTTTATAGATCTGCCTCTGATAAACATTCAGTCCCATCACTATTTTAGATTTCCCCAATTTCTTATGAAGATTAAGCACAAAGGAATTATCTGCAGAGGTAAAATTTACATCACCTATAATCCTTTCATAGATAGATATATCAACCACTACATTAATACAAAAGTGCAATCCGAAGGCAGAAGGCCATTATATTTGCTTACTGTCAGATATAAAGCTGCAGTTGCAAGTCATGCATGATTTTAATAAGGTTTGATAATACGCTATCAGCTGGTGGGAGCTATAGATTGAACTCTTATAGATTTTTGGCTTCAGCTTCCAAATAATCAATCATGTCGAGATATGAAAATCATTTCATTCCCTTCAATTGAAAAGAAGATGTGATTTAAAATGTCAGTCCTTGGATATATGAGCAGTATTCCTGTAATCAATCATATGAAATAAACCATCTTATTTAGTAGCTCTTTGGAAGAAGGGTGCTTTGGGGAAAAATAAACTTTTTTTCCACTTTTTGCATAATACGATGAAGCTCACCCATCATATGCATATAAATAAAAAAGCAAAAGGTGAATTTTCTCTGATGCCTCTTCTTTCAACTCACAGGTGAATTGTCTCTTTCACCTCTTTTTAGCAAGGATAAATGGAAGATTTCAGACCACAGGACATGGAAGACAGGGTTGTCTGTCATAGCTCAGCACTGGAATTAGGAACTGCAAACAGGTCACTTGCCTTTTTTAAGAAGAATTTACCTGGGCTCAGTTCAGCTCCAACACTCAACTTGAACTTCATTTCTCCTCTTTGTGACCAGGTTTATTCCCTCTTTTCACATATGTATTGGTGAGCTTGTTAGAAAGCATGGGGGTGTTTTGAAGATGGAAAATTATGAAGTTATCTACCATAATAACTTCACTAAAGAATGTTGAAAAGTATCAGGTTTCATGTTGACTTCTTGACAAAGCATAAGGAAACAAACAGTAGTACCTGCAGTATGATCAGATGAGTAGAAATCACACTCACTCTGAAGGAACTTGTTTCAGGATATTGCTGTCATTCAAGAAGTGAAAGGTAACTGTATCTTTTGCTAATTTGCTGTGTGACTTTAGGCACGTTGCTTAACCTCTCTGATCTATAGTTCCCTCCTATGTGAAATCGTTTGGATTTTACAATCTCAAATCTAGAGATCAAAGTTTATGTTTTGATGGGTTTTACATTATCCCTAGTAAAATGCAGATTGTAACTGAAATAAATTTATTTCACACATAATAAAAAGTACCCAGTTTGAGTCAAATCTCTGTAATATGCGTAGAATTTGGAAAAGTTCAATCATATTTTCGCAATAGGTCCATTACGATGATTCTAGTAAGAAACAGTATACTTGTAATGCTTTTTAACTAAATTATTTTTTATCTTAGTTTAACAATTCAATTGTAACAACATGATCCCCTTTAAGTCTCAGTTTTTGTGTTTCCTCTGCAAACAGGCATAACAAATGTAGTGGGATCGAAGTCCTGAGACCTATTTTAATGATTAGTTGTAAACACAAATAATTATTTTGTCAACCATTATGCATTCCTGGATGCTTTTAAAATGCTTTGGAATATTTGAAAATAGTAAATTATCTTGAGCTCTTTAATATTTACACAATTGATTTCTCTATAAAAATAAAGGGAATTTCTTAAATTAAGGGAATGCTTTGTACAGTCCTTTTCCAAGTGTTCTTGATGCCAAAATGCATAGACATTGGATAGAAAAAAAAAAGTTGATCAAAATAATTTCATTCCTTAGAAGCCAAAATAGCATGGAAAGGCACAAACTAAGATAGCCAGTATAGAAAATGTGTTTGACATTTGCTGCAACATTCAGAATTGTATGTGTGTGTGTGCACATGCGTGCACCTTCCCAGCCTCAGCAAATCAACCTTGAAACTCCTTTTCGCTTATCTCACCCTGGATGCACAGAAGAGTTCGTGTGTGTTTTGCATATTTTCTCTTTCATTTTGACTGGTTGCCAAAGGTTACTTATATGTTATGAAACAGAGAGAGAGGTATGATAAGACTTCCTTGTTCCATCAGTTCTCCATGCCATAGAGATGGGTTTCTCTTTTCCTTCTTCATTAAAGATGCACAAAGCTGAGACTTTAACTCTCTTGATTTTTCCTACTCATTTCTTAGGTATTTCTTAACATTCCTTGGCATGCATGGTTATAAAGCCTACTGGTTTGGTTCCCGAGCAATATCAGCTCACCACGTGAATAAAAAGTAGTCTTTCATTTCTGAAGAAAGACCATTTTATCTTAAAAGAAAGAAAAATTGTTATGCCCTGAAAACCGCTAATCCTCCCAGCGTCATTATTCTCTCTGTCTTCCAGTGGGTGGACTCCCAGTTTGACCCTTTCTCTGTTTTGTCAAATTACTAGAAATGACTTTGGTGGCTTATTGAATCTGTGATTGAGGCAAGTTGGGACTGATCATCCTGGGCCCCTGTGTTTGGAGTTAGAGTAAGTAGATTTGAGATTTCAACATTAACCTTAACGAACTCCAAATGTGATGTCAGCTCAGCATTCATTCTCTCCTTCTGGAAAGATTGTTTCCACATGGCTTCCTGTCCACTCTGCCTCATATCTTTCTTCCAGTCACCTTTGCTTGTTGCTCTTCTTCTTTGACATCTTTTACCATGGCAGGTACCAGCCATCATTCTTGGAAATCCTACTTTCCCTCCTCTCTTCTCCTGATGATTTCTTCCAATCCCATGCATTTACACGCCATCTCTACTTGAAAGATTACTCATGTATCTGTATCCAACCCAGAACTCCCTGAACTCCAGACTCATTTATCTCCTCATATTTTTGGCATCTCCACTTTACGTACCTAAACATTCCCAGGTACACAAATCCAACATGAAGCTCTGATCTCTCACACCGCTTTCCCATCTTTATAAACTACAAGATTGTCTTTGTCGTTATTTAGTGGATGTCCCATGGAATCACATTTGAATCTTCTCTAATAGCTCACATTCAAGCAGTCAGATAACCCTGGCATTTTATAATCAAAAAGGTAGAAATCCCAAACACTTATCAACTCATTTGCCAAATCCAGCCCTGTCCAAGTCACCGTTATCACTTGCCTGTGTGATTACAGGAGTTTCCCCCCTCGGTCTCTATACTGCTGCTGCCACTCCTTTATGTCAATTTTGAACTTAATGGGTATCATCCTGTGAGACATTACACATCAGCCTGCTCCTCTGATCAAAGTCCCCAACATATTTACTGCTTATTTGAAGTAAGCACCAGGCTTTCTGTCACTCGTTCCCCTGCTTCCCTGAACTTATCTCCTGTGACTCTTGTTCTAGCACATTCTTTTCCAACTCTCAGTCCTTTATTGTGTCTGACACAGTCTTTCTCTGTGCCAAAATGCTTTCTTCTGGCCATACGCTTTCTCTGTCTCCTTCAGGTCTTTATGCAAAAGCCATTTTTCAGTGAAGCCTTCCTTGACTGTTCTGCTTAGAAATGGACCCAGCAACCACCTCGTCACCCCCTAGAATGCACAGTCCACGGGAGCAGAGATGGTTTTCTGTGACTCTATTACTAGCATCCAGGATCACCACCAGCAGAAAATGCCTTACCTATTTGCTGAAGTAAAACCAATGAAAACTGGTCCCTCTTACCAGTTGTTTTCAACTCCTCTGAGGTATCTTCTCTGTCTTGAGATGCACTCATGAAGTTCTTTCCTCAACCCTAACTTTGTACTATATTATGCTCTTGGGCAACTCTTTGGATTAGAAATGTCCTCAACCACAATAGTGATTTCAATAAATAGAACATTCTTTTTCTCACCTGAAGCTACCTTTAAAGAAGAATGTTGGCTTTCACTGACTCTGAGCTACAAGGGCTCTGAAGAAGATGACTTCTGGCATCCACAGCACTGCCTGATGGTCATGAGTAGCTGTAGCAGCTCTTAGTCTTCTGTAAGAGCACTGGGAGGCATGGAGCAGTTTCTTCCATGAGAAGAAAGTGTATGTACCATCCTTTAAATGGAAAGCCAGAGGGACTTTTTCAGACTATCATCCTTCCCATGGCAGAATCACTCTGATGCCTCCTAGACCCAAACTCCCTGAACAAACAAAACCCCCAAAATGGAGTGGGGAGGATATTTATGGGAAGCGAGGAACAGTCAGTGAGCCCCTCACTGGTTTTTCTTCAAAACTTGACTCAGGTTGCATGCATTCCATGCTGAGGTCTCTTCTGCCATCTCCCTCATTTCAAGTGTGGGCTGAATATCCTTCTGGGCTTCCCTAAACCTCATTAGTCTTGGAGCATAGCACTTCTGTACTGCTGTCAGTATCAGTGTCTCTGCATGCCTCCCCTGCCCTAAAGTCACATCTGTAGCCAGAAAGACAGCCCTTACCCCAACACAATCTTATGGTCACCTTGTAAGGTCCTGGTTCGAGAGATCATATATAAGAGAAACGGAGCCTTCAGAACAGAAACCCCATGTTTCTTGTTCACACTTGGATCCCTAGCACTGACACAAATGAGTACAGACACAATCTTTTTTTATTTTAACGGAGATTTCTCTTAAATGTCCTTTAAAATCAATTGTGCATGAAGTCAATGTCTCCAGGATTATTTGAAATCTCTTCTTACACTCTGTAGTCTAAACCAATATTTAGACTTTTCTTTCTTCTCTCCTCTTTTTTTTTTCTTTGATGTTTGAAAGCTCAGCAGTTAAATAATTTGATGCTTGTCACTAAACCCTTAGGCACCATTTGATTATTGTTTGTCCAAATTGGAGAAACAAAGTATGAAATGGACACAACTCACAAGATGTAGGTAAATAGGTACATGAAATAGTATCTATTCTCCAGTTATCACTGCAGATATTCTTGGTCTCCATTATAGTGATTCCAAGGCTTTCCCTTGGACAAAGGTATATCTTGTACTAAGAGGTGAAGGATATTATCGCTGTCTCAGCTCAAGGACATGGCGATATTAGTGTTGGAGAAAGATACTATATGGTTACCCATAACAAGAATGATTGCCATGAGAGCAGGAAAACACACTTCAAGTGGGTGAAAAGGTGCATGCCTTGGCAACATCACCTATCCTAACTGCCACCTCTCCTATGCAAGCCATGTCAGAATGAGCTCATGAGTTGACTATCCTAACCCTCAGTTTCTTCATCTATGAAATTTGAGCCATTCATTCAATACCACTGCATGGACTGTTGCAAACTTCCAATTAGTTACTCTGTGCAAAGTGATTATTCTAGTGTTTGGCACACTGTCATCAATAAATCCTAAAATATATTCTTGTCATTAATATAAACAGGCACTATTAGATAATAAATATGGAGTGGTGACGTTGTAGAAGTAATTAGAACAAATGACACTACATCGATCTTGGCTTCTATAAAAATCCCAAATTGACACGTTTTGTTTTCCCTACTTCTAGATCAGGTATGTAATGAGCTGCTAGAATGTCCATGGCTTTGTAATGAGCTCCACTTTCTCTGGTTTCTTGTGATATCATTTCTTCACTTGTCCTACCGCTTCCCAGAGACATACACTATTTTAATTTTGGCCTCTCATTCCTAGTAGCTGTAACACTAATGGTTACAGATTTAAATCAGAGCACCTTTAGATAGAGAAGGTAGGTTTGAGTTCATCTGGCACAATTTCTTCATTGCACATATGAAAAAAATGAACCCTACTGTGATGGTTTTGAGACTGCAGAGCTGTTATGGAAACCCAGCTCATTGGCATCCATATTTATTTTGCATCCTACATTGCTTCTTATCAACTTATTCATGGGACTGAAGAGTAAAAAGGGGTGTTTGAGCTATTTGCAAGTATTGCAAGACCAGGTCAGTTTTAAAGTAATGCTGAGACATATGGGGTGAAGATAATATGAGGTAAGTTGTGGTGTTAAAAGAGCTGGTGTTTGTGGGTCTGGGTGAGGATGACTATTGTATAAGAACAGCCACCACACACCAGACATAGTAGCAAACAAGTGTAGATTTATTGAAGCAAAGGAAACTCCTGACAGCAGGAGAGGGCCCAAGGGAGTAAGCCCACCCTACCTCTGACTTGCCCAGGGTTCTGTGAGACTTCCTGATGTCCTGTGTACCAGGCAGTTAGGCAGTTAGTTAGGTATTGAGTGGTTGGGAAATTTTGTTGGTGGTTGCTTCCCATCCCCCTTAATTGCCTTATAACTGGATCTTGGTAAGCTCTGCAAAAACCCCTTTGTTTTATTGCATGCTGCTTTGTCTAAGATCACTGTTGTGTATCTGGAACATTCCCATTGCCCATCCCTTGGTCGTAACTGTGAAAGCTTAAGTACTCTTCCATCAGTTTTTCTGATTTTCCCTGAAGACCAGACTTGTGCCTAAATGGTCCATCTATTTTTTAAATTAATTTTTATTGATTATCTATTTTTATTATATTATTTATTTTGTTTTACATCATTATTAACCCTAGGGTTCTCCCACCACCTTATCACCAATGAACCAATGTCTTAGTCTTTCATAATCCCCCACCCCTGATTTTCTCCCTTCCCCCTCTCATGCTCTATGCTTCAATTTTTCAAAAAAAAAAAAAGTTGTAAATTTGCTTGTCTGTTTGTTTTCCCTTTGTCCCTCATATAAGTGTGACCACCCGATATTTCTTTTTTTTTCTGTTTCTTTCTGCTAGTATGATTCCTTCTAGCTTCATCCATATTGCCACACATGACATGAGTTTGTCTTTTTTGATTGATGAATAGTATTCCATCGTGTACATATACCACAGCTTTTAGTATCATTTGTCTGTTTTGGGATATTTGGTTGTTTTCATATCTTGGCTGTTGTTAATAGCACTGCAATAAACATCCAAGTACAGGTTTTGGATGAGTGTTTTGGTATCCTTTGGGTAGATTCCTAGAAGTGGGATTGCTGGTTCAAATGGTAGTTCCATTTTCAGTAGTTTAAGGGTCCTCCACACAGCTTTCCATAGTGACTGGACCAGTTTGTGTCCCCACCAGCAGTGTAAAAATGTCACACTCCACACCCACACCAGCATTTGTTGTTGCTAAATGCACCATCTATTGAGGAATGAGATTATCTCCTAGGGATTAGTTGGCTGAAAATAAATAATCCTTGTAATAAATCAGTCTTCGAGGAGGGTAAGAGGTCATAAATATTTTTATAAAAAGTAAAGAAGAAATAGAACAGCATCAGGAGGATGAAGAGGACAAAGGTGGGGAGTCATAGGTAGCAGAAGTCACCACAGTCAAGGGGACACGATAGTGTATCTATGTCCCTAGTCTCACAGAGCTTCAGTATCTTCTTCTGGAGAGAGTATTTCTCAAAAATGTGTTTGAACATATATGTGATTATATGTGGATGCATGTGACTATATCCTCACAGCTAGAAGCAGAACGCTAAAGATAATGTATTTAATTGCAGCCAGCAACTGCACCCCTTCTATGGCAACAATATAGCTTAGATCAAATAATAGGTGAGAACAATTAGAAAGTTCATGAGTCAATGATTTGTTTACACATCTCTTATGAAGGTTAATTACTTGTTAGCTAAAACATGAGCCTTTGCTTTAGAGAAGGTAGTATAAGAGAGAATTGGCTGAGAAGATGGAACCTTTCTGTCTTAAGAAAATTGTCACGAAATGAACATCAGGGTGAAATTCTGACCTTTTTCATGTTGCCATGAAAAACCTGAATAAAGGCAGAATCTTTTTGAAAGCCTGAGTGTCTCTCTCTTCCTCTAACACACATATACACACATGCACACACACAGATAAGCAGATCTTTAAACATTGGTGAGTTTTAACAGTTCTCATACATTTGCTCATTTCCCACACAAGACTAGACTGAGCTTTAGGATTCCCACACATTAAACACAAGAGGCCAGGTGAATTTGAATCTCTAGTAAATATGACTTTTGCTATATAAGTTTATCCCAAATACTGCATGGTGCATATTTTTACTAAAAGGCCATTTGGTGTTTAACTGAAATACATTTTTCACTGAGCGGTCAGTGTTTTCATTTATGAAAACCTGGCAAGTTTATGGATCTTAAGTTCCCCAAGGAGAGTTTGGTGAGATCATTTTCTTCCTCCTCTTTGTGCTGTTATCTTTGTGACTACCTTGACCTGGTAGGTGGTGATCTGGGCTGTTCAGGCATCAACCTTCAATCCATTCATTGAAGCACCATCATTTTTCCATGCCTACTGTGTGTCAGGGATGATGCTATATAAAAAGTTCAATAATATGAGTCTTGACTTCCTTTAACTTACAGTCTATTAGGTAAGTAACTGCATGTTTGGGAAAATAGCCCAGACTAGGGTAACAATATGTGGCTGGAGCATGTCACTGCTATGTGAATTCATCAATATAGAGTGAAACCAATAATCACCAGCCTCCCCTGCATAAATAAGGAAAGAGTTTTTGAAAATAGTGATTTCACATAAAAGACTACCTCATGCCTGTGAGAACAGCCATATTTAAAAAAAATGAATACATCAAAATACAAACAAGATCTGCTGTGAGAGTATGAAAGAAACATGCATTCTTGGTGGGAATGTAGACTGGTCCAGGCTCTGGAAAAGAGCATGGAGGTATCGCAAATCATTTAAGTTCTATCTACCATAGCCAGCATACCACTCATTATCTAATGAAGAATGTACAGACACTCATTTAGAAGATTCTATGCATTTCCATGTTCACTGCAGTGTCATTGACAGCAGCCATGTCATGGAAATGATGTTAAGGCCAAAGACACATGAGTGGATTCAGAAAATGTGTCTTTTGCAGCTATCCCAAACCAGTAGCTTCATCACAGGTTCTAGCAGCTAAAGAAGAGTGACAGAACCTTTGGATTTTATAGGCTTTAATGTTTTCAGGGAGACAGGTACATAGAGACACCAGGCAGAGAGGCTGAAACAATTGGAAGGCAAGGAGATAAGGCCAGACATGGGGCAGGACAGGACAGGGCCGGGCATCAGGGTTGGGAGGATGGTGAGCCCCCATGCCCAAGGAATCTTCATTCTCTCTGGGCTGTGTCTTGCATTTTCTCTCACATTTCCCTGTTCTCTTCATGTTCACTCCTCCCTTCCCCCGGGGTGATACAGTCCTTTTATCCCCGCCCCCAAGGTCCAGGTGTGCCCACTTATGCATGTACACACACTTTGAACCAGTTATACACAATCATGGGAGGCACAATACCACAGGTTCTGGGCATAGAAGTTAATGTCAGAAGGGCATGAAAAACCCTGAAAACTCATTTACCCTACAATGTGGTGTCTTTACATCGTGGAATACTACTGAAGTATAAAAAAGATGAACTCTTGCCACTTATGACAACATGGATAGAACTGGAGAGGATTTTGGTAAGCAAAATAAGTCAGAAGGAGAAAAGCAAATACTGGCTGATCACATTCATATATGCATATGTGGAATACAATAACATGCAAAGGAACATGCAAAACTAAACCAAAACAAATCCTGCAGAGCTATTGAATTGAGTCTACCAGATGACCTGGCGGGGCTGAGGAACAAAATGGGAAGGGAACTTGTAGGGAAAGTGGACTTAATCAAGTTTTTTTCTCTCCCAACACTAACTTCTAGAGCCACTAGCTCTTTTCCTCCCAGTCTTCATTGTCCACACGTGATACCATGTTGGTGCAAGAAGCCCTTGGGAGTGTAAGCACAGGGCTTGCGTACCTATAAATATGGACACCTGTGAGCTCATGGGAGCTTGAGAGATTGGGAGACTATGAAAGAGAGAAGAGAAGCCAGAGAGGGAGTGAGGAGATAGTGACCTGGGCATGGGTTGGGCTGGGGGGGGGGGCTGGGCTCAATCATTGCCAGCCTCCTGGCCTCTCAGCCTCCCTGCCCACCTGTCCATTGGTTTAACTGTATCCAGTTCCTTGCTTTAGCTTTAAAGGCCTTTTATATCTACCAAGACCACCAAGATCCTGTATTCATTTTCTGGCACCAGCAATGACCCCATGTGCCTGCCCTGCTCCTGGCAGACCAGGAGGACCCCCACGGATCCTGGGGAAGAACTGTAAGTACATGGTGCTTTGGTGCTGGGTGTAGTGGGGTAACATGCATCTGTGGAGGTGTGAATCTCATCTAAATCATACACAGGGTTGTAAGCCAATATTACCTTTAAAAAAAAGGTTCCAAGAATAATAAATAAAAGTGGTTTTTTAGATACAGATTTTACATTAGTGCTGGACTCACCACATGACATTTTTGAGCACTGTCAGACCGAGCGCCAGACTCTTTTTTCATTTAAAACTCAAACAGTCCCTAAAAGAGAAGATTAGTCATCTCTGTTACTAATAAGGAAGGTGGGGCTTAGAAAGTCCACTTGCTAAATCTTGTAAAGAGGTTGCAATAGTCTTGGGGTTCCAGCGCAGTTATAGAGTGGTCATGCTTAACCCCAGTGCTGTGCTACCTAGGAAGGACTTTGGGAAACCTGCTAAATGTTATAGAACCTCAGCATCTGAATTGGAAAGTCTGGATAAAGTTTGGTGAATACGCTTTTAACAAGTTCCCCAGGTGAATCTAATAGGATTCTGATTTGGGTCCCACTCATTTGAGCAATTATAACAGCTCAGGACACTCCTAGGTCACCCTGATTTCACAGCTGCAGGCTAGGCCCCAGGTGTGGGCAGGGCGGGGGGAGGCTCAAACCAATGACCCCCCCCCCCAGCACCTGCGCACCCACTATCCTTTTCCAGGACCAGATTTTTTTTTTTCAGTCTGCAAAACTTCCTCAGGTGGCCTGGCTCTGATGCCCCATCCTCACTGCATACCTCGGAGAATCTGCATTTTGTCGGGCTAGTGGCAGTTCATCATGTGACAGGTATTTTTCCCTGGATGTGATTTAGCCACAGACTTTGATTTTGGCATTCGAAAGCCATGAAATCTCTGAAACATGCAGATGGCTCCTCTGAGACAGGGTGGAGACAGGGTGGACTTCTGGGTTCCATGTGCCCTGAACTTGTCAGTGTGATGAAAGAGCTCTCTGCTCCTGGCGTTGGAGAGCAAGGCTATTTGGGATTAGAGTTCCACCCTTGCTGCTCGCACTGTGTGACCTGGGGTTGCATCTCTCTGGGCCTTTTTTTTCTCATCTGCAGAATGGTGAATGAGTGTTGGAGCTGGCTTCTCAGGTTTAATTTGGGAAAGGAATGAGCTGTTCCACATGTAAATCATGGAGAACATTTCAATTGAAGGAACTGCTAATACGTTCAGGATTCTTTGATCCAGGAGCAGCCCCTGCCCACTAATCTCTGCCATTACCATCGGGGCTGTCACTTTGTGTTCATGCATGGTGGGGAGCTCAGGGTTTACTTCATTCCCCGGGGAATGGCAATTAAACCATATTAAGGACAGTCTTCTAAATAAGCTGCTTCAGCGCCAGCCAGCCTTGGATGTGACTTAGGACAAGAGCCGAGCCTTTTCTTACTGACCACTAGATGGCGCTAGAATTCCTTTCTGCCTCCCTCTCCTCCCTGTCACCACCTTTCAGGCGCCCACACTTTCAGCTTCTGCTTCTGCGCAGGCTCCGCTGGAGTTGTGATGAATTTGTTTGCTGGTAAAATCGTTTCTCCCTCAGGAATCTGTGGGACAAAAAATACTATGTGGTCTTGGCGAATACGGAACTTTTTCTTTCTTTTATCTTGCATTGATTTATCTCCCACAGCTTCCCATTGCAACCAAAACTCCACTCTTGCTAAAATGTATGGGAAAAGAAATATTAGGATACTGATTTATGGGAATTTTTACATATCCGAGAACCCTGTTGGGGGGGGGGGGGGAGGGAATCCCACACTACCTCAGCTTGCGTTCACGATGCCTGATGTTCCTAATAGAGACATGACTGGCCTCCCTCTTCCCATCCCTAATCACCAGGAGGGAAGTCACCCATATTGTCACTGCTTCCTTTCCAGGTGGCCAGAGAAATCCTTCCCAGGATTTTCTCCCCGTGGGATCTGTAGTCATTAGTTAGGCCAGGTGACTTTCCATGGACGAGCACATTCATTCCCCAAGCAGCTCAAGCTAGCCAGCTTTCCCTCCCAGCATAAATAACAGGCGGGGGATCTTCTTTGCTCGCTCTCCCTCAAACACCACCAGATCACAGCACTTCGCAGATGGCGGGTGGAGAGAACTTTTTATTTCCTCTAGTCTAGTACCTTTTAAGCCGTAGCATCAGAATTGCCTAGAAAGATCCATCAAGCACAGATCACTGCCCCACCTGCAGTTTCTGGGGAGGATAGCTGGAGCAGGGCCTGAGAATCTGCATTTCTCGCAGACTTCCCAATGGATGCTGTTGTTCTGGAAGTCACAGTCTATCTGAGAACCACAGGTCAAGTCTAATTCTGTTGCCCCACAGGTTTGGAAACTGAGTGAGGGGAAATGATTGCTTAAGGTCACAAAGCAAACTGAAGTCAGCCAAGACTAGCAAACCAGGAGTCTTTTAAGCAAAAGCTCTTTGAGTTCCCATTCAAATTGGAGTAAGTTAGAAATTTCTTGTTCTATACTTTATGGAGAAAGGATTTGCTGAGCAAATTTACAAAAGAAATCAGATGGTAGTGGAAATGTTTAATCTGTATTTAATCACTTAAAATAGAGTTCTATTATTTTTTTAGTTTAAATTAAAGCAAGAACTAAGAGGAAACTATTTCTAAATGAAGGCATTGACCTTTCCATGTTGCCACTGTGGTGATGTACTTTGTAATGGTCATTGCTGTTGGGCAGAATTCCAGAAAAATAGTTCCATTGATTGATTCTCTTTCAACTATTTGTTCCCAACACTCAGCTTTCACAAACTGAATTCTGTACTTGTAATAACTTGAACATGTTGCATTTGTGTTAAGAGAGCCAAATGGAAGTGAACTAACTTAAACTTCATTCAAGAAGGTTTTTTTCCTAGTTCATTTTGTCTGAAGTATAGTTCAATGAGCACTTGTGTTGAGTGGTGTGATTTTAGAGAGGGTGTATCTTGTTACATTAATAACTACCAGTTCGGAATTTATTTGTACCAATACCTTTTATTTGGGCAACAGATGCTGGTGTTCAAATAGTTGTGGCAATAATAGAAAGTTTCATTTTAAATGCACTGGTGGAACAATGGAAGTCAACTTATGTAAAAAGTATCAAAGGAATGATAGAATGGATATAGCAGGGTTCATTCTGATGATATTTGAATAAGGGGTGTTTGGTACATACCAGGCCAGTGCCCGAGATGATTCAGTACTCAACTGGAGCAATGACACAATCATGCCTGGAAATGTCCCAGGGGAGCCTGAATAAACTAGTATGGAGATGATGTTAGTGTCTCTAGGGATCATGTCATGTCTAAGCCTCCCAGCAGTCCTGTAAGTCTTTATTTTCCTCATCGTCCCTCTCATCTGTCAAATCCTGTCAACTTCTGGGCTTTTGGATGTCTTATTGCGCTTTTGGGGTGGGAGGTTATCTTTAGTAAAGGGTACATTTTATTTGGTAAAGGGTATGAAGTTCACTTCGTGCTACATAGAACTTATCCTGAAATCATCCCTCCAGACTTCCCTCTGTTCGGTTCTCTTTTGGTTTTGATGCACTGGAATGTTCTTTGTTTTATTGAACCAGTCAGCTTTGAGGTGTTGTGTATGAGGTGCTAGTCACTGAGAACTGACTTTGTGGTTTCATGGGTTCACACACCAGTCAGAAGACAGCAAGTCAACCAATGACAACAGGATAGGCTGACTTCAGCATCCACACTACCTTGAGCTGTGGTATGCTTGGAGATGGGTCTTTGGAGAAGTTTATTGAGGTCAGACAGATGGATTCTAACCCAGATGGTGACCTCTCTGGAAGAGGAGATTGGAATACAGGTTGCATACAGATTGTGAGGACAACGATGTGAAGACACAGAGAAAGGTAGCATGTTAGCTGAGGAGAGAGACTTTAGTAGAGAACCAGACTTGTTGACAGCTTGATTTGGTCTAGTTTCAAGAACTCTGAGAAATAAATTCATCAAAACTAAATTTCTGTTGTTTAAGCCACAACATTTGTGCTGATTTGTTATGGTAGTTCTAGCAAACTAATAGGCATTGGGATATGAATGCTCAGCTCAGCAAAGTAAATGGGTGGCAAATGCTTCTGAAAGAAGGGAATTCTCTCATGGGTGAAGATGAGTTTATACAGATTAGGAAGGGCATTCTTTGAAGAGAAACTAGCAAAGACCAGTTGTTTATATCTCAGCTGCTATTCCACACCAGTGAACCATTATATATAGAAGGATGCTCATTGAAACAGTTTATAAAAAAAAGGTGGAGACAAAATATTTTTCAGTGGGGAAAATTTTTAAAAATCAACAAACCTTTAGAAAATTCCATGGGAAAAACTAAGGATACATCTCTTGTCTACTGTTAAGTAACTGACATTCTACATTCTATGGAGAAAAGTATAAGGTAAGTTTGGGTATATATAATCAAACACATAAACAAGCTATATATATAAGCACATATATAGTTTCCTCTCTCTATATATAGAGAGAATTAATATTTACCAGGTATTTATATTTATGGTATAAATTATATATAATATAAATTTAAATGAAAATATAATGTAATATATAATATATATAAAATTTATGTATAATATAACATAAAACAATATAATATAATATAAAATATATATTATATATTATATGTTATATATAATATATAAATATATAAAATTATAATATAAAATAATATAAGATAAAATATAACAAAATAGTATAAAAATCACTGTGATCATAGGATTATAATATAAAAATCAATGCGACCATCTGATTATTGCTTTGAAGATAAATTAGGTGAATGATGACAATAGTAACTTCTGTCTAAGGAAGAGCTGAATTGTATCTACTTGACTGAAGCTCAGTGACAAAAGGCACTATTTCCTCCAAATTGTTTTTAAATCACAGTCCTTAGACATTGAGGGATTCTAAATGAATATAGCTGAGTGAATGAATGAATTAATGAATTCACAAACCTGTGTGGATTAAAATAAGAAAGTCTATACTTGATTTTGATATAATGTTTCTTAGGGTGGTAGGAGGGTTAGTGAATACCAGATCACCATCTGCATGACCAAGATCTCCAAGCAAAAATGTAGGAATCTGAAGACAGTGAGATGCTGAAGAAACAAACATGAATGGTTAAAAGCATAGATTAAATGAGGCCCTAAATTTCGTTCCTCTAGGACTTACTCAACCTCTCAGATACTATTCTCTCAAATGAGGACAATCTGTTTTACTTAAATATTGATTTTTTTCTAATTTAAACCATACCATTTCTATTCATGATTTCAAGGATACAGGGATATAGAAAGAAGAGAATTAAATAACTTCTTTTTCTCATCTGTCAAGTAATAAGCACTCTGACAATTTTTTATCTATTTCAAACCTTTTTCATTTGCATTTGTATATATTACAAATTTGGCTTTATTCTCCATGTTCAAATTTGTGCACCGTTTCGTCACCTCATATTATATAGAGACCATTTTTTTCTACCATTAAGTATTCCTTGTAAATACAATTTAAATGTCTCTGTAACATCCCAGGGTGTGTGTATGATATATATATATATATATATATATATATATATATATATATATATATCATCATTTTTGCAGTTCTCCTGGAGTTGAAAATGTGGCTTGCATCCAGTTTTCAGTTTCAAGAGTTATGGTGCACTTGACCTCTTTTTATGTGGATTTGTGAAAGGAACTTGCAAGTCAATAGTATCAACTTAATTTTAAGTTCCCTGATATGGATCGCTAAAATGTTTTTAATAGATACGGTACAACTTATGCTCTTACAATATTTACTAGCTTTTACTAGGTTACACTGCAGTCAAAAGCATGTTAACCTTTCCATGGGTGCAGCACCCAAGACAGTTTCCTCACAGTAATAATGGTTGTAGGTCAGCTACTGCTTTTGTCCCTGGTCTTCTTCACTCTGGAGTCAGGATGAAGCTGTGGCTCTGAGTGAACCTTGTCTTCTTGAGTGGAGCAAAAATAGCAATGGCACAATTGCATGAGGCCTCTTAATTTTATTGAGTCAATAAATGTTATTGATTTGCTATTTGTTGATGATACCTTATAAAACCCAGAGGCACAACTTCACACCTCAATATGTGTAGCACTTGAATACTCATCTCCAAATTTCTGATGATATTCACACTTTGTATTAACCCTCTCTCCTTTCTTCTCCACCGCCCCTCCTTTCCCCTCTGGTAACCAAAGTATTTTTCACAGATTTATTTTTGTGATGTTCTTTTAGTTAATGTGATCTGGTTTTTATATACCACATATGAGAAAATATATTAGGTAATTGTCTTTTACTTTCTGGCTTATTATGCTTATCATAATCATGTCAGATTATATCCATGTTGTCACAAAAATCAAGATCTCATTTAATAGCTGGCTGTTATTCTGCTGTGTATATACACACCACAGCTTCTTTATCTAGTTATCCCTTGCTGGCATTTTTATCATTTCCCTGTCTCAAAACCTGTGAACATAGAAGTATCTATATATTTCAAACATTTATATTATTTGGATATTTACCTAGGGTTGGTATTGCTGAATTGTATGGTATTTCTCTTCTTTCTTTTTAAAGGAAACTGTGTTTTTCATAGAGGCTATACCCACTTTCATTCTTGCCAACTGTGTATGAGGGCTCCTTTTTTCTCTGTATATCCACCCTTTTTTTTTGCTATTTTTATAGGGACCATCCACATAGACGTGAGGTGATGTCCCATTGAGGGGTGTTTTCTGATGTAGACTGGGGTTCTATAAGAACAGAAGTGGTTATGGGTAGCAAGAATACTTAGAAAGAACAGTG
The DNA here is from genome assembly GCA_004024945.1 of Uropsilus gracilis. Classification (NCBI taxonomy): domain Eukaryota; kingdom Metazoa; phylum Chordata; class Mammalia; order Eulipotyphla; family Talpidae; genus Uropsilus; species Uropsilus gracilis. The sequence continues at coordinate 279,705 of PVHY01000224.1, forward strand.
TGATATACTAACACTGTAATAATGCTGACTTTTCCCACAGCTTCCCTGAACTGAGTGTGACTGTAAATATTTATAAATGCAATCAGGAAAAGATGGTGGTGTATCTTACTTAAATTCATGGCTAGATATAGTTGGGAACTGCAAAATCTTTTCATGATTTCTGCCATTAGAATTTGGCCTATTTTGGATCCTTGCCATTTCTCCTTTTGTATTTTGTCTATTGAAATGAAGTATATTTTTAGTTAAGAACCTCAAGAGCTTACTCATCAAGATTAGTGTGTATTTCACCTGAAGTTTGTTTATATAATTTTGATAAATAGCGTCTTGAAATTCAATAGTATCCAAATTTATCATTTTTCTTTGTAGTTTATGCCAAAGCTTTCTGCTTCAGTGTTCTTCCCTTCCCTAAATATATATACATACATATCTATCTGTTTGCAATGTTTTCTTTTAACTCTTGAATCCATCTAAATTTATTATACTAGAGAGTAAAACTTAACCTGGCCATAGTCAATCAGTGTTGAGTATATATTTCTTGTAGGCTTTAAATTGGAAGGAGAAGCACAAAGCAGAAAATCTTGTGCATATCAGTGGGAGGTAGACCTGGAGTCAGTGAGCTTCGAATCTAGAAACAGACTTTCGGTTAAATTGTTGCATGATTTTTGGCAATTCAAATAGCTTTCCTGATTCTCTGCCATTTCATATGTAAAATTGAAGCATTCTATCTCAAGAACCCTTTTATTCCCACCTATTTTTGACTCTTTGCTAGATTTGACATATTCCTATTACACATCTAATCACAGCTCAATCCTATAGCATTGATAATGTGGATAAAGCAATGGTCCACTTTTTCTTTCTTATGAACAAAAACATTCTTATAGTAACTTGAGAAGTTGCTGAATCAACATGCCAGCTAAAATTTACTTGCCAGTAATGCATTAAGAAATTAGAACTGTGGATTTCCTAATCCAAGCATCTGGTCTCAAGAAATCCTACATATTCCATTTATTTTGCCTTCCTATCATGTATTTGGATCTATTTTGATCCTACTAACATCCTCTATTCTAATCCAACTGCCCTTGATCCTGTATTAGTTTTTTTTATCTGTTTTAAAGATGTGCTAAGATCACTGTGAATTCATGAGATGCCAGTAAGTACAGTTTTCATTTGTTGTCAAACTGTATACAAATTTTGCTATACCAAACGACATTAATGTTCTCTTTTCTTTTCTTTTCTTTTGTTTGTTTGTTTGTTTTAAGACTAGGTCTCGCTATTTTCCCCATGGAACCGCAGGCTCTCGTTGCCCGGGGTACCACAGACTCAAGCAATCCCCAGCCTCAGCTTCCCAGGTAGCTGGGATTACAGGCACGTGCCACCAAGCCCAGCTTTTTATTTATTTTTTTATTTTTGGAACTAGGGCTTGCTACGGCCCCCAGG
>PVHY01000225.1:0-217500 GCA_004024945.1 Uropsilus gracilis
AAATTAATTAAATAATTTATTTATATATAAATTTCACATCTTTGTAATCCCCAGGGTTCACCCCCCCCCTCCCTGCCCATTCCCACCCTGTCCCTCCCCCAAGTTGTGTCCTTCATTTTGGTTGTTAGCTTGCTTTGATTTTCTTCATGGCTTTTTATTTATCTTTCCCATGTCCCATATAATAGTGAGACCATTTGGTGTCTTTTTTCTTTTTGACTTGTTTCTGCTAATACGATTTCTTCTAAGTACATCCATGTTATCATAAAATCATCCATTTTGTCATTTTTTAGTTGATGAGTAATATTCCATTGTGTATATATACCACATGTTTTTCATCTGGTCATCTGTTTTGGGACATAGGTTGCTTCCATGACTTTGCAATTATAAGTAGTGCTGCAATAAATATCCAAGCACAAGTGTCCCTTTGTACCCACACTGAGGTCTCCTTTGGGTAGATTCCCAAGAGAGCAATTGCTGAGTCAAATGGTAGTTCCATTTTCATTAATTTGAGGGTCCTCCACATGGTTTTCCATCTCTGGACCAGTTTACATTCCCACCAGCAGTGTAAGAATTGATTTGTACTTTGATTTTGCTCTTTTTGTCCCAGATTTACCAAGCCCCTTTCACCTCTTTCCTATGGTTCCCCACCAGAAGGTGCCTCAGACTTGTGGCAAGTGTTTGGGCCTCAGCAGCCCCTCTTCAGGCCAACCATGTTTGGCTGGATATTTACCCACTAGGGGATGGGTAACTTTGGGTGTTTCATTGGAAAACTATTGTCCTTTCTTCTCTCTCTGTGCACACTAATCCTCTTGAAGTTCTTTCACACTAAATATTCTTTGTATTTGTGTGCACAGATGGCCGGGTCCCTTTAGAGCATGCAAGTTTGGGAGTCCCAAGGGGTTCCCTTTGGTCACACACTAACAATCACAGGTGATATATGCAAAAATTTTAGCAGCCCAGCTTTAGCCATATCTAACTAGTCTAGGAAGAGTCATCATTTCTTATGAGAATCTTAAGAAAGAAGGAAGCAGGCATTTTCCCCCTTTGATAGGAAAGGGGAGAAAATCCTGAAGAGAGAATTTAAACTGTTTTGTGAGTTAGTCAACTACTGAGAATCCATTGACAAGATTTAAGCAGTTCTTCCAAGTATGTAGCCTTTGTTCAGTTCCCATATGCTTCACAAAAATTCCTGACTTTCATGGAATTTGTATTAAGGCCAGTCTTCCAGAAGTAGTTTGTATGTATCACAAGTCAATATTCTTTTCAAATGACATCTTAACAAACCTTTCTCTACTGAACAGGTTCAGTGTAATAGAGACTAGTCCCCTCAGGGAAACCTACAAAATTGTTAACAGAAGAAGGTGTCAGACATTGTGAGGCAATGTGTTTCATAGTTTATTTTATTTTCTCATGTTAATTCTGTTTTATTGCCTGGCAAAGATACTTCTAAATGTCAAGAGGTGTAAGTATGAGTCATTGAGAGGATGAGTCTGCTGTTGGTTTGTCGGCAGTATTAGCAGTATTGGATGTATACTGCTTTCCTAGTCATAAGGTTATCATTTTTCATACATTTCCTCGTTTAATCTTCATATCAATATCGGATAAAACAACTAATTTTTGCAAGGATTATGTAAATTACCCCAGGTCATAGAGCTGTAAGTGGAGACAGAAGATCTGGATCTGTACCATACCTGCTTCTGGGATTTTAAGCACTATTACTTCTTAAAGGGTTTATTGATATAATTATTTGGTTTTCTTCTCTCTTTTCCTTGCTCTCCACTCCCAAGCTACTTTGGTTGGTTATCATAGTTTGTATTATTGATGTATTTCATAGTTTGTCTTATTCCTTGGTTTGCTTTTGGTTGAAAAATGTCTGAATTTCTTTTTTGAATCAATACAAGAAAAATCATGTGAGGAAATTACAGCGTAGCAATATCTGTCAATATACTATTTTCTGTAAGTTGGTTAGCCCTAAGGATTTTCGCATGATGTGCTAGATCCAAGCTGAATTGGACTTAATTTGATAATTCCATTTGGAAGCAAATCTAACACTTCTCTCATCCATTGACTTCATGCCATAGTTAGGTTCATGGGAAGATATATGTGAGTGGAATTAAGTATCAGGATTATTTTAAAAAATAAACCAAACAATGAGACATCACTGAATAAAAAAATAATTGAGAGTGGGGGAAAGTTTCTTCTGAAAAATTGAAAAGTTTGAATGGTAAATTTAACATCTTTTATGAATGGAATGCTTTGGATAAGGTATCATATGTCATTATTCCATCTAAAAGTAATATTTCTAAAATAAAAGAGGAAGAACTATGTAAAACTCTTGAGTTTGCTATTGAACACAGATAAAAATGAAGAGGGAAATGATCTGACAGTTAACTTACGTGTGTAACACAGATGGAAAAGTACTTTCAAAATATTGTTCTGGCTCTCAGTATAGTCAACTCCTTTCTCTTACGAGTTTTCCAATTCAGTTCTGACATCTGAAGATTATGAACAAATGCAGTAGCTCTTTGGAAATAATCAAACTCAGAACCAGCTACAATAAGTAAAGGGACAAAAATGGTTTCATTTTTCACAAATATGAGAATGTGTTGTTGTTTTTAAAGAAAACCTGATACACAGGGAACAGTCTGAGGAAATTAACCTGGTCTGATGAAATGTCAAATTATATTTATTGATATCCCTACATAATTCGCGCCTAGATTTTTGTGAAGAGATGTCCAGGAATTATTCATAATGACTGAGGTCACCATGGCATTGATTGGATGGGTGTGGAGAACAACAATGTATAGAATGGTCTATCGCTCGTTTCCCATAAACAGCAGTAGTGTCCCCATTGGGAAACACTATTGGCTATAAACATTTTGGGCTGCTCTCACCTTCAGTTAATGCTGAAGACAGAGTTTGAAAGGTAGCATTCTATGTTTAGTATACATCTTAATACAGCTCTGCTTACACCTTTTTGAAACATATAATTTTATCTGAAAAGGATAAAAACTTTTGTTTTACCCATCTTAGTTTTTTTCACTTAACTGAACTTACAGGACCTCTTAATTGTCCCATCACTATTTCCTTGGTTAGTAGGCACAGTTATCAAGTAGCAAATAAATTGTTCTTGCTTTTCAGACAAATGTTTTAAACAGAAATAATTTGGATGCCTTTGAAAAAATTTTATTTCAGCAAATGTGCCTGTGAATCCTTGCTAATAAGGATTAGAGTTTTGTTTTTATTTTTCACAAAGATAATATTTTTCCTTTTTCTCTACCATTCCAGAACTCTAACATTGAAAACAGAACCTTGTGTTCAGAAACCCCATGCACATTTATTGGCCTTGAAAGTATGCAACACATCTAACCACATAATTGAAAATAATAAGGCCACAAATGGGATGGCCCCAGGGTAAAACACCCAAGGGATTCAATTGGTGTCACTTTGCATCAATGTCCATGCATCATGGTAATTGAGGTAACATAACCAATTACCACATTTTAATTAGAGTTCTAAGAACTTGAGAAAATTTGCAATGATGAGGCAGCTCACTTAAAAAAAAGAAAGATATAAAGAATGAAAGAGAATGAGGGAAATCTCAACATATTATACTACCCAAGCTTGTTTCTTCTTGCAAGCAGAGATAACATTAAATGTTTTGTATGTCTTTTCTATATCTAGTGTTTTTTATATCCCATAATCTTATTATTTGGTGTGGCATTTTGTGAATCTAAGTATTTTAAAATACTGTTTTGTGACCAAAATTAGAGCCTTCTCATTCTGACTAATGATACTAGAAATTTATGCCCAAAGAAACTGGCTAGCTCGTGGTCTTGGCTTATAATAATTTCATGTCCGATTTAAGTGGTTCTCATCATCTTGATTCAGGGATTCATTCTAAGTTTTAAGTTAATATCTGAACAGTGTCACATTATTAAATTGCATATTACATATTTTTCTGGCTATGGTTGCTAAACAAAAATAGACAACTCCCCCCTTCAAAAAAGTAAAAGCAGAAAGAATTACTGCATTTAGAAAATAATTTTGACTTATGGCAATTATTTTTATAAGGCTAGAGTTTAAGTGAAAAATCTCCTGTAAAATTTTAGTGCTGCTACATAATCAAGTAATTATGTAATTACTTGTACTTAATTACTAACAAGAGAGATGGTTGTTAAAAAATCTTTATACATGTCAAAAACAGCTTTCTTCTTAGAGTATTTCTAGTCAACCTTCAAATACCCAAATTCTTTTTTAAATCTAGTCTCCAATAAATTTATTTTTGTTTCATAAATCCTTACCATTTTCTTCAAATATATGAAGGTGTATTTTACACTGTTCTACATGCTCTCCTTTCTGTTCCCACTAGGAATAGCCTAAAATGAAGGAAGGAAATTAGAGAGGAGAAGAGAAAAAGAAGCAAGGAAGGAAGGAGGAAAAAAATAATTATAAATTGTAGTTGTTGGACTTGATGTTAAGCATAAGACATGAGTTTTAAGTTGAGTAAAAGAAATTCTGCCAGAGAAGATATTTAAGGAAAACTGAGGAAATTTCCTTTCTTTCGGCATTTGGAATAGAATGTAGTAACTAAGAGCTTGGTCCTTTAGTAGCTTTGAGATCTTCATAAATTATTTAATTTTTCTTTATCTCAGCTTTCTTGTAAGATTCAGGCAACAATATATGCCTCAGGTTATGGGAGGTTTAAATGAATTAGAAGGTGAAAAAGTATTTGAATCTTTCTGCCACAGAGTACTTGTTAGCTGCCATTATTTGTGGAGAATAAGAATTTATAAATTCTACTTTATTTTTGTAATTGTCTAGAAATTAACACATTGCCTGATATTGTAAGTTAATATGGTTTTGCTTAATAAACACATGAACAAATGACAAAGAATGAATAGTTGAAAATTTTTGTCACATTATAGATTCCATTGTTGATATAACAACATATCCTTATTCTCCCACTTTCTAGCCAGAATTGACTAAGGCTAAAATACTTGCTTAATATTAGATATACCCTCTAACACGGGTTGATTACATTGATTAATTCTATCCTCCTACTTTTAATTTCATTCATTTGTTTTAATTTTTATTTCTTGTTTCTTGTTTTAGGCTTAATTATTCTTTATATATTTCCTTAGGCGGGAGCTTAGGTTTTTGATTTTTAGATTGCTCTTCTTTTCTAATATATACAATTAATGCTATAAATTTCCCTCTAAGCACTCCTTTTGCTGCATCTCACAAATACAAAATAAATTGTATTTTCACTTTTATTTAGTTCAAATTTTTAGTTCCTTTTGATGCTTTTTCTTTAACCATGTGTTACTAACAAATGTGTTATTTAATCTCCAAGTGTTTTGGGATTTTTCAGCTATATATCTCTTTTACTAATTTCTAGTTCAATTCCATTAAGGTACAAATTGCATATGTTGTGTGATTTCTATTCACTTAAGGTTGTTAAGGTGATTTTGTACCTCAGACTGTGGTTTGTCTTTGTGAGCATTTGCTGTGAGTTGATGAAAAATGTGTTTTCTGCTGATGTTGAGAGAAATATTCTGTAAATGTCAGTTAGATCCAGTTAATTGATAGCATTGAAAAATTCAGCTATACCCTTAACTCTTTTTCTGTCTGGAAAAAAGTTTTCAAAGAATTGTTTGCTGATTTCTCAATTACTGAATGACTAGAGCAAAATACCAGAATTTCTCAGTACTCATTGAAATGTAGCTATAATGATAAATTTTCTAATTTTTCTTATAATTTTATCAGTTTTTGCCTAACACATTTTGATATTCTGTTACTAGAAACATACACATTTGGGATTTTATGATTTCTTGGAGAATTGACTCCTTTATTGTTATATGCCCATATTTATCCCTAATAATTTTCCTTGTTTTTTGGCTGCTTTGCTGAAATTTATATAGCTCACTATTCCCAATTCTTCCTTCCCATTCCTTATAACATTGTAGTCATCCATTTACAAAAATATTATTGCTACTTTAACATTTAAGATCAATTAAAATTCATTAAAAAAAGATTTTGTTTTACCTTTATTCTTTCTCCAGCCCTTTTTTCTTTCTAGAAGTAAGTTTATGATCTACAGAATTTTCCTTCTTCTTGATGAACTTCTTTTAACATTCCAGGCAGGATAGATTTGCTGACAATGAATCACTTCAGTTTTGTTTGTCAGCTCAAATACCTCCTCTTTCTAAATTTCTCTCTGACTACTCTCACCCAGAATTTATGTCCTCTGATTCTCTGGTCATCCTTCTCTGCCTGTATTAAACCTAGCTACTTTTTTCTTTTCATTTTTTTCTCTCTTTAGGCAATAGTACCCACTTTATATAACTTCAGTAAGTACAGTAAGTCCTCAGTGTTATTGGTAAGTTCTTGGAAACTATAATTTTAAGCAAGAGCACATATAAAGAAATCTAGTCCTCCAATAATTTGATTTATCGTGTGCTTAGATTAAATTTTTCTGATCAACATTTCAACATAAAAAAAATGTTAAGTGTCTCTGGTACTCTTCTGAGCTCCTATACACAATTTTGTATTTAGACTGATGTCCCACAAAAATTTCAAATTCAGTTTGTCTAAAACAAAACTTCTAGTCTTTCCTGTCAAACTGATCCTTCTCTAGGATCAAGCTGATCCTTCTCTGGTTTTCTGGGTCTCAAAGAAAAGCACCATAATCTCTTCTATTGTGTAGTCAGAGAACACTGGTCATTCTTAACACCTCACTTATTGTCAGTGCATTTAACCCATCAGCAGGCCCACTGATTTTACTTTGTAAATAGCTCTAAAGTTCACATGTTTTGTGTGTTTTTTTCTATGATAGAAAGACCAAATTTACTGTTATTTTCTTTTTTATTCTGGTCTAATATTTTAGGTTTGACTTGCATTGTATTTATGATGTTTTAAACATGTAAATGACTACATTTGCTGTCAAAGAAAAGATGCTGTGTTTACTCATCCAAGAGGTAAAAATTGAAATCCCAGTATTGAAAATGCTTATTTTTAGATGGAGCGTAGGAGTGCAAAATAGTACTGGCAAGACCAGAGGCCATCGTCTGAAAAGTTAAAGCTACTTTAACATAGATTAAATCACCTTTCCATTGCCATAACACTATCAGCATATAATTACTGGTTATGTAAATAATGGTTCTGAATATTTGAACCAGTTTGCCAGGATGATTTGTTGTTTGATTTCCTTGGGTCCTGGAATTGGAAGGAACCAACCTATAGGCAGATTACCATATATTCCTTGATAACCTATTATTTGCTCAGCATTGTTCAGAAATTTGCCAACTCACTATATGATTTTTGCTTTCAAGGAATTTACAAACTGAAGGATTGATATTAAGATAATTTTGACTAGTTAAGACAATAGTTATTCCAGATATATGGATGAAAATGACAGCATCAGTTATAAAACTAAAAAGAAGGCTGTAAGATATTTGAGAAGTGAATCTACTCAGTTCTGTTTGTCTTTATATCTGCTCAATGGTTGGGCAGTAAATAACCAATGAACTTTTGTTAAATGAATTAGCAAATGCAAATTCTGAATTGTATGGTTCTATCACTAGCATAAGAACCAAATGGGAGAAAAAGCACTGAGAAATGAGTGAAAAAAAATCTGGTGAGAAATTTGATAATGACAGTAGAAATCATATTAATTTATTCAAAAAACATTTATTAATGTCTACTATGAACAAGGCATACTGGTAGTTCAGGTAAGCAAGGAATACTCATAAGGCTTTTACTGTAATGAAGATCAGATTTGGAGAAACATGAAGAATTACATTTCAGCCATTTTATGTGACCACCTTATGGAAGCCTTAAACATCAGAATAATTCTGGAAAAAATAAAGTGAGTCACTGAAAGTTGTTTTCTTGATTTATCTTGTTTTTAATGAAGGAAGTAATACAATTAAGGGGTTTATTGTAAGATGTTTGATTTGAAAGTGGTATATGGAATTATCCTAGAAACTTTCTTGACCCTTCTATTTGAAGTCTATGGATATATTTTTTGCAAGTGTTCAATTTAGTAATCCATATTTATTTTACCTTTTAATGCAACCCTTTCTGGTATATCTTACCTTTTCTTGCTGCAATTTAATACTATTTCTTGAGTTTCAAGAAATAGTGAAAATGAAGAATTATTTTAATTTGCCTCATTAGAGTAACTTCTCAAATGCTATCAAAAATAAGTCCTTAGACAACCCTATACAATCAAATGTAAAATATAGAATTTTTAATTTGGTGGAAAATAAAATAATTTGCATTCTCTTTAATGAATTTAAATTAATTAATTGTATTCCTTGTCTTATCACTATTTTCATTTTAGCTCTTTATAAATCTCTTGTCATCCCAAGGACTAGAAAAGGAGTGAAAGCAATAAATATCCAGAGGTTTCCCTTCCTACCTAGGAACCTGTCCATTTAGTTATGGATAGGAAGTATCAACCAATTTGTAGCAATCAGCATGTGCAGAATTGAAGAGAAGAGATATGCTAGTTGAACTCTCTGGTCATTTTGGCCACTGAATACCATATCCTAAAGAAGCTTTAATGTCTATATGACCTGGTGGTGTTCCCTAATCAAGGATCCCACTCGTGGAACTTAAATTCTCAATCTGATAGCACAATGCTCACAAGAAATGATCAGAGGTGGAAAAGATCTAGATAAAATTCCGGTGTATTTGTATTTCAAAGGTTGTTCCTGTAATATCACTAACCAGCTTCGTTTAAGTTGATGTACATTAAAACTGGTTTAATTCACAAGATGGAAATGCATACAATATTAGGGGACCCAAAAAAACCCATGCCTTTTTACTTTTTTCTTTTCTTGTTTTATAGTCTGAAAGAACCTACTTCAAATAAGGAAAGGGGTCCAATTCTTAAAAAATAATTCTTCTGTATTTTTTTTTCTGAGTGGCACTCATATAGTAGCAGTGGTAAAATAAACAGCAATGTGTTGGATTTTTGTTTCTCTTTATCTATATGACATTTGTGTCATCACTGTAGCTCTAATCCATATTCAGGTCTTCATGTTTGATGTGCAGTAATATGTAAATTATCTCGCCAGCTGCATGGAGCAGTGTTTGTTTATTCTATTTCTTTTGGCACTGCACAGAACTGAATTTCTGCCAAAAATGGGGCTGCTTCAGGGAGCACTAATGCTCTAGGAGGAAGTTTTGAAAGGAAACGCACATCATAAGTCTTCACTCTGTGAAGCAGCAAAATCAAAACAAACTTTCTGTTTACTAAAATATCTGTATTATGAATGTAAAATAATGTGTTTGTTAAAATATAATGAGCAGGCTGCCCATATCAAGGATGCTCGATATACGTGGATTTTGGAAATGAGGACACAATGTTGAGAAAGCTGGTGCATTTTTTATTCTTGGAAAGAAAGTAGGTGAAATGAAACAGAGACAACATCTAGAAGTTTAAGGGGGAAAGAAATATTTTAGCATGCATATTAATCTCTGGAAACACATGGCATTTACATGCATTTAAATGTGGACAGCTGTGGCGTTTAAGTGTTAAAAAATTTCATTAATGATGCATAGAGCTATCTACTTCTCTTGGCAGGCCTTTCAGTCTTCAATCTGACACTTCCTTTTTTATCCAGCAAGCTAATTTCCCCTCTTTTGTGAGGAGTAACTGTTTTCACACTATTGCTTACCCAGCAAGCCTCCTTATTGTTTCATGGTTAATTATCTTCTCCAGCTTCACCTTCCCCAGCAAAAGGAGCAGGACTATTTCTCCCCAGCACTAATGAAAGCTGGGTTTTATGGGTACACTGTGTAAATAAATGCAAAGTCTGATCTGTCAACATAATAACTGAATTTCTAAAGTTTATGGAGTCACAGCCCAGCTAATGGCTTTACTATATTATAAGGGAAAATGATGATTTTGGTGGGTGGGGGAACTTTAATTTTGGAGAAAAAAATGCAACTTTTTCTAACTATCTGCAGATAAACGTAAGCGATTACTACTCTCTAAGCATTCCTCATGTTTCCTAAATAGCAAGGATGACTTTTGCCAGGAGAGACTGTCTTGCTTAAAGGAGGCCTTTGAAAACTATCCTTGATTTGGTAACAGGCAGACATCACCTGACATTAGATTTCCCTCATTACTTGTTATTTATTAACTTTTTAAAAAGCAGACGAACTTTCTGTGGTCAGATGGCTACACTCACAAACTGTAAACAAGACAGAGGTAGCGGTCAAGAATACTATCATTGTCAAGGTAGTAAAATTTATCAGCTCTGACCCAATCAATTTATATCTACTTACCTGTCAGTAGCTTGCCTCCCTGGGCAGTAATCCTCACATACTTTCTAAGTTTCTAGCTCAGGGACTCATATTTTAAAATATGGGGGTTTGTAGTAGTTTTGCATTGCAAAAGAAATTAAGGTGACCCTAAGTCTCTAATGTTGTCTTTTTTTAATTAAAAAAATGAATTTACATTTTGAGATTATTTTTCCACTAGAATGAAATTTACATTTCTTTGATTTCAGAACCTTTGATTTGGGTTACAGTTTGAATTAAGGTTATGACATTTAAAACTCTCAAGAGCCCCGTTCATGAGAGCCTGGATGAGAGCTTCTATTCCAATCAAGATTGAGTTTTTAAATCTAATCGGGTCTTAGAATCCTTAGGATTTTTTCCCTTGAGATCGCAAAAGAAAATCCCTCAAGAATCTGCATTTTTAACAGTTGTATAAAATCTCTCTTGAAAACTTCAAAGACATTTATTACCTCCTAGGAAAATTCATCCTGAAATTTTAAACAACTTTTCTAGCACCAAGTGTAACTTATGTACTCTCCAATAGTGGTAGACCAAGGGAGGTATTCTAGCAATTCTAAGACTTTTTTGTCCTCCCTAAATCCAGAAGCAGTTATCTTTAAAGGGGGGTAGGGAGGGTACTAAAATAATGAAATAATGATGTAAATCAAGTGAAATAAAATCATATGTAAAAACAAGAATTAAGAAAACAGATCTAATCTGACCTGCTATTAATCATCTTAAAACTTGAACCATTAGATAATAACCTGAGAAAAACAAAACCTGAGAGGGAGGGGGGGGGAGAAGGTTGGGTCACTGGTGTAGATAAGATGGAAAAGAGTTTAAAATGATATCCACCATTTTTAATCATCCTTAATTTACTAATCTAAATTGACCAAAATTTTATTTTTTTTCTCTGAATGGTGAGTTGTAATCATAGAATTACAGAATTTTTAGAATTAAAGAAACACACACACACACACTCACTTTTTTTTACCTGAAAGGAGCAAACAGTAAGAACCTTAGTGACCCAATGTTGACTTTTAATGTGTACCCTTGTTGAGCGTAAAAAGACAAAATTTTCTCAACTAATATGTACTTTGCAAAAGGCACAGATCCTTGACATGGTGAGCTCTTTATCCAATGTTTGACTTTTCAGACAGATCTCAGCATGTTGGCAAAGCTATTCTTTTACATGAGGCTACCGTAAAACCATATCCCACACCACACCTTGTGTTCTTAAAATTCAGTCTGACACTTGGAAACTCATGTTCATGTCATAAAAATAAAATATATTTCCATGTGTTAGTAAACTTCATTTGTTTATAAGATTATTCATCTCTGACTAACAAGATGCTTTGCAAGTTTTAATAATTGTAAGCTTTTATTAATTGAAAATCATTGTTGATAAAGGAGAGAGAGGAGTATATTTTTTGTTAAGGTAAAGGCAGAACAAAAATCACATCTGGGAGCACAAAATCCAACAGTTAGAAGGTAAACCAAACAATGCTCCCAAAAGGTCGTTTTTATATTTCTGCTATTGATGTGTGAGTCTGTCATTGTTATCCAGACACGTCTAGCATGAAGTGGACTTAAGGAAACACCATTATTATTCCCATGTTTGGGTATTTATAACTCCAGTGAGGTGGTTTTCCTTTTGTATTTCTTTTTGTTTCCTCCCCCTAAATTTTTAAAAATTCATTTTTAAATAATTCAAAATTTAGGTATTTGAAATCCCAGAGAAAATTTTCAGAAAACTTAAAGTAATGAGAGAGAAGAGAGCAATAAACCATTTTTCCTATCAATTTGTTCTGAATATAATAAAAATTTCAATATGGTTTTACATAAAGCAGCAATCAAGATAAAAAAATTATTTTCAAGTGATTAAGTAGATTATTAGTAGATTAAGTAGATTATTTCAAGTAGATTATTTTTCTAGTTATTTTTAGTAAACCATTAGAACAGTATGGAACGGTAATTTTTTTCCTGAAGTGGATACTTAATAAATACAAATGATTTCTATGATAATTGTTTAAGAAAAACATAGCTTGATGCAATGCATTCATCTCTTGCCACTTAGCACTGAGAGTACTGTAAGAGTGATTTAGACATTTTGACAGAATCTAAATTTCTTTAATATATTGGCACAAACATATTGTCTCTTAATCAAAATAGCTCTCCTGTGGGGCAGACACTCCAGGGAAACTGAAGTTACAGAAAAGGAAGTAGTAAACGTGTATATTTTATGTATTCTTTCTTCTATAGAATTTCTTCCTATAGCCTCATGATCACCCTGTTTATTGAAACTTAAAGTTCTTGGCTACCTCTTCATATACAATATCAACTTTAAAAGTATTCAATGGGAATTTCAGCTTGGTTTCAATTAGAGTCAGAACTACTGTGTCTGAAACTGAGGGAAGAGATATTTGAGCAGTTGAAGAGTTTCATATACAGTCTATGAGTTTCCACACTGTTCCCCTGGGACTGGTGCTGGAAGACAAGAAAGGTAGTGTGAATGGCACATGGCAGGATTAGGCTCCCAGTTTCAACAGCAGTTTTTCTGTGGAAGCTGGGTTCCTGACACTTCTCTCTGGCATGTCCTGTGCCCAATTCCTTACCCACCAGTCTCTGGGACCTGCCTTCTCTAAAGTTGCAAATGACTCTTTTTGCTTATTCAATAGGTTTTTCTTACCTCTTCTCTGCTCCTAAATACCCTCAGTCACCCACTAAATGAAAAATCTCACCTCCCAAAATTTTATCCTGGGAGCTGTGTTTCCCTTGCTGGTGGCTCATTACCTCTTTGAGGTACTTACAAGCTCTATCCCTTCTGCCTTTGCTTCTTTCTGTTCCCTCTTCCTCTCACACAGTATTTTCTTCACATTTTTTCCTTCATTGTAGCCTATGTATCCTCCAACATAATGAAACATCAACCCTTTAGTAACTAATCATAGGAAACTAAAAAGGATAAAAAAAGGCAACGACTGACTATGAAATGTTATTTTCATTTAATAGCTGAAGTGGACTTTATGAAAAGTTTCAGCAACAGGGTACTCAAAGGAAGAGATTATTTTAACAATGGTCTTTGTAAAGAGGAGGAATCAAGTAAAATATGACCAAACAAGATTTAATTGGATTGACCCTCAGAAAGCCACTGGTGTGAGCCATCCAGAAAATGATGAAACCCTATTAGTTGAATGGTATTATGAACCCTAATACTCAACTTTTATCTTTTTTTTATAAATTGAGTTGAAATTAATGTAACCTAAAATCAGATTTTCAAGTGAGCAATCAGTGGCATTTAGTTTGCACATTATTATGTAATCACCATCGCTCTACCTAGTTTCAAAAATATTTTTATTACCTCAAAGGAAACCCCACACCCCTTAAGCAGTTATTTACCTTTCTCCCCTACCTTCACTCTTTGTAATCCCCAATTGTCAATCTGTATGAAGTTACTAAGCTTGGATACTTTCTATAAAAGGACCCATATAATATATGACTTTTTGTGTTTGATTCCTTTCAGAGATCATGATCTCTGAAAGCCTTTTCAAGGCTACTAGCTTTCAAGCCTACTAGCTTTTTTAACTGAGAGGTAGCACTAGCTAGAAAATCAGAAATTTTCCAGGTGGGTTTGCCATAGCAGTGTTTATTCTTAGCACCTATCCCCAGATACCTTTAGTGATTCATAGGAACAAGTTTTTTTTTCTTTTAGGTCACTGTGTGTGTGTGTGTGTGTGTGTGTGTGTGTGTACATATACATATATGTGGAGAGAGAAAGTGGGGAGAGAGAGGAGAGAGAAGAGAGAACCTGCTCTCAGCCAGGCATTGTTTTAGAGGTGGAGGATCTGGGAGACAGGACAGACAGATCTCCTACCCTCATGGAGTTTATGTCAGAGGAAAACCTTTGCTTCCCACAGTTGGGCTCTCTCTCTCTCCCTGGTCCATGTTGAAAACTTAGGCACATTTTACTATTATAAAACTTAATTTCAAATAATATCCAGTGGATTTTTCTTTCCCCACCACTTCAAAAATATTTGTGTAGTTACGACTAGGAAATACATCCATATCACTTCTCATTTTAGTGAGATTTGTGAGATGACTTTGGGTTTTACTTGTCTGTTTTGAGTTTTTGATCAGCTTCATTATTGAAAAAGAGCATTCACTAGAACAGTTTTTGATCATTAGTGTGAGATAGACTTTCAAAGTGTTTTCTGAGCTGAGACAAGTTACTTTAACATTATTGTCAATCTGATAGATAGTGAGCAGGATTTGATTGCTCTAATGTGTCAGTTGTGATACAATTTCACAGACAATGGACCTGCCTTTATAAAAAGGATCATTTTCAGGAAATAGAGAGTCCTTGAGTTATGGGCCTTATTGGGAACTGGATAGATATCTTTTCTCATATAGCTATTTCTGAGACATAAGCCCAGTGGTACAATGCAAGCCAAACCAACCCATCACCACATTTACAGTACAGTGAGAATGAGTGAGTTGCCAGCAATCTCTAAGATTGGCACAAAGTGCTGTTATTATCATGGATATACAAGTTATGGAACTGAGGCATACAGATGTTAAATGATTTGTTTAGTATCACAGAGCTAACAAGTAGTATTGAGTGGGGCTGTGGAATCAGGATTCAAACTAGTCTCTGAGTTTCTGCACTAAATCTCAGAATGGGTAAACAGTGAGTTTATTACTTTTCTATTTTTATTTTTTTCTTGAAAACTTTGAGTTTATTCTCTTCCCAACAAAAGGCAAAGTATTGTACATTTGAGTTCTCCTAAAAGCCTTTTTTATTTTTTGAGGAGTAGATGTTGTTGATGTTTTGATTTAAAAAATATTCTACCTAACTCCAATTTAGAAATGTAATTTTGCACCTCATGCTCAGACACTTTGATTTTATATTTGGAAGAGGGGTAGGAAATGTTAGAGAAAACATTATAGAGTAAGATATACAGGTTGGAATTTCCCCTCATTTAAATAGATTCCCCCCCACCCTGATGTGTATATTATTTGCTCCCTCTTATCCAACACTCCTACAAGTCTTCATATATTCTGTTTTTCACTCTAGGGTAAATATAAAACTAACCTTTAGTCTATTAGTTAATGTTTATTATGTTCTATCATTTTTATTTATGTATGTCTTTGTTGTGTTTGACTTTTCTGTAGATAAATCTCTCCTTCCAGGACTTTGTGTATGACTTTGCTTAATAAGCTGCATCAAGAATAAACAGAATGAACATAAATTTGTGTCATCTCCTAATGATTTTGTCCCTTCTGAGTATCAGAAGTTTGACTGATACATTTAGTTTGTGTCTGTCTTTTTGAAGTTCTTTAGTTTATCCAAAGATGCAGCTTTTTAAGGAACATTAAAGAAATTCAGTTGTAGCTAAAACAGTTTTATGTCTTATTTTTTATAGAAAGTCCAGTTCCCTTATTACCACTTGATAACTGATGACATATTATCTCGTCTCTAATAAACACCTACAACTTAACCTGAAATTTTAAGAAAATCCTAGCAATACAATACTGGAAAGGCTACCTCAAATAAAGCCACACAAGTACTGTTTAGAAGGCAGTAAGTTTGTATATGTATTCCTTGTTGGAATTGGAGTCTTTGTTTTTTCATCATCATCATTTCCCTAACTACTTTTGTTATTTTCTCTATATATGTTCTGCTGACATAAAGAACCTAATTATAAGAATAATAGTAGTAATATCAGGATCAATAATTCTGCTTGTGTGTGCATGTGTTCATGTGTATGTATATATGGAGTACTTGGTCAGATCCAAAATTCTCTACTAGTAAAACTAGTTTATGAATAAAAAACTCAGGGGTGAATTAATTTAAATCAGTTATTTCTGGAATTGCAGACTTTACTGGAACATTATTTTCTACTCACCATTCTTTTTGTTTCAGTCAAATATTCATAGATTTTTGTTCAAATTTGTTTTTGATTTATCATTTTATCAAAGACAGAAATGTTTATAGCTTTTTAAAAAGTATCAGATAGTTCCCCTAGAAAAACAACAACAAAAATATTTAATCATTTTAGTATTTTTCAGCTCTGTTGGTCTGTCATCAAAGAAAACATTCAACCAAATAATTTTCCCTTCTGTTACATCATTCTATACATATCATTTTTTTTTCCTAAGGCAACTTTTTAGTCATATAAATATTCTAACGTCCCTCCTATTGGAAACTTTTCCCACTTTCTTGTCTCTCCCCCAAGGATGTTTTATGTTTGAGGTTATATCGTAAAGAAACAAATGAAGATTTTATTGAAAATACTGACAGAATTGAATCCATATTAGAAGGGATTGAATTAGAGCAGAGCAGTACTTATTTAATTTGTAAAATTTAAATTATGCAGCAAATGATTTTAATGGCTATTATGAGATGTTATCTGGAATTGTACAACAATGTTGCAGAAATTACAATAAATTCAAAAAGTTTATAAGGAAGAAGAGATTAAGAAGGCAAAATTTTAATCTTTTCCTGTGGAAATGTTCCACTCCAACTATTTTATTGAGCAAAGGATTTGTTCTTTTAGGTGTTGCTGTAAATTTTATACTTTCTTAGGCATGCATTCGTAGAGCCCAAAAGGCAGCATTTGGTCAGAAAATGACTGTGTCATGGAAGACCAGTCAGAGTTACAGGCATCACTTGGGCTAAGCTCCCAGCATGCATCCAGATGGCACAACTCTTGCATCTCAGTGTGAGCATCCTGGGTTGGGGCTCTCATGGAAAATCTGTACTGCTAAATTTTAGTCAACCAGAGTTATATAGAGAGCTCCATTGAAAGACTAGTTCAATTATTTATTAGCATTCTGAGAGTACAGTGTCAGCCAGGATAGTATTTGAAATTAATATACTATTTGATTAGACTGATTGATTGTTCCTACAGCTGAAGATTTTAACATTCATTAGCTACACTAACTGGTCATTAGTACTTCCTTTATCAGCAAGCAAAGAATAAACAGAAACTCTAATAAAAATTCATCACAGTGAATGTACTCCATATCTAAGCGAGTGTGATGACTGCTGGTGTATTAGATTAACTGCTGTAACATTGGCAGTAGGAAAGATTTCTGTTATAAAATTTAAAAATATCCTTAATTAATGTTTACTTTGTAACTGGGCTCTTTTGAAACTTAAGTAGGCTATATAATCTCTTACCCATCCTGTATAATAAAGTGCTAATGGGTATTTCATACTTAATGTGTTTGTGTGGTATCCCTTAACTGTTACTTTCAGGAAGGAGTGAGAGTTTCTTAGGAATATTCTGCTAATGTGCTTCTGGTGAGAGCTTTTTCCCACTACTGAGGAAGAAAAGCATCGTGGTCTGTTTTTCAACCAGGCAGTTAGAATAATTCTGAATTGTAATGCAAATATGCTGACCTGCTATACTGTGTTATACCTTGCTTTACTTCCCATGTCACAATCCCTTGTGGTTGAAGTGAAAATTGAAAGAAATGATGAAAAGGATGTAATGAAGAAGGCAAAGAGAGCCCTTTATGAATTGACTCAAAATCATACTAGTACAGTTCTACATACATTAAGAGGTATAGCTGTTTTGTACTTTCCCCAACCTTTACAAACACGAGGTCGTTTAAAACTCAGACCTATCTTGAAAGTTAGATAATGCTATTTCCATTTAACAGATCGTGTGAGGAGACTGGCGCTCAGAAATGTGAGGCAACTTGGCAAGGTCAGGAGGTTAGTAAGCAGTGAAGTCAATACTTCAACCTCTGAGTGGTTCTATGTTCATTCACCTTGCTACTCAGCTTGAGTATGTGCTGAACTGCGCGATTGTGTTTGAGTTTTTGTCTGTAGGTAAGTCTGTCACGGCTGCAGTACCAATCTCACCTCTCTTGGCTCTAGCCTACATTTCAGCTGGACACCAAGTAAGGATGGTGAAGGAACTGAAACAGAATCCAGAAGCACATTCAGCTACTGTGTTCCAGAAAGTATTGTTCTTACCAAACAGGAGTAAAACTGGGAATTTAAGGAATGAGCAAGTATCTTAATTGTGTCTGCAGAGAGCACTCTTTTTGTGTCTGGACTACTTTATCCTGGGGAGTCAGGAAAGTCCTCAGAAAGGTATTATTCTAGAACTGGACATAGGCTTGAGGGAGAGGTTCCTGGCTGTAAGATTTGACAATAGGGACAACTGACAGTGATGAGATAAGTTAACAGGAATCTCTGACATACACTCTGAGAAAGAGAGGAACAGACAGAATATGAGTAAAGGACATTATGAGCACTGGGAGCTGTGACTGAGGGTCCAAAATGATGTAGGTGAGCAAACTAGTCTAGTGTTACTCATCTAGGTCTGATTGGGAATAGGACTGAGTTCTAAAGAGACAGAACCCTCAAAGGGAAGGCAGAAGAAAGGATCAACAAACTAGAGCCTCTGGACCATAAATGCCTTTACATTGATAAGGTTAACTCTCTTCTGTTTCCCTGGGGAAATGCTGCTTCAAGTGGAGAACCAGGAAGAGAAACAAGAGGGCTTTGTCAGGTGTGGCCACCTAGTGTATTACTATGGATTTTGAGATTAAACCAATATTAAAGTGAATGTGCCTTAAGAGATATCATGGGCTATACTCTTTATACCATCATTACCTCATCGTTTTGTCTTCTCCCAATCCAAGGTTAAAAATGCAGATGAATCAATAGAAAAATAGAAAATTGTTCATTCCATAAATTATTTCTTGGATATAATAATCTCCTTACATTTTAATCTACATTTTGCCTTCAGTGCAAATTACTATTGATAGAAAGTCCTATTTCAATAATTTTGAATGTTATTCCAGAGATGAATAGAGTTGATAATTATGCTATCTTTTGGGGCAATTTTCTTTCCTCAATCTTCCAAGATTTTTTTTAATTGAGGTAACATTGGTTTGCAACACTGATATTATTCTGAAGTGTAGGATCAGACCTCTTTTAGATATGTTACCACATATACACATTATATATATACACATATATACCACAATACCAAGACACCTATAGTCCTCTACTATAGTCCATTGACCCCCCCCCACCCCCAACTTTTTTCTACATATTCAACCTCCTCTCTGATAGTCTCAATTCTACAGTCAGATTTTCAGGTTTGTTGTTGGTTTGGTTTTGTATGGGCTTTTGTTTTGTTTCTGTATCCTCCACAATAGTGAAACCATACAGTATTTGTCTTTCTCTTTCTGACTTATTTCCATTAGCATATAATTACTTCCAGTTTCATCCATATTGTCACATATGACAACTGTTGATCTTTTCATTGTTGCAGAGTCCTACTTATCTTTCAGTGGGTACTTAGGTTGTTTCCATAACTTAGCTGTTGTAAATATTGCTAAAATAAACATGGGAGTATGTATATCCCTTTGAATTGGTGGGTTCTGGGTTCTTTGAATAAGTATCTGGGAGTGAATCTCTGTATCATAATAAACCTATTTTTAATATTTTGAGATGCCCTTATCCTGTTTCCCATAGGGGCTGAATGAGTCTGCATTGCCACCAACAGTGTAATAAAAGTTCTCTTTTCTCCACTTCTCCAACACTTGTTCACTTGTTGTTTTTGGTCTATTTGATGTGGGCCACTCACAGAGTTATCTCATTCTAGTTTTAATTTGCATTTTCCTCATGGTTAGTGATTATGAGCAGTTTTTTTTTTAATCTGCCTCTTTCCATCTATATGTCTTTTTTTTGAGAAGTGCCTATTTAAGTCTTCTGCTCATTTTTCCCCACCTATATTGAATAATTTGTTTTCTTGTTGTTGAATGTGTGAATTCTTTATAGATCTTGGATATTAACCCCTTGTCCCACTCAGGGGTGCTTTTTCCCCCTAATGATAGTTTCATTTACTGTGCATAAATTTTCAGTTTGCGGTAGGCCCATTTGAGGTAGTCCCATTTATTGTGCAGAAAATTTCAGTTGGAGGTAGTCCCATATATTTAGTTTGCTATTATAATCTAGACCCCAAGACATCCCTTATTCATTGTTATAGAGTATTTTGCCTCTCTCTGTATTCTTCTATGTATTCTGTGATTTCAGATGTTATACCCAAGTTTTTGACCCATTTTGAGTTAATTTTTGTATGTCGTATGAGACAGTGGTCTAGTTGCATCATTTTGTATGTGACTGTTCAGTTTCCCCAACATCATTTTTGAAGAACTTTTTTCCTCTAATGTATATAGTCTTTGCTTCATTATTGTAGATTAACTGTCCAATTAAGTATTTATATCTGAACTCTCAGTTTTACTCCATTAGTTGTCTATCTGGTTTTGTACCAGTATCATACTATTTTGATTATTATATCTATGTAGTACAGTTTGATGTCTGAGAGTGTGTATCACCATCCCTTCTCTTTTTTGTCAGGACTATTTTGGCTGTCTGGGCGTTTTGTGGTTCAGTATGAATTTCAGTAATGTTTATTCTATTTCTTTGAAGAATTCCAATGGAGCCATGATAGATAGTACATTGAATCTGTATTTTTGCTTTGGGTAAGGTTGTCATTTGAACAGTGTTAATTTACAAATTTCATTGTATAGATCCTTCACTGTATTTTATTCAATTCCTTTAGGTATTAATTTTTGATATGATTGTAAATTCGACTGCTTTATTGATTTCTTTCTCTTCTAGTTCAATGTTTTGCATGTATGAATGCAACTGATTTTTATAAATTTGTTTTTTAAGCTGTCACTTTACTGATTTCTTGTTTCCAATAGTTTTTGGTGTTTTTAGGCTTTTCTATATGTATATCATGTCATCTGCAAATAATGATAGCTTCTTCCCTAATTTGAATTCCTTTTATATCTTTCTCTTACCTAATTGTCTTCACTATAACTTTAACATAGTAATGGTAAAAGTGAACATCCTGGTCTTAAAGCTGATCTTAGAGGAAAGACTCTTACTTTTAAACCATGTAACATATTGTTAACTCTGTGTTTGCCTTAGATGATCTCTATTATGTTGATGTATATTCCTCCTAACCCAAGTTTTGAAGATTTTTATCATAAATGAATGTTTAAATTATCAACATCTATTGATATTTATCACATGATTTTTATATTTCCTTTTGTTGATGTGGTGATTTATATTGATCAGTTTTTAGATGTTGAGCCATCTTTATATACCTGGAATAAATGCCGTTTACTTAGGATGTATAATATTTTTAATGCATTATTGAGTTTGGTTTGCTAATATTTCATTGAGGATTTTTGCATCTATGTTCATCAGGAATATTTCCAAGAGATTTTGAAAGATAAAGTTTTCTTTTGTTTTCTCTCTCCTGCACAGGAAAGTTTGAATGTGATTGATCCTGGCTTGATGGACCTGAATGGGACAAGTGAGGATGCTTTGGAATGGGATGAAACTGACATAAGTAATAAGTTAATTAGTTTGAATGAAGAAGCAAATGATGTTGATCAGGAACCCCAAACGGTCAGACCTTCTTTGAAGCTTGAAGAGACAAGCAGTGAAGATCCTGGTTATGCAGAGGATGCAGGTGACCATTTAGGATCTCAGTATGCCTCAAGTATTACTGCCCCCTCTAGTCCACATATTTATCAAGTGTACAGCCTCCACAATGTTGAACTCTACGAAGACAGCCACATACCATTTCTGAAAAACAACCCAAAGTTCACCAGTGTGATGCAACCAGGTATTTTAACTAAGAGTCTCAGTAAAGACTCTTCATTTTCATCTACCAAATCTTTGCCAGATCTTCTAGGGGGTCCTAGTTCTGTAAAGACATGCCCATGCCATGGAGGAGACATGAGCCAGAATTCAGGTAGTGAGAGTGGAATTGTTAGTGAAGGAGATACTGAAACTACTACCAACTCTGAAATGTGCTTGCTTAATGCAGGGGATGGTTCCCCAAGAAACCATGAAACTGAACATCTGGACCCACAAATGGGAGATACTGTTAATGTGCTAAAGCAAAAACTGAAAGATGAGGAGGAGCACATTATGGTTCCAAGTAGCTCTCAGTTGTCCATTTCACCAATGGGTTGTATAAATGGAAAAGTTGGAGATTTAAACAGTGTTACCAAACATACTCCTGATTGTTTAGAAGAATTACAAGGAAAACATGATGTGTTTACATTTTATGATTACTCCTACCTCCAAGGCTCAAAACTCAAATTACCAATGATAATGAAACAGTCACAAAATGAAAAGGTACATATGGAGGGTCCCCTACTTCATGGTTTTTATTTTGATAAAAAAACCTGCAAATCTAAACATCAGGCTACAGAATTTCAGTCTGAGCTGCCACCCCATGAAAGGCTTTTGGCAAGTGCATCTCATGAAATGGATCACAATTCATATAAAAGTGGTGATGTAGAGAAGACATTCACTGGCATGCAGAATGCCAAACAGCTCTCCCTTAGATCCCATAGCTCATCTGTTGAGTCTCTTTCTCCAGGGAGTGATTTATTTGGATTGGGCATCTTTAAACATGGCAGTGACAACCTCCAACGAAGCACTTCTTTAGAAAGTTGGTTGACATCTTATAAAAGCAATGAAGATCTTTTTAGCTGTCATAGCTCTGGGGATATAAGTGTGAGCAGTGGCTCAGTTGGCGAATTAAGTAAAAGGACATTAGATCTCCTAAATCGTTTGGAGAATATCCAGAGTCCCTCAGAACAAAAGATGAAGCGAAGTATTTCTGATATCACTCTCCAGAGCAGTTCCCAAAAGATGTCCTTTACTGGTCAGCTGTCATTGGACATAGCATCTTCAATCAACGAAGACTCGCCAGCATCTCTTACAGAATTTAGCAGCAGTGATGAGCTTTCTCTTTGCTCAGAGGATATTGTGCTACACAAGAATAAGCTGCCAGAATCAAATGCATCATTCCGAAAACGTCTGAATCGTTCAGTGGCTGATGAAAGTGACGTCAATGTCAGCATGATTGTTAATGTCTCCTGCACTTCTGCTTGCACAGATGATGAAGATGATAGTGACCTCCTCTCTAGCTCTACTCTCACCTTGACAGAAGAGGAGCTTTGCATCAAAGATGAAGATGATGACTCCAGCATTGCAACAGATGATGAAATTTATGAAGAATGCAACCTGATGTCAGGGCTGGACTATATAAAGAATGAACTGCAGACCTGGATTAGACCAAAGGTTTCCTTGACAAGAGATAAGAAAAGGTGTAATATGAGTGATGAACTAAAGGTCAATAAGTATGTAAGTAGCAGTGAGACAACCAATCCCTCTGATACTCTGAACATTGAGGCCCTTCTAAATGGCTCCATCAAACGGCTCTCTGAAAATAATGGAAATGCTAAGAATATATCCCACACTAGTGAGTTAGGGGTAAAGGGGGAAAATAAGAAAAATATTTTCAAAGTTAATAAAGACCCATATGTAGCTGACATGGAAAATGGCAACATTGAAAGTACTCCAGAAAGGCAGGAGGATAAACTGAATGAAATTTCAAAGGAATCCGAAAATCTTGATTCAACTGAAAGCAAGATTTCAGAGAATGAACATTGTAAGTGTAAAGCATCTGTGGATGAGTCAGATGATGCAGACATTGCCAGAAAGGAGTTTGTTCCCCATCTTCCAAAGAAATGTCAAAGCCGCAACCATTTTGAAAATCAAAGTGCTGCTTCTACTCTTCCTGAGAAGACATGCCCAGAACTGCCTTCAAAAACCAGAACTATCAATAGACAGGACTCTGATGTACTAAAATCTTCATCTGATGAGGCACCAAGTATGGCTGGAAAATCTGCTGGTTGCTGCCTAGTACTTGAACAGAGTGAAACAGAGGAAACTGCTTCTATCAGCGACAACGTTTCCTGTTGTGCCTGTGGGCCAGATGTTTTCCATCAAAAAGATGCTGAAGATTGTTCAGTACATGTTTTTGTTAAGGAAATCATTGACATGGCTTCAACAGCTCTAAAAAATAAATCTCAACCTGAAAATGAAGTGGCCCCTCCTACATCATTAACTCAAATCAAGGAAAAAGTTCTGGAACATTCTCACCGGCCCATTCAGCTGAGAAAAGGAGACTTTTATTCCTACTTATCTCTCTCATCACATGACAGTGACTGTGGAGAGGTTACCACTTATGTAGATGAGAAAAGCAGCACTCCATTGCCACTGGACATCACTGACTCCAGCTTAGAAGACAAGGAAGACATTGAATGCTTCTTTGAGGCCTGTGTTGAAGATGACCCTGACAGAGATGAGTCCTGTTTATCCAGTGCTCCTCCAAATGAAGCTGCAGTTCCCGGTGAAGCTGCAAAGCACACATTGCAAGCACGGTCGGGCTCTTCTGATTTCAGTGACATGTCTCTCTTTGCTGATGTTACAGACATGGTGGCTCTCTCAAGTTCCAACCCTCAGAAAAGTCCTGATGCGGGAAAGAAAATGAATGGTTTACCCCAAGCTTCCCTTGTCCCCAGAGAAAGCTCAGAGTTAACTTCTCCTTCAGGGTTGGGCAGTGAAAAAAAGAGTGCAGAAAACCCAGCTAAATCTGCAATGCCAGAAGAATATAATACTGCTTCAACCAAATCTTGCATTCCACACCTTTCCTTGAATGCAAGGCAGCCAGAGGACAAGGCTGCATCACATCCCAACCCTGAAACTTTAACCTGTGAAGAAAGTCTTCTAAACCTTCATGAAAAACAACATAGAAATATGAATAGGTAGAATGTAACCCTCTCCAAGCATGAAAAATCATCTCATTGAAAGGTATGTACAATCCTCAGGTCATGTATATGTATTTATGTACACTGATTGAAATTATGAGTCTGAATTAACAAAGCAGTCATGGTAGAAAATAAGACGAATAGCAAAGCAGCCATGGTAAGACTAGTCAGAATGACTGATCATGGCAGATAATTTTCCAAATAAGACATTTAGATAGAAGAAATGCTCTCAACAACGTAAATAACTGTGAGGCAAAATAGGGAAAAGGTTATCATAGCTATATTTAGTGTGGTGTTATTTTTATAGCATCATTCTGTCAAGAAGTATACAACATTTACAGAAGTAGTTGAAACAATTTAGGATCTCACATTCTTCTATGGGAGGAAGAATAAAGGTTCTCCAAATTGCAGTTATACCCTCTGATCAAAATTCACACGTGGTAACTATGATCCCCACTTTAGTTTCCTGCGCACAGAACTGCCCACTCCTGTCAGTGCCCGAGATGAACCGTGATTAGGCTAAAGGCTGCCTCTTCTGATGCTGGGCTTGCCTTCATGCTTCTCGCTAATGTAACTGTCGTCACATTTGCTTCTCTAGTGGAAGGCTGTGCAGTCACGGCTCCTAATCATGGTCAACACTGAAAATTCAAACAGAAGGGAAACAGTGCTGTTAAAGAAGCTCTTGTTTATCCACACCCAGACTAAGAACAGGTCCAGAAAATAAACACAGAGAAAATACATGACAAATTAATGGCATTTTGATAAAAACAGAATTTTTGAATTTTGCCTGAAGGTGGCAGGCTGATTTCCCTCAAAATTTTAAAGAAAGCCCTTCCACTCTTCATATTTCAAAGTTAATAAAGACAACTATTAATTGATAATTCTGAAATGATGTCGCTTTAAAAGTGACGCAAAATTGTTATTTCCCATTTCTAAGCCCCAGATGAATATACTTTCTCAATCAAGTGTAAAGAAGAAAATTTGAGCTTTTGCCTGTGAGATCTGCATTTCACCAAAGTATGAGGTGCCTAATGCCATCTCCACCCCCTCTCCAGAAGCTTAATGCTGTAACCTAAACTCGTGCTATAGGAAATGAATTACAGAAGCAATCTACCCTAATTTGTTAACTTATTCAAATAACAGTTATTATACTTAACTATGCTAAAGATTATCTTTTTTGTGGCAGATTGTTTATTTTTTGATGAGCCTAATTACTGATTTTCTAAAAGTAATTTACATTTATTACAAATACATCTTTTAAAATGTGACAGATAAATGTTGTTCCCATAATGTATTATGAAAAAAGTTACTATTTAAAAACACATTATTTAATTTGAAAGATGAATGGCAAACATCATTATTTTTTTTTCCTGCAACACCTGTGCCCTAAGCTCATTAAAATGTGTGATTCTATGTAGAGCTGCTAGAAATGGGGAGTGAGGAGGGGAATCTATACCATAGATATACCCTAAAAATAAACTCAGTATGCAAAATTAAAGAAGGGCATCCTACTTACTAATAGAGTTCAACTAATTTTCCATGAGGCTATTTGCAATTGGCTGCAAGTGAGAACAAAAGTAGGAGAGAGAGAAATGTATTTTCTGTGAAGCATGTCTACCCTATAATCACATTCTCCATCAGTATGCAGTAAAACTGACCATTAAGGGAGAGTAACTGCAATTCCATAAGCTGCTTGAAAACAAGTTCTATTAGAACCAATTGTACTGCTGGTTCTGCCAACCTCCGCAGAAGGGCTGGTAGAGCTTGGCTGGTTTTTGTTTTCTGAAAGGGAATAAAGGCTTGAAAGCAACACTACTCTGAGTGTGACATCCTGTGACTGTGACCCTCAAATCTCCAGTCATGCTGAGATCCGGAGCCTGAGAAGTTCTGGCACTGGAGAAGCCCCTGGGATGCACTCCTCCCTTTCTGTTTCTCTGGGAATTTCTTCTCTCCTTTAGATAGAAGGAGAATTGAAATGGGATGTAAATGACAGGCAGTGTATCTTTACACTTAGGGAAGTGAATATACTGATGGATCTGTGTAAGACGCACATTGTACAGGCGGGGCAGTATAGAACTGTCAGCCAGTCCTCCGGGCAGCAATATTCTGTTGAGCCTCATTGATGTCTTGCTGGCCCCATCTCATGCAAAAGAGTGAAGCAGCTAGATTTTACTTTGGCAGAACACACATCGCCCCCAAGTGACTTTTTATCAGCAGAGGACCATTTAAATTGCCATAATTTAGTTTTTCTCAGTGTCATATGGATAAAACATCTGGATGCTTAAATTTTTCACCAGTCATTAGCTTTGGGTAGCTGGATATAAATATTTGCTTTTTGTTAAAACCCTACCAACCAGGACAAGTTGTTTAATTTCAGAATGTTGACATACTTTCTGTGTCAAATGTTGTGAATAAGGTGGAGATAGATAGATAGATAGATAGATAGATAGATAGATAGATAGATAGATAGATAGATAGATAGATAGATAGATAGATAGATAGATGGATAGATTTGATAAATGTAAGGTTTCATGTCTTATGTCTGTGAAAACTGAATTGTATCCATTGTTCTGATGAGTCAAAAGAGCGAAAGAAAAAGCTCTACTTTTTAAAAGCCATTTGCAAACCATCAGTTGCTGTGTTCTTTTTATCAATTAAAATTAAGATTTACCAAATTCAATTTGCAGGGTTATTATTTTTTTCCAGAAATAAGTTCTCAGATTGTGAAATTATTTTAATGGCATCTAGAAGGGACATATCATATAACTCAGAACAACAGATTCAGTGTGCAACCGTAACAAAAAAATTTTGAAAAAATTTTCATTTACTGTGTTTAATTAAAAACCCACTGAAACTGTTTGAGAAGTTTTAGCATGAGCTAACACAGTATGCATTTGCACCAATTTCCAGGCACACTGCTGTGCTTTTCACTACTTTCAGTTATGTGTCTGTTTCTGCAAAAATAGAGTGGTCAGTTACAGCGAATCACATCAAAGAAAGGTAACTGGCTACATCCAGATATTTCTGCCTAATTTGGAGAAAGCATATAAAGTACGTCTGGAGTGCCTCCTAGGACCTACTAAAAGATGTGCTTCCACTAATCTTTTTGCTCTATTCTGACAGTTATTTCTTCATAATCCTCATCATAAGCCTCTGATCTTTGGTGAACGATTTAACCCTAAACGTCAAGTTAGGTAAAACCCATGGTATAAAAACTTAACTCATGTGCAGCCAGTATGTGCTTTGCTTCTCTCTCTCTCTCTCTCTCTCTCTCTTTCTCTCTCCCTCTCTTTCTCTCTCCCTCTCTTTCTCTCTCTCTCTCGGGTTAATTTTATTTTACTCTATGTATTTTTTTTTGCTTTGTTTTATGAAGAGGGCTCTATATTTGCTCAGGATGCATATAATTTACTTTAGAACTGTGTGACTGTTGTCTTCCTTTGTTGGTCTGCAAATGTGTTAGTTGGTGAACCATAGCTTTTAGCAATTACTTGTATTTATACATGCTCAAGTACATGCATTTAACAGTAAAGAGTGTTAGTATTCAGTTTTACAAATTATAAGAACAAACATTTCTTATATTTACAACACAAATTCTATTAATTGAATTGACACTAAATCTTTAATTTGGCCCAAAGATTGCCAAACAGGTTTAAGGAATCATTCTTTTTGATTGTATGACAGTTATTTTACTAGGTGATTTTGGAATAATTGTATCAAGTTTACCTTTAAGATCACTTTAATAAGACTGTGGTGAATATGAAGTATTTTTAATTGTCTAGCTCTTCTGAATATATTCCTGCCATGCTAAATAATGAAGATCTTATTGGATTTCTCTCTTTCATGCAAACACATACACACTCAGCACACCCCAGATCTGTCCCTCAGCCAACTTCCAAATGGACCAAGTTGAAAGAATTGATTATCCAGAAAGAATTTAAATGCCAGCATTTAGTAAGACCGGATTTGCCTCACCTAAGGATTCCTTACACAGTGGCCAAATTTCAAATGAGTCATGTCCTCAGCATTTGAATAGTGCACCATCCATGCTCTTTCTTGAGTTACTGCATTATGTTGCTGTACCATTTCTCATTCCATCTGTTTCTATCAGCTTCCCCCTGTTATTAATAACTTACCTTCTCTCTCCAACTTTCTGTGGCCCCAGCAATGCTAATTTGCTAGGTTTTTTCCAAATTCCTAACAGATTATAGAAAAAAAAAAGACTGCAAATGAGAATAGTTCTTGAAGAGCAATAAAATAACGTGACATCAGACTTCAAAACTCAGTTTACCTAGATAAGCAAAAGCTTGCTTTATTGCAAGCTGGTCACAGTACATAAAGTAATTGCTTCCTGCATTGCTATACCTGAAATTTAGTTGTTCTTCACATTCTACACTTAGAAATAGTCAGAACCAACTGAGTTTGAACAAATTTGTATCTGCGCTGTCAGATACAGGAAGATAATTGTATCATTCTTGTTTCTACAATGCTGTCTCTACCTTAAATGAAATTCATTAGTATCTGAGCTGGATCCAGTTATATCCTTTTTAGGCACAGGACTGGAGCAGCATTTGGGATTATCACAATGTTGTTTCACCACTATTGTAATTGTGAAAATATTAGTTCCACTGTCACTGTCATTGAAGGAAGAGTTAAATCTGAGGGCCCTGGTTCTCAGTCTGAATCACTGCGATACTTTGTGGCATCACTTGGCATCAGCAGAAACCCATTTTTTTAAAATTTATTTGAGATTATCTTAAATGTTCAAAACTGGATAAGACCCAACAAAAAGTTCCAATTATGATTTCAGTATTTATTCTTATTTTCTTTAAAGCCATATCTTTTTTTTAAATCAGTGCATTTTTTGTGTCAATTCTGAAACTTCCCTTAATAATATGAACCTTAGGCTATTCATATTTCATGTATCCTTTTATTTCAGACCATTAGGCGGTAGACTTCAATGGAAACCTGCCAAGATTCCTCAAAGGGCTTAGTTTTGCAAATTAAAAAGACATTTCTAAAACCTTCTCTTGTCACTTTTTTTGTTTTGTTTTGTTTTGTTTTGTAGATAAGCCTGGCTGCAACCCCAGGGTGGCCTCATACCTGCACCCTGGGCTATCTCTGGTTCCATCATGTCACTGCCGTTTGTTACATTGACCTCTCTCAAGATGAATCTTCCTTCTGAATGCAGTTTGTCCATATGAGCCTTGTGATCTGGATGTGTGCACTGGTCCTCGTTAGGTGATTGTCTTTGAAGTTCAGCAAGCTGCTTGTTCGCCCATGGATTCCTATCCCAAGCTACCTCTACCAGTCCCTTATCTCCAGTGAAACTTTTCTGTTTGCCACTACCTCCCACCCCCCAGCCCCAAATCCCCATCTGCTCTTTAAAGTCTTGCAGTTCACTAAATTTATGGTCCATTACATTCACCTTCCTGGAATGATCCCTCTGCTAGACCAATTTCATGTTTTGATCTGGATTTTTTTAAATGATATTATGTCTATGTTTATTGAAAGAGGTTTACCTAAAAGGCGAACATTTGATTTGATTGCAGCATAGAGAACTGGTCTTTCTTTCAAAATTAAGCAACTTTGAAAAGCGCCATCTAATTTATTTCATTTTAAAAATAGTAATCTATGCAGCACTTCAAGAAACAACTATATGGTGTTGTATATTATAAACTGGTGACATTTTACTATTAAATTATGTACTACATTTTCATTTTTTATGCTTCTTGAGGTGGTAATGAGAAAAAAGTTTTTTAAAAAAGTGTGCCTTGCTGTATTTCTTATACCATTTATTAAAAAGCTGCTTTCATGGTAAAATTTCATTGGTTTAAAAGGAAGAAATAGCAAGGTTAAGATGTGTGAATAATTTCTGTATATATGTATAACCAAGTACAAACATTGATGTATAATGACAGTATAAAATGCTTTCATGTTTGTGATGTCTAGTGATGTGGAAAATATAAGCCTTAAATCCATTAGATTGCATGGTAATTAAAATTGGCATAATAAACATAGTTTACTGGGGGAAAAGGAAAATTAGTGATCTCTTTTACCTGTGTTCTTTACCAAATTATTGTATCTGGTTCTGAAAAAATATATAGCATGTTATAGCTTCCAAAATTATCCATATTGTATAAGAGGCTTAAAATTAAACTAGAGACTACACACGAAGCCTTCACAATTTTCAGAATCTTTCTGATGACTATAAAGATCTCAGAATGCAAACAATTAAATGCCAATTCCCCTAAACCAATACAAATTTGTCATAGATTTTTAATTTCTTCTATTCATTAAGAATTTAATGTTAGAGATCAGGATACCTAGTATGTCATATTTATTTTATAGGATTCTTTTTGATGGGTTTGATAGAAACATGGTAGAAAATGAAATTTTGCTATTATTTTAATTTAGATGATAGACTTTCAGTTGTATTTATTTTGTGTAAAAGAAATTAGATAAGAGATATTTAATTTTCTCATTACTGTTATTAAGTGCAGTTTTTAATTTATATCCTGACACCTACTAAAATGCCTGATACACAGTAGGTATTGAATAAAATATTGCTGAAGTATTGAATAAGGTAGCACGATGGACATCTATTTGTTTTGAGACACCTACACTAAAACATGTAAACAACTAGAAAAAAAGATGTAATGCAATATAAAAAAACATACAGATATATAAACAATTTATCTCAGATATAAAAAAGGAAAATACTGTGGATTACTATAGGCACAGAAATGACAATCATTCATTCAACTGATAGTTCATTAACACTTTTTATCTGCAAGGCACTATTGAATCTTTGAGAGATTCAGTGATGAATGAACAAAGTCCGTGTCCTCAGGAAGTTTACCTACATTATGGATGAAGTGAATGAACAAGTGAGATGCAGTAGTTTTCCTACAGGTGAGGGAGAGAGTAAACATGGTGAAAGAGGTATAAAGAGAGAAGCAGAAATGAGAGAGAAAAAGAAAAGGAATTGAAAGAAGTAGAGAGTTAGACAATAGAAAAGTGATAACACTTTATTGCAGAGGTAATAAGATAAAAGATAAACTGGGAGACTTAATGAAGGATGTTTTAAAAGTTTACTTCGAGTGTATGTATGTAAGATGCTGGGTAGTAAGGACTTTGTACGAGTGTTTGTTTTGCACTTGATTTTATTTATCATTAGAATGTTATTAGTATACTGAGAACATTAAAAAATTAAACCTAGTCTGCAACTCTATCATTTTAATAATTATTTATATTGTTATCCCCCTTTGAATTTTTCCCTATACCTATTTCTAATGGATGTATTATTCTTGATCATTGAATAGGTAGTAATTTGTTCAGAGGGGGTTTTAGTTAGATACCTAGTTTCAGTGCTCAAGGTAATTATAAGGGGGAGAAATTAGAGATGAAGTTCTCATTAGGAGGCTACTATAGAAAATAAGGTAGGCTTGAGATGATAACAGAGTATACAGTGATAATCACCCAGGATCTGAGAGAAAAAGAATTCTTGGGTCTTCAAAATACCTAAGAGCATTCTAGATCTTGGTTGAAGAATGGTATTATCTTACATACTGAGTCAACCTAGATTTCCCTTGGGCAGAACCTAATACCAAATCTATGCCTATTGGTAAAATAGTCAAAGAACAACCTAAACATACTGTTTACTTGTTATATGCTCAATGAAGACCTTGAAGTATTGAAAATGTTTATTTATTAAACTATTTAGTGTTAACACTGAATTTGTAGAATGACTTTCAGGTTTACTCAACAATGCCTTTTTTAGGTTGGAAGGGACAGAATAGTGTCAATATCTTGCTCTATGTAGATGTTACCTCCCCAGTCACCCTTAAAAATAATCACAACAACTTGGCCTACATACTTCCAGTGGCAGTCCCACTGTTGGAAGTGTGTCTCTTTGTTAGGGAGTTCTTTCTTATACTGCTAAAATTTACGTTGTACAGCTCCCTTTAACTTTTAAATTCCAATTCTGTCCTGATGACCAATTCAGAGTCTTTCTATCCCTTCTTTCTCGTGACAACCCTGAAGACAGTTAAGCCAGTTATGCACCCTCTCCACGCTGCTATGATTTCTGTTCTTCAGTTCCCTCAACTGCCTTTCATGTGTCATGATTTTCAGATCCATTTCAACCTAACTGAATGTTAACAGACAGAATCCTTGAAATTGAGGAACTGTCTTCATCATCATACATGTAGAAAAATATCTGAACATTTAAATGGTAAGTTTTATTGAAAAATATATTCAAGATATGTTTATTCTATTATGTAAATTTCAATAAAAACATAAGTAAAAAATAAGAATCCATTACTTCCTTCAATGGCCAGATCCAGTGCCTGAGTTATGACAATTGTTTCCTTTTAGCAAGTCAAAAGCCTACTTTCTTTCCATTAAAACAGACTCCTTTCCCCATTTATTCATTTGGTCATTCAACAAGCATTCATTTGAGTGACTACTTATATGAGGAATTGTGTTTAATTTTAGAGATAAAAGGCAACCAAAACATGGTCTCTGCCTTCATGGTGTTTACAGTTTTTCTTGGGAAAGTGCCTTTCATTCATTCTATAGAGGGATTTCTCCAAATGAAATGATGACTTTATTAATTTTGTTTCCTATGTAGTTTCTTCACATTTTCAGAGTTTATCTGAATTTCACCTCTAGCTTTTTTTTTAATTTGACAGTTTTTAATTTTTATTATAAAGTTAGGTATTAACCAGTTTCTCATCACTGAACAAATATTAGTCTTACAAAACAACAGAAGAAACTAAATTCTGGGCTTTTGAGAAGCTAAGTTTGATGATTTTGTTGTATTTCATCTGGGTTGGCTTTTAATCAGATCTAATTTGTGTCTATAATTTCGAGGCACAAATCAGATGAAAATATCAAAGCCTACTGAAATGATATCAAGTTTCTTATGTCAAAGTATTTTAATTTCTTATTGAAATTGCTATTATTTTAGAATTTGGGGGGATTCCTGAGTTTTCAAGCACCATATAACTCTTATATTTAAAGGTTTTATAACAAATCAACTAAATTTATAGCTTTGTGTTTTTTCCTTAGTTTTCTAATTTTTATTTTAAATAATTTCAGACCTATATGAAAATTGGATGAGTAGCACAATGGTTGCATACTCACTACTCAGGTTCATTTTATTGCTAAAATTTTGCCATTTTTGCTTCATTTCTATGCACATACCTTTTTATGTGATTGAACCATTTGAAATTAAGTCTCAAATCATCCATAAATGCTTTAGCACATATCACCTATGAACCAAGCCTCTTACTCTACAAGACCACAATATCAACTTCACATTAAAAAATGCAACATTGATACTATAATGTTATCTGATAATTCATATTTGGATTTCTCCAAATGCTCTAACAATGTTCCTTGGCAATGATTTTTTGTTTTAAACCAGAACCCAAATAAAGATCACACCTTGTGTTTAATTTTCATGTCTTTTAAATCTTGAACAGTTTCCCTGCTCTTGTAGTCTTTCCTTCTTTGGTCTTTCAGAATTGACATTTCTGAAGAGTGCAAGCCTCTTTTACAGAATGACTCAGAATCTGAATGTTTCCAGTTACTTTTCATTATTAAACTCACCACAAACTTATCTTTGTATAGTATACAGTATACTACATAGGTGTGGCTGTGTTCAACAGCCACACTTCAATGAAGAGTGAATGAGTCACTTGTACTCTTGTTGTGTCGTGAAGTTCACCTCTCTTATAACTCAAACTTCGTTAGTGAAAGGCAGGAGTCAGCAAACTGCAGTCCATGGGGCATGTGGCTTACTTCTTATTTTTCCTTAACCTGTGAATTAAGAAAGTTTTACTTCTTTAAATGGCTGAAAACATTCAAAATATTATGACATGTGAAAAATAAAATTCAAATGTCAGTATTCATGAATAAAGTTTTATTGGCACATAGCCCAACACATTTTTTTGTTTTTTACCTATTTCTGTGTTTGTTTTTGCATTAAAACTACAGTTAAGTAGTTGGGATGATGACCATGTGGCTTACAAAGTCTGAAATACTTATTATTGTCCTATTACAAAAAAGTAAAGCTTTCTTACCCATGTCTACAATATTCTAAATTCTGACACCAATATTCTAAATTCTGACACCATTTTCTTAAACATAACTTCCATTTGCACAGTTAAGAGAACATATTAGTACCTATAGTAGTGATTTTATTTTGCTTTCTCGATTTTATTGAGTTCTCACTTTTAGTTTTCATGTTACCCAAGGAAAATAAAGTATGCTTTATTTCATAAATTTAAAGAATTTTCATGTTCAAATTCTTGTTTTAAGAACTTGGAGTTAACTGACTTATTACAACTTGGCTTTGATTGATTTAGAGAGACAGTCAATTACATGCTAAGTCATTAGTTCAATAAAAACTATCAGAAAAATTGACACAACCTGATATAACTCTAATTCACTAATTAACTGGAAATCTTCCTCTAAAAGTTTTTCTAAACCAGTTCACAAAAATTTAAATTCAAGTTTTTCAAATTTATTTTTCAATACAAAGGTAAAATCATGACCAAAGATCGTTTAAGATGTTTTTCTTTCTCACTTATTGGTCATAAGTAACCACCTGAATTTACCAAGGAAATAAGTATTTCCTATTTTGATCATCAGTGGGTACTCTTGTTGAATAGATGTTCAAAAGTTAACAGTCCTTTACACTTTCACATAGTTCATCTCTGACAGCACTACCATCTCCACTGTAATTTATGCCTAAGGATGGGTCAAGGAAATATTTGACCACTTCCCCCTTCCTAAAAACCGCCACCTACCTGCCATATAGCAATAGCTTCTTAAATTGAGACTTGCTATTTGTTTGAATTTCTAGAGTAAAATGACAAAATGATGTATGCAGTTCAGGCCCACAATTGTAAAGTTTCTCTTGTAAAGGTATTTTAACCAGTGCCTTGAAGCCACGCTGACCCTTGGTTAATGGGCTCTCATCAAAGCAGAAAACATGCAAAGGTATCCACTAGTTGTATTTTGAAGCAAATCAGACGCTGCATGATACTACTTTTCTTAGTTACTTTTCTGTTGTAACACAACTTGAAAGATGTTCCACATGTATGAGACATATTCATGCTTTCACCAGGTGTTCCAAATAATTTCTAGTGAGTCAAGACTTCCCATTCTCTCCCTCTCATGAAGGGATCTTAATGCAGCTGAATCAAGTGACATTACATTGCAGATAAGTTTGAAGACTAGTGCATAATTTAAAAAATCCCTAAATGTTGATATTTTGTTACTGGTTACAAATCCCTTGTGAGATTGTGTTGAAGAATCGTAGATACTAAGGGTTTGCACTGAAAGGATGTGTATGTTCCCAAACCTGGGAAAGGACTCCCTGAGAACAAGAGAATCAACACCCCTGTGCATGATGTACAGCTGCAGGTGTTCCACGATTGCAAGAAATTCAAGTTTTCTGGTGAGTACAAAGTGATTTCAGAAGAGGTGAATATAAAATGTAATAAAACAATCTCGGATTTGCACTGGAAAAATCACCAATTCAAAATTTGGCCTAAGTATTACACCACTTGCCATAACCCCAGGGGCATAAGATAGGGCTCTTCAAGATTTTCCAGATGTACACAAAAAATTTTATGTCTCTGCACATAGGCTGCTATATCACAAACTATACACTATAGGGTAGTCTCTTTGTTCTTTTTTTTTTTTATTCATGTTACATCAGGGTTTAGGACTAAAATCAGCAGATGAAAAATTTGATCCTTTTTTTTTAACCCTTGCCATCTTGTAACCATAGGTTTTATTGATTTAGTAAAATTAATAAGCACATCATTTAACAAGGGAAAAAAACACTAAAATTATTAAGATATTTCTTCATCCTTCCACTTAAACTACTGTTTAAAAAGAAAAAAAAAACCTAACTCCCTATATACAAAAAGATAGGCATAAAACAAATATTAACCAGCAAAATTTATTCAAGGAGTATCATGATTGAAAGCATTACGAACATGAAAATGCATAAGACTCTCTTTAAATCCCAGTATTCCCTAATGATTGGTTTATAAAAATACTCTAAGGTTATAGAATTAGTCTGGTTCTGTTAGTTGATCAAGTTACTTACATTGTCAGCAGTTCAAAACAAATAATTTCTTTCTTGAGTATGTTTGCTAACTTGCAATTATTTTTCATTTATTTTAAAGTGTCTTTACATATAAATCCAAGTTGCTGGAATTTATCTTGTCATTAAAATGATGTGGAAAGCAAATCAGTCATTATATTGGTGCTCTCAGCCCCACCAATCTCAGATGACTGATGATGTTTTCAATGAGGTTTTGTAAATGAAAGCACTTTCACTTTTCAGGAAACAAATCCTACTTTACATGTACACAATGTGCCTCTCTTTTAAGTACTTTTATCAGTGTTCTCAGTTCAGGATTATTTTCTCAGTAATGTTTTCTATTCATGTAGATCATACATAAAAATATACAAATGGTCAAAGTTTTTAAAAGAAATAAAAACAGATTCAGATTGATTCAGAATGAACACCAGGATGTTCTTGATAACTTTAGGGTCTTATTATATGTTATCTTTTATAATGTGACTTAATAGAATATCAAACCAAGTATTTTTAAACATTATTTAACCCGTGGTGATTTGATATCACCATAATCACCAATTTTTAGTGAATATAATAAGTAATAGGAAATAAAAGTTAACATAATAAGTAATAGGAAAGTAAATAGGAAATAGGGTAAGTCTGGATGTTAGTTTTAAAATTAGTCTGAGTCATAATGAATCATTCATTATGTGTGTGCTTATGATGTGCTAGATACTCTGCTAAACACTTAACACCTTAATTCTTACAAAATTCTGATGGTGAGACCCATTTTACAATGCAGAACTTGAGGAATATGGAAATAAACTAGTTGTTTCTTATTCATAAAAGCAGTGTGGAAGAAAAAAGGTGTTTTAGAAGCTTTTTTCCCATATAATAAGGATTTATTTTATAGTATTCCCTTCATTGTTCATCCATATATACATTGCTAATTCTGTATTACTTATTGGACATGTAATTCATGCCAAAACTGAAGAAAGGACTTTCATTTTAAAAAGTGTTTCTTATAAAAATTCTATAGGAAGAATTGATAGCTAAATTAGCACTTGAAAAAGGCCAAAGAAAATTATATACTGTATATAATTATGCCTCATTATGACCTCTGCACATATTCCAGAAAAGTTAGGCATTAAAAACACACACAACAGGAACACCTTAAAGGTCAGAGCCTGATGAAAGAAAAATGCAATAGTTAATTATGAAGGACGAGATTAATGTTCTAATAGGAACATACATTTTTATCATTACATGTTACTTAAGAAGTACTTTAAAATATTCAATTCCCCTTCTGTGTATATTATTTCATATCTTGAGGTGATAGAGGGAGACAATTTACTATAAATTATTTCTATTTTAATTTAATGAAATGAAAATGTGGGCTTTGCTTGGAGTCCTAGCAGTACTTATGCCATTTTTTCTTCACATGGATGCAAAGTATTCCAAATATATTATAGTTTTAAAAGCAAATACCTAGGTCTAGTTTTCACTTTACAAAAGCCTTTTAATTCAGAGTTTCCTGTTATCTTCCAGAGATGTTTTCTAAGGTAATAATTCCTAAGTCCTATTCATTAATTTTCAACCACGTAACACACCAGCTATAAACACTGTAAATGACAGCAAGCCACAACTCCTTTCAGTTTTACAGGATATTAAGAAAATAATTCACTTTTCCTAAGTTCACCTGTTATTATTACCTTACCCTATTTGTTTTATTATTTTCTATGTATCCATTTATGCTTACAGTTTTTATCTAAACCATTTGAAAGTAATGGAAAATAAGGTTCATACCTCATGATCCTTTATCCCTAAATAATTCATTCTATATTTTGATATAATTATAAGCATATTTTCTGATATCACCCAAAGTAATTATCAACTTCATAAATGTATATTTATATAATCTACCTTCACTTACAGTTTTATCAATTTTCTAATGATATATTTTGTAAGATTTCTTCCCTCATTATTTGATGTAGGTATTTAGTTCTCATGTCCCTTTAGCCTCCTTTAATCTGGAAACATTTCCTCCAGCCTTTTCATCTTTTCATGATATTGACCATTTAAAGAATAGCTCCCCTTTCAAAAGCAATTATTCCTCACTTTGTTTTATCTAATCTTTC
Source organism: Uropsilus gracilis (assembly GCA_004024945.1). NCBI lineage: Eukaryota > Metazoa > Chordata > Mammalia > Eulipotyphla > Talpidae > Uropsilus > Uropsilus gracilis. Next base: position 39,214 of record PVHY01000225.1, read on the forward strand.
CTCATGTTTAGATTGAAATAATGCCTTCTTAGCAGGAATATTGAATAGGTGAGATTCTGTCTTTCTCAGGGTAGATCATATCTGGAGATGCTAAGGATCCATCTGTCCCCACCAATAATGTTAATTTTGACCATTTGATGGAGAAATACTCTGTAAATAATACTCAAAAATTTCCCCAATATTTATCATCCAGTGATACTTTCTATCTGATCCAAGATGGTTGCAAATTGTGATTTTTCCAACTCTACCACTCTCTCAACAGCTATCAGTATTCCACCATAAGTAAAAATTCTTCTTTTCCCCCCATTTGTTTAATATAGGTATGAATTCTGCCCCCTCCCCCAATTATACATAGTTTGTCACCATTATTTTGGTGCTCATATTTACCAGTGGGAGCCTGTCCAGTAGAGCCAGCCCTTGTGTTCTAATGACATTTTTAAAGAAATCATTTGCTCTCTGGGACAGCAAAGTATTCCAGTCTTATCTAGTACTTTCATAACCAAGATCCCTGAGTCAGCCAATTCCCTTGGGAACCTTGGTTTGCTTTCAGCAGGGATTGATGTTAGAGTCTAGAATCGGAGTACTTGATGCATTTAGGGTTATTGGGACATCTTTTCCTCTTGACCCTTTCAGAGATAGGAAGTATATACACAATTATATATACACACACGCACACACACAGTGGATTTCATACATACACATACATATATATATATACAAAGACAAACTTGCATATACATAGTTATTTTATAAATCAAGAGATTACCAATTTCAATTCATCCCACGATAATTTTCTTTGACTTTGGAATACCATGTTTGTAATTTCTTTTACCATGAGGATTCTAGATACTAATAAAATCAACTTGTTTATTTTTTCCTAAATAATATAGTTCATTTTAAATAATTTCAGAATTGCTTGAAAATCATTCTGATAAACAAACATGCTAAAATTTGCCCTACAATCCCCCACCTTCGTATTCCCATACCTGTGTATTCCATCCTGTTTAAGACAAGGGTATGTGGTTAAATACTGTGTTTCAAAGTTCCTGAATTACTTAGTTACTAAATAATTGATTCCTTTCTCTTGTCCTTCTTTGATTGCCCTCCACTCCTCTTAATCTCCTTTATTTCCTAGATTTTTTATTTCATATTTTCTATTTATCCCTTTCAATATAGTCTCCCAAGAATACATTAAATAAAATACAAATATTTTACTAAACAAAGTACATTTCCTCCACTGTCTTTTCAGTTTTAATTTCCTTCTTTCCTCCCATTTTTATTGTCTTTTTATAGACATGCTTCCCAAATTCAAAACTATACAAAAAATAATGCATTCAAACCACTGCTATTCCTTCTTTTATCCCACCCACCCAATTTTCTCTCAGTACTTGTAAGCCTACAATTCCATCATCTTCTGGCTTAGACTTCCTTTGTTTCTCAATAATAGGTAGATATACATTCTTAATTTCTATTCTTTCTGACATAAACAGTGCTATGTTAAATGTGTATTTTGTTTTTCCTTCAGTAATGTCCCTAGAATCATTTTTTTATCATGGAGATCTTCCTCATTCATTTTATAGTTGTATAGTACTCACTGAAGTTGCTACATTTTGCAAATATAAAAGATTTGGATTAAATTTTCTATTTTATGCCTATAGTATGTGTAAAGATTAATGATGAGAATTATTTTTCTGATTAAGGTGTTGGCATGAACAGTCATCATACCTGTCTTGTTCATCATGGAAGAGCTGTATTTTGAGTCTTTGTATTCTTGTTTCTCTTTGATTTTTCTCTATTGCCTAACCTTATGCTCCTATCTCTTCCTTATACTCCATGCCACCCTAACTCCTACCAACAACTGGCAATGCTTCATAGGTCTAGAAATATGCCAAATACCTGTTGTCATCAACAATATCAGTTTCCAAATGGCATCTCTGTTTAACACTGCCCACGGATACTCTGGAAGGGCCAGTTACAATGAAATTCATCTAGTATTTGCTAGCCAAGTCATACCAGCACATCCTGCAAATCCAGAGCAAGAGTCAATTTTTATAATTTTCAAACAGGCACCACAGAGTCTAGGAGCAGTTCTAGATTCAATTCTTTTTCCATCATGCTACCATCACATTTCTTTGATACTATCCAAATTCTTAGATTCATGCTTAGTATACCCCTCCCATTCATTCCCCTCTGCCCCCCCCCACTTTACAGAAACTAGTCAACTACATTTTCTCAGGAATTATAATTTCACCCTACACAAAGATGTTTCTTGTCCTTGAAAGTCATTTTTTCTTTTGAATTCTGAAACTAAGTTCTTTTCCCTGCTGCTGTATGTATTAATCCCCTTTGTGTCTTCTCTGATGGATGCATTTCTCCAGCTCTCTTTCTTAACCTTCCTCTCTGTTCACTCTGCAGTTCCTGTCTACCTTCTACTTCCACAATTTCCGCTCACTTTTGCCAGCATTTCAGCTCTAAGCTTTTCTCAAGTCTAGGTTCACTTATTCAACAGTTTCTATTATTAACTTATAATTTAAAACAAAAATTGTAATTTTTCTATATGAATCTCTATCTCAGGTAATGACATTAATATTTTCCCAGTTATTCAAGATTCTGATTTCTTTCTCTTGTAATTCCTCAAATGTAACTAGAAAAATTATAGAGGTACTTCTTCCCCGCATTTGAGGCCCTGTTTGAATACTTTCTATTTTGTTAATGCCAAAACTCCTATCACACTTACATGGTTCGTAGCAATACTTTTCCTGATTCCTTATTCATTTTGGGATGACTCGGTGCTTACTCCTTTGCATCATACATTTTATTTAATCAAGCCCTTGATGAACATTTCAGTTTGTATCCTACTAAAGTTATCAATAATGTTTGTCATAGATGCCTCCTCCTTTTGAATGTGGTTTAGCAATTTTGGGGGTTCAATCTTTAGTTTGTAAAGATTCACCTGAGAAACTTGTAAAAATGAATATTTCCTGCCCTGGCCTTGATTGCGCCCAAGTGATGGAAATGCCAGAACTCTGTACAACAAGGCACAATGAAGAAAGATTGACTTAAAGAGCTTTAAAGGTAAGATCCAAAAGTCTGTCTTTATTAAGAAAGATCCATTATATGACCCCTGTGAAAATGCTTAATTCTGAGACCAACTGCACTCTGAGGGTTAACCAGGTAAATCATAAATTTAACTATGTGGTATAATCAGTTGAGCAGACTGGTTTAACATTTTATATTTAGATGTCAAAATATACCTACCAAAATAGATAATTTTGGTTTCAGGAGAATTAATATTTAGCAGATTTTCCTGACATAACTTGGCCAATATGTTGAATTGCTTGTCAAAGTCACTTCTGTGACCATAGAGAAAGGCTTGTCAACAACAATGAGAGGTACTTATCTTGCTATAAAGACAACCAATTTGTTCAGTTATAAAATTAAAAGGAAAGTACTTGGGATCCAGCCCTGTTTTATGCCATTTAAAATAGACATTTCATCTGTCAAGAAAAAATTCCTTTCCTATAGACATTAACTTGTGCCATATTGTCCAGCAGTAATGGCTCTGAGAGAGAATTAGAAGTCTAGAATCTATGTGAGATCATACACTTAGGCCTTTTTATGGATTCAATGACCAATGATAAATCAATAAGTTCCATGAAAAGTTTTAAGATGCTTCTAACTGATTGAAAAGACTGCATTTTATCTTTAGAATATACATACTGTATGCTGATTTCTCAATTTCCTTTCAATTGTCCAAGCTTATTTTCCCTAACTACCCTCATGACTCTTCTTTACATACCTCTTGTATTGTAGCTATTTTAACAAATGTCTGATGGGCCCTATTTCTGTTTTATTGGATTATCCAGTATTTTGAATATTCTATAAATATATGAATGTTCTATATATTTACTAAATAAAAATGTATGAATGATGTGTGGGTAAATAAATAAATGAATGAATATTCCTACTTTAATTTTGATTAAACATAAAATTCTTAGCCATACAGTTCACACAGAAGTAGGAGACAAAAAGTCAGAGAACCTGATGAATGGGATCTATGTCCTTTAGTTCAAGGGGTGGTTTTGGCTTTCTGTCATGGAAATTGGGAATCATATCACTTTGGATGTCTAAGGTACAGATTGTTGAAAATGGATGTGGTCCATCAGTTCTTTTTATGAAATTACAGATCTTGTCTCATTGGCCAAGCCAGGCAATGTTCCATTTGAATTCCTCTAATGTTCTCCTGAGGGAATTTCAAAGAACATCAAGACAATCTGAATAATGAAGACTGTAAATTCCTAATTTTATCAGTTCACTCATGATTCCCATCTATGTGTCTTGGGATGTATTTACCTTCCAAAAAGCTTTCAGTTGGTTATTAATATATTTTTTATTTAAATGTCAACTTTTTAAAAAAATACATTACACAACTAAATCAATGGTTTTCTGTATTTCCCACCTTGTGGTGTACATAAAACATGATGATGTACTCTGGATTAAATGGAGGAGACTATTCAGGGTTATGAATTCTATAGGCCACCACAGGGACTGAGAGGATCCAGTCTTGTCACAACACTAGTAACCCCTTCTGGCATCCTACAGAACTACATTTTAGAAGCTGTGGTCATCAGTATCCAAAATCAAGTCTTGGAGTAGAAAGTGTTTATCAGTTCCAGTGTTTGATTCCCAGGGATTAGGTTGAATTGCTCTAAATATCCAAGCTCTTTATTCTATGTTTGAAGATTTCTAGGGGTTGTTTGAAAACTGTCCTGCTAGTTACAGTGTGTACAGAAGTCTCTATTTGTCCAACCTGTCACTATTTATTATCAGTTCTTTTATCTTTTCATAAAAATTGTACTTCAAAATGTTATGTTACTTTTCAGTCTCTTAACATCAATTCTTTCTATCTTTTCTTCCCTTGTGCTGATTTTCAATTTTTTTTCAAAATGTTATTTTACTTTTGGTTCTCTACATTCACTGTGATTTATTCATATATTTTTATAATACAGCAATCAAAGACTGACAAATTATTTTGTAAGAACCTGACCATTGCTGCTTATGTACATACATTCTTACCTCTTAATGTGGTGCACTAACATTCTCATGTATTATCTGTTATAAGCATAGTCAGTTGGTATCAGTTGCATTTATTTTTAACATGAGAAAATTATATAATTTGCATTTATTTATCATTGTTGATATCATTTTGCTTTAAACATGAGAAAATAATGTGACCATGAGAGCCAAATTATAAGACTATAAATATTAATCATAGATGTTATTGAATAAAGCATTGTACTTAATATTGTTTGACTTATGTTCGCATTGGATCCTCCCAACAACCTACTAGGTAGAATATTGGTATCCCCATTTTGCAGATGAGGAAACCAAAGTTCTAAGATATTTGATATCTTGTTCAGGGTTGGTCTTAGATTCAAGCAGATTAATTTTCTGACCACTGCCACTTATTTTCTTCAAGAATAGTTGGTATCAGCTACTTTATAGAGTTATTTTTATTTATTTAGGATGAGAACTTTTTTGATATACTCATGTAGCAGCCAGTGTCAAAGAACTTACTGCCTATGATATTATCTATGAGTTTTATGTCTTCTGGTCTTACATTTAAGTTTTTATCTATTGAGTTAATTTTTGTGTGTGATGTAAGACCCAAATCCATTCTTTTGCATGTGACTGGCCAACTATACCAACACCATTTATTGAGAGGACTGTCCTTTACTCATTGTTGATGCTAGGCACCTTTGTTGTAAATATAATATCCATTGTTTGAAATTTTTATTTCTATGTCAATATTATACTGTTTTGATACCACAGCATGTAGTGTTTTTTGTTTGTTTGTTTGTTTTTTGTTTTGCAATATAGTTTAAAGTCAAGGAGTATGACACTATCTTTTTCTTTTTTCCCAAGGTTGCTTTGACTCTTTGGGGTCTTTTTGGTTCTGTACAAGTTTTGGAATTGTATATTGGAATTTTGATAGACAATGCAATGAATCTGTAGCTTGCTTTATGTGGTAAGGAATTTTAACAAATTTAAGTCTTACTATCCATGAACATGGATTTTTTTTTCGTTTATATTTCTCCTTCAATTTCACTAACATCTTGTTTTTGGCATAGGTCTTTCACTGCTTGAGTGAGCTTGAGTGAAAGACCTATATTATTAAAGACCTATATATATTAAAACATATTCTTATGTATTTTATTCTTTTTGAAACACTGATCATGAGGGTTGTTTTCATTATTTCTCTGTCTGATAGTTTATCACTAATATACAGGAATGCTATTGATTTTTGTATTTTTTTTGTATCCTTCAGTTTCACTCAATTTATTATTTTAAATAGTTTTTAGTGGATCTTCTATGTAATATCATTTGCAATAGTAGCAGTTTTACTTCTTCCATTCCAATGTCCATGTCTTTTCTTTATCTTGCTTTAATGTTCTAACTAGGACTTCCAATATTATGTTGAATAATTGTTATGAGAATGGGAATTCTTCACTTATTTCTGATATCAGAGGAAAAAATTTCAGCCTTTCATTGGTCTGTCTGATGATGGCTTGAAGGTGTTATATATAGCTTTTATTTTGTTGAGGTACTATCTCCCTATACCAAGTTATTTGAGATTTTTGTCATCATTTTTGTTATTCAGATACTAAATTTTATCAAAAACTTTTTATCTACTGAGATCATATGACTCATTTTCTTCATTTTGTTGATGTGCTGCATCATATTAATTTGTGGATATTGTAACATTCTAGCATCTCTAAAATAAATTACAGTTCCTCATTGAGTATGATTCTTTTATTGTACTGTTAAATTTGGTTTACTTATATTTTGTTGAGGATTTTTACAACTGTGCTCATCTGGAATTTCACCTTGTAAATTTCTTTCCTTGTCCCTTTCTGATTTTTTTTGAAGTGTTTTAGAAGGATTGGTATTTATTCCTTAAAACTTTGATAAAATAATTAGCGAAGACATCTGACAAACATCAAGTCTCAAAACTTACAGCTCTGGGATGAGAAGTCATCAAAATCCCTGGTTTAGTATACTTGAGCTCTCTAGGGGATCCAAAATTTGGTGTCTTGACTCTGGCTCTAAACACAGAACTGTAACAGGGCTGAGAGCCTTGCAAATCATCCTGGACTTCCTCACTCACTCTCAAATCAAACTGAGGGGTTTTGAAGATATTTCAACCTTAAACGTAGGTAGGTATCAAATCTACCTTCTGCTTCATCAGAAGAAAAGATATTCATTCAACTATGACTGAATATTAGCTATGTAAATACATCATAATTCTCACATGTTCATAAAAAGACTTGATTTTAAGGAAAGATTTTTATTACATGGCACCCTCCACCTGGTTAACTTTTTATAATGTAATTTGATAGATTTGGGTGTTTCTTTATATGTAATTTTCCTATCTGAGGTCTGAGACATTTTGACCTGTGATAAAATTGGCATATATTTTAATTTAGGAAAAGAAAAGAAGGAATGTTCCATTTTATAGCTTATGCTATATTTGTACAATTGCCTAAAACAAGACACTGATAGTCAGATACCAGGTAATATTTTAAAAGAATATATACAGGCAAATAGCAAAACCTATAGGCAATTAAAACTCTAGCTCAGTTTGATGAAATACTAGATGAACCACAGTAAAGGAAGAACTTTAGCATTAAAGTCTCAGGGCCTCTGTTTGAATACCAGTTCTTACCCTCACTGTGTTTTTAGGCAAATCACTTCTCTCACAGCCTTAGCTTCTCAGATGTATAATGGGAATGGAAATAATTTGCAAGATTGCTCTGAAAATGAGACAATGTTAATTAGCCCAGTTCCTGACTCTTTCTAGGTACACATTTAAAAAGTAATGTTCTTTGTTATGAAGATCTATACTTATATTTACAATTTTGATATGTGAAGTTAACAAAGAGAATAAGGAAGTGCTTTAGGCATCATCAACATGGATAAAAGGGTTCAGCTCCCTGTCAGTGCTGAAAGCTGACTGTCCTGTTGTGAAGTATCTAATATTAGAAGACAAACACATACTAATACAACATATGATATGCAGTAATGTTGGCCCAAATGTTTGCATGATCACCCTTGTTCATTGTGAGATGTTTTATTTGAAACAAAAACACAAATTCAGTTACTAGATAAGGTTTCATGATGCTACAAACTTATGCAAAGTAGGATCATCTTGCACAGACTTAGGGATACATAAGGTGCTATAGGCAGCATGTATAGTCTATGTACATTTCCCCAGATGTGGCACACTATGATAAATTACATCTACAAAGAAAGTGCTTTTATTCAAAGCAAGTTGGAAACAATATTTCAAGAGTCTAACCCTTCTTTAATCATATACTTTGATGGAAGGATGTTCTTATGCACATCAGCTCAGCTCAATTCCTTCCAGAAGGACTGACATCTTAAACTGCACTAAACAATGAATCACCTTGTCAAATAAAGTACAAAATGGAAAACCTGTTACCAAACTCATCTGATATAATGACATTTACAACAACATGTTTGAGGTGATAAACCGACAATAATAATTATATTTCCTTTAGACTTTGATTGTACTTTGAAAGTTCGATGCAATCATACTTTCTTCCTTCAAGAAAATTTTACACATCGACATTTAATTTCTGAAACTTCAAACCTATGAGCATGCAAATAACCATCAGCATTAAAAGAAGCACTCTCAGCTCGCTCTCTCAGAAGTCTGGAATAATGATGACGATGATGATGCAAACAATCGCTATGTATAGGAGACTTTCTGTAATTCAAGGTTGACGGAAGCATTTCAGTTCAGAAATGACAAATAGAGCACTTTTCTCTCCTTAACAACAAGATTTTGCTTGTGGATTTTCTTGAAGAGAATGAAAGGAGAAACAAGGTCATGTAAAACCAGATCACAGTGTTTCCACAGTCTTTACACATAATAGGTACTTAATATTAAATTAGTAACCATTTCTGAAAATTTTCCACATAATATATTCTGAGCATTCAGAAGTCTGGGGCACATCTCTCAGAGAACATTCTAACTACCTTCATGGAACAAGATGAGATTTTTTTCCTGCCATAAGTTTCCAGGTCTTAGAGATTTTCCTGCCCCTCCTTGCTATCCAGTCATTTTGCCTCAGAGTATGGCTCTCCCTGCACAACAGGCTCCTGGAAAATACTTGCTTCCCTCTAGAGGGTGGGTGACACTGGATCCTCTCCTACACCCTTAAATTTCCATTATATATTTTTTTCTTTCTCATCTCTCAAATCATATATGGACTCCCATAATAGATAAAGTAATTATACTTTAATAAATTATGAATATTTTTATTAATTTTATAAAGTATTATTAGAAATACTTTACCTATAGCTACATCAACTATGAGATTGCTAACTTCCAATATTCTTATCTTGTACTTCTGATACCAACACTATTCTTTCCAAAATAATAGCACTCAATAATTTGGTTAATATTGAAATAAATATAAATATGTAAATAGAAGACATCCTGTCATTTTTTAAATCCAAGGGATAGTTGGGCAGTTTTTCAAAAGTCAGGAGAATTTCTAGAACAGCTTCATTGGTGTCATAACCAGTACATAATAATTCTACAGTTCATATTTGTTAAATGAGTAATGACAGGAAAATGTTTAATATATGAAATACAAGAGTTTTGCAACACAACACTTAAGGGGAGATGGTCCTATTGATAAATGAGCAAATATGGCAGCCACAGAGACAGCTATGATTCTTCATGGCCTGGCAGAAATTGCATGAATATCTCAAATGCATATAGTTTCGTTTGTACTTATGTCTATTATAAACCCATTACACAGATGAAAATAGGCAACTCTTCTGAGATCAAAGAGTAGTAAGTAGGGTTGTATTATAATTGAAAGTCAGAATTGTCCCTGAGGTCCATAGAGCCTTGGAGGGTGGGGGCAGGGAGAGTGGGAGAAAGGCTATCACAGCACCTCACACTCACTACAAGCAATGGAAATTTGATGTAGTGAGGTCAGTTAGAAGATGCTATGATTTTTTTTTTATTTTAAAAATGAAACTTTTCTACATATGCATGTATAGTAGAACTCTAGAAAAGTTTTAAAAAATTCTTTTGACCCAAACTATAGAATAGCACTTGCCCATTCTTTGAAAACAATAAGAGATGATTGGTGGCCACATGCTGAAATAGTTATCTTCCCACTGCTCTCCACATCATTATTTGTAAAATCATTGAGAGGGGGAAAATGATGAAGACTCCATATTGTGCAAGATACTGCCGCATTCAAATAACTTTATCCTTTTCATAAGAAATCAGGCAGGAAAACTGGCTAATTGTAGGGCCAGCAGGCCCATGAAGCCCACATAATGATTTCCAGGGGCAAGAACACATCAGCGTTCATATTCTAGTAAATGACTTTAGTAGTAAGGAATTCAGGAGGTTGTCTTCTCACATGCTGCATCCATGGGAGCAAGAGCTCTGTTTAGCTGCCAACATTGCACGCATAGAGTTTGGATCAGTGTCTGTATTAATTTAACTGTTTGCTGGCATTGCTGTTTCATTTTTCCCCCCAATAAATCATTGCTTTACAAATAAAAAAATCTATAAAATGTAACAAGGACTCTGACAATGAGTGCCGTATGCTCTTTTTAAATCCTCTTAGAGCCTGAACTTTACATGGTTCAGATACCATTCCAATAATTAATCTGAAAGTTTGCCGTATTTTTCTGAATTGGTGTTCTTTGTTTTTCTCCAAGGAAAGAGTTGAATAACCACAAACCACTTTTCTTTATGGCAAACTGTTTGAAACCACAAGTTAAATGCAGAACGGTGATCATACTTCTGTGTCTCTCCCGACCAGTGAGGTTCCCTGTGTTATAACTCAGCAGCCCTTACCTGCATAGTTCAGTCACGAGGAGGAGAATGTAAGATGAGAGTCAGTAGTTTGCATAGATTTGCAGGAATTACGTACCGAAGGCTCACAGGTGCTTCTTGATTCCATTACTACGCACTTAAAATTTATCAAAGTCAAAACTCAAGTTAGTTCACTAGTTTAACACATTTCGGGGTATCTATTATGTGCTGTTAGATGCTACACACTGAAGATATGAATATTTTTCAGTTCACAGTGTGAAATAATCATGATTAATAATTTGTCCTCATTTTCCACATTCAATTCTTTAGCTAGAGTAGTTGATTCTATAGTCCAAGAAAAAAATTCAAGAAAAAGAAAAGTTATCACTCTTCTGTTCCGATTGCAGGAGTTCAAGTCACCATCAGGCCACCTTGCCACACATATCTTGCGTACAATATTGCAGTATTTACCCTCCCCTCCATTTTCCCATCTGCGTAGCAAGCATTTACTAGATATCTACTTTGTGCCAGGCACTTTTCTGAATACACTATTGAAGAGACAGGGCCCCTGTTCCAATATAACATCATTCTAAAGAAGGAATACGGAAAAATTTTGAAAGAAGGAAAATGCAGTTAGTAGCAAATGCTCTAATGATAATGAAACAGGGCTCATTGTCTGAGGCAAGTACGTGAAGTGTAGGTGCATTCTTTTTCAGCGTGGGTCTTCATAATCACACAAAATCTGCTGTTCATTTTTGAACTTAAGTTTCTAGAAGGCAAAAAAGCTAAATGCCTATTTCAAGGTAATTCTGGCATCCCTAAACTCCGGGATAATTCATGATTCGGTGGTCACACAGGTTTCCAACTTCACTAATCAAAGTAACACCATCAATCATACAAAGAAGTTACAGTACTGAGGTTTTAATTTCTGAGTATTCGTTGCAACTACAGGTAAGCATTCTAGACTGGCCAGCCTCTGGCTGTCAGCTGCACCCATTCTGCACCCACCGAGCACCCTCTGCCATCAAGCTGGCTGGTAAGAGGGCCTTGGGGGTTGGCCCTGAAGACCCAGACCGGACCGGTGCAGCAAGATAAGATCCATTCAGGGTCTGGAAATGGGGGTTAGGGAGGGTCTTGCTGCTTCAATCTCATTCCACTTAGTCCTCAGGAGGAATAAGAAAAGCACAAATGTTGCAAACAGCAACACAGAATGCATGAGGGACCAGATAAGGATCCTGCCAAGACAACTGGGAAGGGTGCAGGAGAAGGACCATCATAGAACATAATGGACTGGAGAGACAACCATGATGAAGATCTATCACAGAAATGCATGTACAACCTACAACCTCATCAGGAATGGATGAACCAAGACCCCATTTCGGGATATGCCACCCAAGAATACAAGGAGCCCCTTCCCATACTGTGGGAGAGGAAGTCCACAGAGTTAGGGAATTGACTCCACAACAAATCTGCAAAGGGAGAGAGTGGAGATGATCAACAAAGACCATCGGTGGAGTCCTACCCTCACTGAGAAACCTCATTACAGAAAACGACTGGGAGCAAGGCCCCCAAAGCCAGAAGGCAGAGCTATGGGGTGAAGAGGCAATATGCAGGAAATAACAGACTGGAGTAAGCAGCCAGCCATGAGAAGACTTTGTTAAACCTCAAATAGCACGGACAGGCCCAACGCAAAGCTAAGACTACAATCCTTCATGCATAGAATGCCGTGTACCAGGAACACAGTCCCTCACCTGTCAAATAGACACAGTCACAGAAAAGGAAGAGAGACCTATGGACTGAACATAAATCATCAAACAACGAGATAAGAGCCTGAGTGAACAGAGGGGTCATCAGGGGTTGGGGGGACGGAAGGCATCCCACCAACCATTTATCGATGCAAGAAAATTTTTAAAAATGAATAAAACATAAAACTTAAAAAAAATTTTTGTAATCCAAAATTTCTTTTAACAATAAACTAAATATTATATTTGACACTTAACAACTTAGCATCGATCCAAAAAGCAGCAGGAAGGCCATCTAAAATGAAGTATGCATGTCTTCTCTGAGAATGACTACGTTAAGATTTCAACTTCCAGAATGAACCATTCAGGCAGTGATCTGAGTGAGACTTGCAAGCTAAGAAAGTGATGTAGCAAAGCCCTCAGGGAGCAAAGAGTGTTTCACACTTGAGAGCAAGAAAGATGTCATTGGAGAACAAATGGCTATAGGGAAAGGATCCCAAAAGATGCCTCATGTGTAGGTAGGAGCCAGCTGCTAGGCTTCCTCTTCTGCTCTTGTTTTCCTTCTCTAACAATCTATTTACCAGGCTCTACTCTTTCTGTTCCCAATATCCTGGACAAAGGTCTATTTACCATGAATTTGCATGCTATCGCTCTTGCTTTCCACCCTCCGGTGGCTTCCCACAGCACCTAAAATGCTACCCAAACTTGTCAGTTTTCAAGACTTGGCTCTCGCAGTCTTTTCCAAGAGCCTAGGTCCATTTCTCTTCAGTTGTTCATTTTGTCTCTCCATTCATTTGCATGCTAGACTCTTAAATCCAACCTATGTCCAATATTCTCCATTTGGATCCTTTCTTAGCTCTCAACATTCTACTTAGAGGCCTTCTCTGACAACTGCAAAAATTGAATTAACATGAGCCTTCTCCAAAACTCCCATCACAGTTAATATTTCCCATTTTCCCCCTTGAATTTCTTTTGTTTTGGGGGTTTTATTCTCCACTGGATTGAAAGCTACTTGAAGACTAGTTTCATGCTCATTTTCTTTACCATTGTAGCCTCAAGCAACTAGCATAAAATCTGGCAATGGTTGTCCTTCATTAAATAACCTTAGAATGGACAAGAGAAAAACAAAAATGAAAACAGCAAGCCTTTATGACTTCAGTAAGGGAATAAGCAAAATAAAAATAGCACATGAAATAAATAGTTCCCACCACCGATTATTCACAATTTGCCATATATAATATACCCAGTGTTTCATTTATTCATTGCCGACAACACATCCATGAGCAAGACATTAATCTCCCATGTTGTTTCTAAAACCAAGGAACTAGAAATTCAGACAGAAACAGTGCCTTGCCCAAAGTCATAGCTGGTAGGTGATGGAATGACAGGTTGGTGTTGGAAGGTTTTGAAATCCATAAGCAAAATGAGAATTTTTTTTAAATTGACATATAGGAGGCTCTGAAGGTGTATTGAACAAAATAAAATAGTTCTTAAAATATTTTGTTAGTAGGAGTATTCAGTACCAGAATTACAGTAGATTGTTTATACTTTTAACTGTGTAAAGTCAAAATGGAGTTTATATTCTATTTCCCTCCCAGGCTTTCCCCAAGGACTTGGGAATTTTTTATTTAATTCTCTCTAAGAAAATGGGGTTAATTAATAAAATGTGAACAGCATCTCTGACACACAAATAATCACAATGACAATTGAAATGATAAAAATCTTAGACTAAATACGAAATAAACTGAAATATATTTTTCAGAATTTTATAATTACTTTAGTCATGAAATGTGATGTTATAAAAATCATGAATGCCAAATTTTCAAGAAGGAAAATAACCACAATGACCCCTACCTAAATGGTTTTTATAAAAATGGAATTATTTGTGTCATATTTTTAAGATAAAATGTTTTCTATGTGTCTACTTTAATTCAATCCTTTTAAACAAAGGAAAAAAATACCTGACACAGTATATTTCTCCATGTGACTAGGTATATTCCCATTTGTGAAGACATAGGTTATGTACTTGGTTCTGTTTTGTTTTCAATTATGAATAGAAAGTAAGTGACAAAATTGTATTCTTGAGCAATACAATAATTTTTGAAAAGACTATATATACTTACATAAACATTGTACCAAGACTTAACCAAAAGAGGGAAGAATTCAAACACAAAAGAAATGAAATTTTAAATTGTGAGTGCTTATTTGAAATTTTTAAAGAGAAGCTCAGTTTCCTTTAAAAATCTATTTTGATGATTTTCATATCCTGTTAAATATTTGTATAATAAATGTATAATACCTCTATATGAGGCTGAGTCATTTTTCTAACAAAGCTTCCTTTTATGTGGAAAAACTTTTTCTTCAATTTGTTTCTCAATTTCGATAATGTGGAAAAAATAACCCAGTGAGATGATGTCTTTTTTAATAATCAGATTTACTGCAATATAGCTACTTAAAATATGATACCATTTTAAGTTTATATTACAAGGACATTTTTAAAATGTATATACTCATGTAACTATTTTTACAATTAAGATGCAGAATATTTCAATCAAGAAGAGTCCATTGTGAACCCTACTTCCCTGGTCCAGGCAATTAGCTGTCTATCACTAAAAGTAAGTTGTGTTTATTCTAGAATTTCATATAAATGGAATCTCACAGTAGGTATTCTTTTAGAGCTGTCTTATTTCACTCAGCATACTGGTTTTAATGTCCATTCACATTGTTATATATGACAGTAGTTCAATGCTTTCTATTGTGGAGGTGTATGCTATTATGGACTCACTGGTTTATTTATTCTTTCTCTCACTGAGATATTTGTGTTGATTTATGTTCTGGCTATTTTGAATAAAGTTGGTATGCACATTTATATACAATTTTTATGCAAATATGTTTTCATTTCTCTTGGGTATGTATATACGTGATTCATATATATATATATATATATACATATATATGCGATTTCTGGGTTATATAGCTATGTAAATATTTCACTTTGAAGAAACCAACTAGCTAACTATTTTTCCAAAATGGAATCCTATTAAATATTCCCACAGACATGTCTCAGTGTTCCATTTACTTCAAATACTTGCCACAACTTGGTATGACTGACCTTTTTTCTTGTCTTAAATAAAAAGAGGATTTTTTTCCCTTCTTATGGGAAGTGTAATGTAGGCAGATGCTGGCTCAGCTTGATGGTTCAGTGATTCAAGGATGCCAGGGTTGTCATGTAATGATTCCCCTGGTCTTTCCCTCATGATTACTGGTGACTGCCATAGCTCCAACCATTGCACATTGAACAGAAAACAGTAAAAGATGACTTTAATCTTATTTATTCCCCTTTATAAGGCAACTGTTTCCCCTAAATTCTTCCCTTCTTAATCCCATCAAACTTACCTCTGATTTCACCAGTTTTAATACTTGCAGTGGAATTGTACTTTTTGATTTTGTTTTACATTCTCCTAATGACTCATGATATTGAGCCTTTTCATCTGCTTATCTGTCATTATATCTTATTTGGTGATGTGTCTCTTCCAAATTTCCCCCTATTTTTCAAATAGATTGTCTTATTGAGTTTTGAATAAGACTTCTTTATATACTCTGGATTTAAAAATCTTTTATTAGATATTTATATAATGCAAATATTTTCTTTCATTTTGTAGCATGTCTTTTCATTTCTTAATGGTATATGTTGAATATCAAAAGTTTAAATTTTATGAAATGTATGACTTTTTAATGACTTATATTGTGTTTTACATAAGAAACCTTATCAAAATCATTTAAATAACTTTTGCTAATTAAGATATTTATTGTCTATGTGTAAGTAAATAAAATATT
This sequence comes from Uropsilus gracilis, assembly GCA_004024945.1. Taxonomy (NCBI): domain Eukaryota; kingdom Metazoa; phylum Chordata; class Mammalia; order Eulipotyphla; family Talpidae; genus Uropsilus; species Uropsilus gracilis. Next base: position 55,666 of record PVHY01000225.1, read on the forward strand.
GGTATTTTTCTGAAATGCTCTATTTTAAAATAGAATTTAAAATATGCTTATACTTCATAGGGCCATTATGAGGATTAAATGAAATCTATGTAAAGCAATAAGCCTGGTGATTGGACATACTGTTGTTGAACATGTTGACTTTTGCTGTGATGATAATTATCAGAAACTTGTCTTTCCTTTTTTGCAAATACCTTTACATACAAAATTTTAAGAACTTTTTAATTTGGAAGCAAATTGCTTTTTTCCCCTATTTTCATTGACAATTTTCCTTTTAGTAATAGTTGTTTTTCTTTTCACTAAGAATTCTTATTCTTAGTTTTTTTTTTCTTTTCCATTGTAACATTATATTATGTTTAAGGTGAGCATCGATGAAATTCAATACATGTATATACTACATTAAGTTCCTATACTACATTAAGTTCAGTTGTCTTTTACCATACAATTGTTTCCTTTTCACTGAAATACACTAAATTTCACTGAAAATTCACTGAAATTCAATATATGTATTTGCCTTATAATTGTTTCTTTTTATAATTTTCTTTTTTCCCAATTATCTTCTCATTTTTCTCTTAATATTTCCTCCCAGATTTTCCTCCTGGTGTTTTTCAGTTTTCAAAAACCCTTCCTCAGCTAGAATCTCTTTTAGATATAAGAATTTGACATGTGATACAACTAGAGCCATAAAACAATTGGGGGAAATAAGCCAATATATGATTTGGGGACTACATATTCATTAGCTATTTCATAATTTAGAACCTTATTTCACATTATAATTCAAAATAAATCCTAGGTGAATTAAAGATCAAAATTTAAAAAGGAGGCAGTGTAAAATAAACAGAATCATGGCATCACATTACCTCTGCCATATTCTGTTGATTACAAGCAAGTCACAGGTCCCCAATACACCCAATAGGAGGGGATTATATGGGGATTATATGAGAGCTTGGTTTAGGAGAAATCACACTGAGATGAATTGTTACTGATGCATCAGTTATTGATGCGCCAGTTACTGATAAAAACAACAGCCACAACATGAATCACTCTCAAAACCATTATGCCCTAGAGGGGGAAAAGACACTAAGTGGACAAGGGAGAGACTGCAACTTAAGTCATTAACATAAAATATATAAAATATAAGCTAATCTATTCATTTGTGTAAAATGTGAATTAATCTATAGTACTCTATAACAATTACAACCTAGAAATTCAGGGGAGTTAATACATTTTACAGTGATGGAACCACTGAATAAAATCAACTCTCCTTTAACCTAGGTTACTCCAACAGATCCCGCCTGCTCCTAGAATGGTTCCTGGATAAGACACTATTACAAAGAAATATTTTCACACCATTTTTATCTACATAGAGACATTCTTAAACTGTTCTGTTACCATTTGCATGTGTTAATGAGCTAGAACATGGTATCTCTCCCATCACCCCTCTCTGGCTATTTAGAGAAGTGGTAGGAAGGATGTAGAAAGAGGCATGAGGGACAATATCAAGATAAAATTCTGACACTGGCATGCTCTTTCCTTAGTTAGCATAACATTTCAGGCAGAGCCATTATGTGAATAGCTTTTTTTTTCTGTATTCCTTCTTTCTTAGTTCCTTTTCACAAGACAAACACAAACTACTACTAAAATACTTTAACCAAGAAATAGTGGGAACATTTCTAGGTCTTAGTATATTACAAAAACAGAGCCTCTGTTATTGTCTCTGTTATTGATACCTAAAGGACAGTTGGATAGCAGTGATGCTTAAGAATGCTCAGGCACAGATATCTGGGACACTGAGCCAAAATGCCAGTCTCCAGAAGCTGCAAACTTTGTGGTGTGATGTCACACCATGCTTAAAGGCATAATTCTTCATCTTTCCAGAGTTATCCAGGTTAAAATTGAATATATTACAATTCAGTACCAAAAATCCTACAAATTTTGAAAGCCTGCTACATGCTGTGACTGAAGTCGTTCAAAATCTGTCCTCAAATATGTTTCATGCAAAGTATATCTGAAATACTTTGGAATGACTACTTAAGATAAATTAATACATATCAGCAAACAGCAAACTTAGTAAAATTGCAAAGTGTTATCTTGTAGTATTCAAAACTTACTCCTGTTGAGTATGTTAAAATAGAATTGTTAACCAGTTTATGAGAGAACATCACTTTAAAGAAATAGTATGTAGGAAAGGAAAATTTAATGGGAAAAAGATTTAATGAAGATTCCAAGAAGAATCTAGAAAATAATGGAGGAAGGAAGGGAATTGTTTCAAATTCTGTATATACACCTGGCTTGGCATGAATTACTTTAAAGCTTACACAAATCACCTAAAGATCTTTGAAGTATTGTCCACAGAAGGGTTCCTTTCTTTTCTAAGTTTCCATTCTCACCACCTTCAGAACTGTCCTTCCTCTTCCTGACCACCACTTGCCCAAAAGCACATTTCTTACCTTTTAATTTGAGAGCATCATATTTGTAATCCAAAGCAAATTCCTTGTAATCCTCATACCTCATAAATAATTTACAATAGAAAATAAAGGGAATAGAGATTAGGTCTCATCTTCCTGTTTCCTCCTCAGAGTTTGTTATTATGAATAACCTCCCAATTTGAAAGGAAAACTGACACCTAAGGAGACTGGTTTCCCCTGACTCTGATGAGGTCCTGGACATACTGACAATATGGCAATTGTTGTGTGTAATGTTTGCTATACCTCTTACATACAGACTAGTTAACTAGGAGTAAAAAAGATCCAATGTTGGCATGGTGCCCAGGGACAATAATTCAGAATCTAGTACCGTGTGTGTGTGTCTATGTGTGTGTGTGTGTCTATGTGTGTGTGTGCGTGTGTGTGTCTATGCGTGTCTATGTGTGTGTGTCTATGTGTGTGTGTGTGTCTATGTATCCCCGATCACAAGTTCAAAAATAGTTTTTAATTTCTGGGGTACTTTCATGCCTTGACTTTAAATATGGGACATGCTATAAAACCAGGGGTCCCTGAATATTTTACTGAAGCAGGAAGAATTTTATCCTCTTTCTACCAATTTACCCATGCTAGCAAGATAGTATCTTTCAGAATGTAGTAAGATGAATCTATGCAAGCATAATTCTGTGGAAATAAAAGAGGAATTCTTTATAAACAAAGCATGGACAGTGGAAGATATCATTATGTTCCCCCATTCTTTCCTCATCAAAACTAATGGGTTGAGCTGCCAAGCAGGCTGCCAAGGTTTTCCTGGAAACTATTTTTTCTGTTCCTTTCTGGACATGGATGTGGACACAAATGTCACTAGGTGGCATCTCCTAAGAGGCTTTCAGATATTTGGTAAGGACAAATTATTATCATTGCCAAATGCCATTTTCACAGTGTAAAATACTGATGATTATTTGTATTGTGTGGGTAGAAAAAGAAAGATGTTTCTGAAAGTTTCTGAAACTCTAAGTGATAACCATGGACCATGACAGTGATGAATGGATAGCGAAGAAAAGGATGCTTCTCTCAAAGGTCTCTGTGGCTCAAACTTCAGAAAATGGAAGCCGCCTAAGAGAAACTCAGATTTTCATCTTTTATTTTGCCAATGAGAAAAGTATTCATCAAATCTGGATCAAATTTAGGTTTTTGTTTTTTCAAAGAAAATACCGACTAAAAATAATTCTTTCCCTTTGAATTTAGAATTTTTTGTGGAAAATAATATCTTCATTACAACCCTTCCTTCATGTATAAAAATGATGTTGCCTGAAAACTCCAGGTTCTTTGTTTGCACCCACCTCCAGCAATATTTACTTTCCTGACCCTTACTAAATGAATCGAACTCAAATATACACTTCTTCAAAATTCCCTAGCATTGTTTATATATAAATATATGGAAATTTGAATTGCATGCTCTCTAAAATATATTTAGCATATGGTAAAGAAAACAAAACTTTAGATATTAAGTTCCTTCTTAAATTTAAAATTAAGTGTTGCATTCCTTTTACTAAGTGGTCTATGGGAATGTTGAACTGTTTAACTGTTACTATTATATACATTCAGCAATTTCTCTAGAAGTGCATTTGGAAAATGGCAGAATAAACAATATTAATGTAGATTTCATACTTGCCTTTGAACATTTTAACCATATTCATTTAACCATACTCTGTAAATTGCTTTAAAAAATCTTTCCTGGAATAATTTCTCATTCCAGGGTAACTGCAGGATGTCTAATTTCTTCTGGCCCTTGACTCTTTAGCCTATTAAGACAAGAGGATTGTTGTAGTTTCCTTGGTATTCTCAGGATAAAATGCCAAAACAAAGATAACAGAATTTGTCAGAAACAATTTTCTCTCTTATCTCTGTGGACTGAAAAAGCTGTCTAAATCAGACTTTACACATAAAGAATCTCTCATACTTCTCTAAATACTCTCTTATAACCTTGCTATACCAACTCTCTGTTCTTTTCCTTTGTACATGTAACTTTTCCTTTGCCTGAAACACAGTGGCCCCTGCTGGTTTCCACAGTAAACCATTGTTCGTTCATTCTATCATTATTGATATTGGTAGTTATAACCATCAATAATCTATAGGAAGTCTTAACACTTGCACACTATATAACATATGTTTCATTAGAGAAATTATCCTTTGGGGTAATTTTTATTTGCCTGATGATCTTTTTCTCTAGCTATAAGATCATTGAGGCCAGGAATTATTAGCAGTGAATCTTTAATAATAAAACTCAACTCAAAATACAGCATATAGCATACACACAATAACAATTTAATGGAGAAATAAACTAATTTATATTCCCCAACTTCTTTGTTGCCTATACTGTTATTTCTCTTTAAGGTAAAAGAACTTATTTTTGAATTTTATAAAGTTTTTCATATACCTCTATGGAAAATTTTCCTCTTTGTATATTATATATACTAATCTACTTTCCCATCAAGATTTCCCAGGTTTTGTACTTTTTATCTTGCATTAGATAGTAATATAGTAGTCAGACAAATAAATCATAATAGTAGTATAGTAGTTTGACAAATAAATTAATAAATGAAATAAAATATTTAAGGACTCAACATATTTTATGTCAGCTACTTGGTCCACCAAAAAGTCTTGCACAAAAAAAGTAAATACCACTGAAACCTGGGATGGGTACCCTGATACAAATGTAAGTAGGGGAGTCCCGCCCACCAGCAGGCAGCCGCCTCTAGGCTCGGGTCCCTGGCTGTTGGGGCTCCCTTGCCAGTGGGGGGCAAAGGGGGTCAAGTTTCCTGGGTAAGCCCCCTAAGCCAGGTGAACCCTGGAGGGGGGATGGGGTGGAGGTTGTGGCCCCACCCATCATCGGATAGCTGCTGCACAGGGCAGCTATCTGCAGCTCAGATTGGCAGAGCCATGTTGCCCTCTGCTCCTATCCCAAGGGGAGCACGGGAGGGTGCACACTTGGCCATCCAGGCCAGCCCCCACACAGGGAGGCGTGGGCAAGTGGGGGTAGGGGGGTGGGAGGAGGAGCCCCTTCCATTTAGCTCTCACTCCAGCTAAACTTCAGAGGGTCAAGAACAAGCGCAACACAAACCCCAACATAGAACGGGTGAGGGATCATGCAAAAATCCAGCCCACAGCCTGAGATGGGCACAACAGATGGACAATCAAGAGAACCTTTACATGTGAGACAAGAGAAACAACTGCAGAGACACAATGTCACTATGCGCACTTAGGTGCTCACTGGGCCAAGAGAAGGACCCAGGTCCTCATTTTGGAGATGCCTTCAAGGAGAACAACACACCCTCCTCACAAAGATGGGGTAATTGACCTCACATCAAAATTGCAAAGTGAGGCGAGAAGATGATCTTCAAAGGCCATTCACAGACCCCTGTATTCACAGAGAAACTTCTTGACCAACAATGGCTGGGGCGAGACCCCCTAAATCTGACACCAGAGCCATAAGGTAAAGCAGCAAAGCAATGGAGATGGGATTGGAGAAGATGGCCTGCAGCAAGAAAACATGGACAGATCACAGATGAATACAGACTGGCCACCCAACACAAACTTAAGACTGAAAACCTACCAGCAAGGCTTGCCTGGTTCCAACAACACAGTCCCTCACCCAGTAAAAGGACACTGCCACAGGAAAGATACTAATGGATTTAGCACAACTAATAAACAACAAAGAGTGGGGCTTGAGAGAATGGAAAGGGCACCAGAGGGAGGAGGGAGGGGGAGGTATCCCAAAAAACACTTAGAGAGGTTGTGATCTAAAGAACAAAATACATTTTTAAAAAAATGTAAGTAGGCTTGTAAACTGCTTCCAAGAAGGAGAAAAAGAAAAGAAACAATCTTAACGTGAAATTAATAATGAAAGCAAATTATAAAATTTATGAAAGGAGATATATAAGGTATATAAGAAATACTATCTTAGTGACCCTGGCTTACCCAAAGATTTCTCAAATAAGACATAAAGGGTAGAAAACACTAAAAAATAATAAAATAAACCATCACAATAAAAAATGCTTTTTCAAAAGATAGGAAAATTAAGAGTAAATCATTGGAAAAAATGCAACATATACCTGCCAAAATATTTTTGCTTGGAATATAAAAAGAACTCTGCAAACTCAGTAATAAGAAAGAGTTTATTTTAAAAAGAGAGGTTGGTGGTGATAGAAAAAGCTGAATTAGATACTTCAGAAGAGAAGCTATACAAATGGTAAATAAGCACATTCATTGAGCATTAGGAAAATACAAATTAAAACTATCAGGAAATATTATTTAATAACAATAATACTATTTTGACTAGAATTTAAAAGTCTGAAAACTCCAAATACTGGCAAAGTTGTGTTGTGGAATAACAACTTTGTGAAATCCCATGCTGGGGAAAATGTAAAATATTCAGCAACTTCTTAAATGTATACCTACTAACACCTGTTATTTTACTTCTAGTAATTTGTCCAACAGAAATGAAAATATTTGTCCACAGAAGGCCTGTTTAATAGATGATATCACTAGCATGGCAACAGATTGCTTGCTTTGCTTTCAAGAAGAATAACTAACAATTAATAAAAAAAAAAAAAACTGCAAGAGACTGAATCACCCCTTGCACCTCAGAGACAGCACCAGAAGAGACACAGAGGATGTTCATGCTTCATTGGACAGAAATGGGGATTCAGAGGATGTAGTCTGAAAAGGGGTACAAAAGTGGCAGGAGCTTCCAACACTGAAAGGGGTTCTAGAAAGGAAAAGCAGAAATGATATGGAAGCACATGTCCTTTATACAACCAAAGCCCCAATGGAGGAACTGAGTGCTATCATAGGATGTGGTCCTACTCTAGAGGACAATGAAGAAGGCACTCAAGACTAGACTATCCCTTAACAACATTTTAGGACTGGTGTTGACCTCATTAAATAGAGTTACAATGAACAGACTGCCAAGTCTCAGATCTAGGATAGCAGATCTGACACGTGCCACAAAACAAATCATCCCTCAACCCAACAAATTTGTAACAGCAGTGGACCCACACTCTACTGATAAAGAACCTAAAAATATAGTATTCAATTGCAGAAAAAGGCCAAAAAAATCCACAGCACCACTTGCTGGAAGAGTGAAAGTAGTTCAACTCTATAAGTTGCTAACCCAAATTAAAAAACAAACCACAAGGAAATTTAAAGTAGAAAATCGACTGACCAAACAAATATAACACATGGTAATTTAAGACCTCAAGGGAATATGAGTTACAGAAAAAGAACAAGTCTCCAGAACCTAATCACAAACACATGGAAGATTTGTATCTTTCTATTGGAGTTCAAAATTGCTGTAGGAAAGAAATAAAAAGAAATAGAAGAAAATTCAAAAAGTCAATCAAAAAGATGCAAAAGAACTTATAAAAATTAATAAAAGTGATGCAACAAAGTTCAGAAGAATGAGTAAATTCAGAAATAAATTTAACAAACAAGATAAAAACTGAAATTTTAAATAAAGAGAATAGGGTGTAAAAATTCAACAGATGAAGTCATGTGGATTAGAGAAACCTATGAAAACAGAATAGACCAAATAGAGAAATAAATCAGTGAAACTCGAGAGAGTAATGATTGGTGTGGGAGAGAGAAATAGTACAAAAAGAAAAGGAAAGAAACAATATGAGAAGTATCCAACTCCATTAGAAAAGGCAACGTATTGGAAGTCAGCATCCCATTTAGGAAGAGAGAAGAAAGGAGTTTATTTAAAGAATAATAGTGGAAAGTTCTCAAACTTGGGGAAAGAATTGAATAAACAAACCCACAAAGCTAACAGAGCTCCTAGTTAGCTAAATGCAAGCAGCTCTACACCAAGATACGTAATAGTGAAACTGTCAAGAGTCTAAGACAAAGAAAGAATATTGAAGGAAGTCAGGAAGAAAAAACAGGTAACTTATCAAGATACTTCTATAATATTTTCACCAGACTTGCCTAGACTTCCATATGATTTCCATCAGACCTACCTGTTTCCCTTCAGCTTAAGTATCATCTGTACATTCACCATTTGGCAAATTTCTTCCTACTACTTTTTGCAAAATGATTTTTATTTTATTTCATCTGTCTTTCTCACTGTACTATGAACTCTAACCAGGGACTAGTTTGCACACTTCTAGCATGATGACTGTCATATATATAGGCTCACTCTATGGCCCAATAAAAGACAAAGTGTAAATGTTGTTGTGTGAATCAATATTAACCGAAACATGTCACATATTTTCATTTTCATTAAATCCAATTAAGCTAAACCTTAGTCTCAAATCCTGCATTGATGGTGAGGGGTACAACATAGATCAACACTGGTGGTTGAGAGTTGGGGGAAGATGTACTCCTCAACTCTTCGACATTCCTTCAAGTGCTCTGTTGTTGGATTCTAAAATGTAACCCCACTCTCTCAGAAAAACTTCTTCCTCCTCTGGCTCAAACCATTATAATCTTTGACAGCACAGTTACCTCTTCTTTTGTGTTCTAAAATACTTTTTTCAGTGATAATCTGTTATAAAAGAGCCTTTAATTCAAAGAACTTTGCCACACTCCTTCCCTGTGCAGGGAGGTTATCTGAAAGAAGGGGCAAAAGAAATAAAATGTAGGAGAGAAAAACACAAATCAATATTTCAGTAACACTCCCCCTGACCTACTCCCATGACAGGAGAAAGGGAAGTTATATTCAGGTCATTAAAGCTAAATAGTTTGCTATTATTGCAAAAGTTGATCCAGTCATCATCACTTTTGCATATCCTTGATCACATAATCTTGCAAAGATTTCCCTTTGCTTTTTGTATAACTACCAAAATGTTAGCAGAGCATGCAAAGTACTCCATGATTAAATCTAAGATTTTTTTCTCCAGGCACACTCCCTTTAATTCTAAGGCAGTAGGTCAAATTTTGGTTATGTATTAGATCACTTGGGGATCTTAAAAGAAATAATGCAGACCTGTCTCATCCCAGAACAACTATATACAAATCTCTAGATATTTCCAGATCCGATTTTTAAACAGTCAGGGCTGGGATTTTATTGCTTCTGAATCTTTAGGTACACTAGGTGCTTCACTATTTATTGTAAAACAGAATGATTCCTCCCAGTTTTTCAAATTCATTCAGCAAACTGGCATTTATTCTAGCTTTTTCCATCATGAATCATTGGACAATAATCTTCAAACCTCAATATAACTTCCTCAGGAAGTTTTCCCTGCACCACTAAACAAGGCCGTGTCCCCTGTCCTATGCTCTTAACATACCCAGTACTCTTTATTTACTTGTCAAGGTTTGTTATTCATTTTGTGTGACTTTTAAAAATTAATGTCTGTCTTTGGTATGAGATTGTAATCATGATAAGGGTTGTGGAATTTTTAAATTATCCAGAGCTTAGAGCACAGTAGGGAATCAAAACTTATAAGTGAATGAATTTACTGCTACGTGAATGAATGACTATATAGATGAATTGGGATCCTAAAAACTTTATATTTGGCATATATGACCAAAGATATATAAGTAAAAGACAAAAAATGCTACAATTTTGGAATGACATTTGTAAAACCTTAAAAATACTTTTATAGTGGTAAAAACTTGGTTTTAAACATCTTATTTTTAGCATCTACACCAGTAGCATCAGTAAATAGTTTCAGAATCTATGACATATATCTGACATTTTAATTATTTTACATTAATTTTCCAACTTTAATGAAGAAAGCTTAGTCTTGTGAAAAACTGAAATAGTAAAAGAAAAAATCTTGGTGTTCTGATAAATGAAAAACAAGTAACTTCCAAAACTTTACAAACTATAATATTTGTATCTGGGTACAAAAGTCATCTCTACAAGCAGTAGAAGAGTGTCAAAACAAAATTAGAGTATCCTCTCCAGGAATTTCTTAGGAGATAGAGACTGATTCTAGGTTCTGTAACATGGCATTTTGATTATTTATCTATTTAAGGAAAACACATTCAATTCAGTTGCACTGTCGATTTCCAGTGGTGTCCTGCTCACTTTGAAATATTCTTTCAGAAATATATAGACATAAAAAAATCCTTTATAAAAATTTATAGTCTTACTCATAATTTTCTTTTTTAAAAATGTGTTGGTATTAAAAGACTATTGTTTTATATTCAAACTCTAAGTTTGAAAAAGATTTAGTTCTATTTCTCAACAACTCCAATTTTAAGAAACTGCCTCCATGATAGGATTATAATTTATTATAATTGTCATTGCTTCTTAGGGTACTTTTTAATATAAGTAAATACCACCTATGTGGGAAAACCATCCCATCCTTGTGACCAATTATAAGGTAACCAGTCCTCATGGCCAATTGTAAGCATCAGTCTCATCAATCTGCATAAATCCTTTATTGACTTAGAAGGTATACAGCCACATCATGGTGGGGGAGTGGGAGACAAGTGAGCCCCCCTCCAGGAATTCCCCCAGGAATCTTTTCTTTCTTTTTTTTCTAATGAACTTAAGTATTATTATCTTTAATATAAGAGTTAACTGATGTTGTTTGCTCTCATGGAAGAGAGTTGCACTTCTGATCCCTGTGTGTGACACTGGAATTGAGAGTGATGGATGTATGTTAATCACAGAACACCTTTTCTATGCTTGTTCTCTCTCTCTCTCTCTCTCTCTCTCTTTCTTTCTCTCTCTTTCTCATCTTTCCTGCCCTCACATGCTCATGCCCATCTTTACCCCCTCTCTCCTAGTCCCAGGTGTGCACACCCACTGGGCTGCACAATCATCGGGAAGATGCATTACCTGAAATACTGGTCATACAGGCTCAATAGGATAAAAAGTCTGACAAACTCACCCCAACCTCTTATCATCATATACAATTTCCCTAATTGTGGTATCTGTGATAATTATATTAAAATTAACAAGATATTGATTTGTGTCTTTAAAGGTCATGACTGCCTGTCTCTGGTCTATACTTTGCAGATTCAAAGTATATTCCACATTTAACTAGTGATAAGGGCTGAGCCTATAAACAGCTGTTTTTAATACTCTACACTCAATTGTGATGAACTAGTGGCAGATGGCACAGAATCACATCCTGTGTAGAGGGAGGTGGTCAGAGGCTGCACTGAACTCACCAACACTTGTCTCAACCAGGGATGCTCACTGATAACATTTCTACAGCATTTGTGACAACTTTCTACCCTACCAGGTCTGTGGCAGGAACTACATGGAGCCCTGGAAAAACAAAGGTAAATATTGTCAATAGTTTAAGCCAAGAAAAAAGTATTCACATCACTGTTGGAAGTTTTGTTATCAAGAACTTTTTCTTTACCAAAATATCACCTTTTCAGTAAAAGGAACACAATGGCATTTTTTCGGCTATGAAGTGTCATGCATTATACGTACTCTAACCAATCTAGTTCTATCCTGAAAACAACACAATGGGTAAGAATTATTTTCATTTCATTTTGTAGAAAGGTTGAATCACTTGTCCATGAGAGGCAGAAATTCACCCTGCCTCTTGGATAAGGAGAGGGACATGGAGAGAAATCTCTGGAAATGAAGAAATCAGAAGAAATGGCAAAAGATGGGACCACATGCCTCTTGCTGAAGGATTTCTCATTTAAGGGAAAAAAGCAAATTATCACTGAAAATGTTAAAGGGAGGGAGGGTGTAACAACAGTGCCACAAGGGGAGAAACGGATGCTTTTGCAAATGCAGAGAGGTAAGCTTAAAAATGAAATCACCTTTCTCAAGCACTTGACATTAGTAAATTGCTCACCACTGTTCCCTGTGAGCTGGCAAGCTTTAATACGATACGAGCAGTTCTTTTGTATTACAAGCGTGACACCCATTTTTCTACTACTTGTCCAGAGTCACTTAACAATGAAATGATGCAAATATTTGTCTCCAGGTGCTAGGCACACTGTATTTCAATCTGAGAACTGAAGAGTAGTAGCTTATGAACCCCCTCTAATGGTGCCAAGCATCTTTCCTCAATCTATATTCACATCAGTTCCATTTTCAAATGAGTCAAATGGGAAGCTGAAGTTAGCCAGTCAGAGCTTAACACCTCTGATTTATGGTCAGAAGTATCTTAATAGGATCATTCATTTTCCTTCGCTCGTTCAGAACATCTGATGTTACAAGTTTCTAGAAATGTTCATGTATCCTCTGGTTCTGCAAAAATATAATCTTTATCTTTAAAAGTGACCTTCAAATGAGCAGGAAATGAAAGCCGGCCGTTCTTTCTCAGTCACCTTGCCTTGCTTTATTGATGTGTCATAATGGAAATCTTGAGAGCCAGAAATCTCAGAATTATTATGATATTTTAATCTTTTTAGGTTAAGTGTAAATGTGAAGGTGGAGGGCAAAAAGCATTCGTTTAGGCCTAGCTTTGTGAAGTCTCTCTTTCTTACCCTTTTTCTCCCTGTTCAATTGCTTTCAAGAAGATGTCTCCCCTGAACAGCCTCTATTTCTCGGTTTCTGTGGACTTAATCTTCTATTTTTTCATATCTTTATTAGTGATTTGATTTGAGAAATCAGCTGGAACAGCTCTAAGCACCCAAATCCCATCCCCCGCGTTTGGCCATCTTCCTCTCCTGGCCCTCCTTTTTGACCTGAGCATCGCAGCACTGACTCTGTTGTTTCCACTACATAATTGTACAGTATTTGCAAACAAACTGCAACCTGGTTATTAGTCTCCACTCCAAAAGAAACTGTGTGTATTGAAGCACATGCTTTGTTTGGTCTGAGACTGCATGTGTTAGGACACAGAGGGCTCCATGCCCAGAGCATGCCAGCTTTCTAAGTCATTTAGGAAGGGCAATGAAGGTGCCCCAAAGTTAAAATCTTGCAGTTATTCTACTTCTTGAGTCTGAGTTCCCAATTTCTGATAGCAGCATCCACACCCACCAGAGTGTATCTTTTTATAGCATGCATCCCTGGAATTGGTAGCTAAAATAAAATGTACTTTTCTTAGGATGGACTCAGTAATGGATCAGTTGCTTACCTGGGATAATCACTTATTTTCCTGAATCAGAAATAATTGATGACTACTTGATCCTAAATGCAACTCAAGGGCAACAAGAAAACTAGGATCAATTAAAAAAATTACAGATCTGTTCTCTCAAATTCAAAAATAATTCTTTTAACATCATGATTTCTATTTTGACCACAAGATCACCCCAAAAGAAGTAGTTTATTTATGTAGTCAATTTGTCAGACTACATATATATATTTTTTTAAATTTAATTAAAAAAATTTTTATATTTCATATAACATATAGTTGTTGATCCCTTGGGCATGTCCCCACTTGTCCCTGAGACCCCTCTTCTAGTTGCTTCACCTCCTTTCTCTGCTTTTTTTAAAAATTATTACTTCATTTTTTGTTGTTTACATACATATACATCTTTATGTATAGGTATATAGATATCTCTATAGCTCTATATATCTATATGAATATATCTATATATATAGATCTAGATAATCTAGATATATGCACTATATATCTTTCTAGATCTATCTATCTATCTATCTATCTATCTATCTATCTATCTATCTATCTATCTGTCTGTCTGTCTGTCTGTCTGTCTGTCTGTCTGTCTGTCTGTCTGTCTGTCTGTCTGTCTGTCTATATTTTTAACATCATCTTATCCCCCAGGATTCTCCTACCTCTATATCACCTGTAAACTGTCAGCTTGCTCTTTTGTGCTCATCCCTTCCCTGATTTCTCCCTCCCCCAACTCCTATCTGGCTGTATATTTTAGGTCAGTTGTTAGCTTATTTTGGCTTTTCCCCTTGATCTCTTTTTTTTTGTTGTTTTTGTTTTCTCTATATCCCATCTATAAATGAGACCATCTTGTTTCTTTTTCTTTCTGACTAATTTCTGCTAGCTTTGCTTCTAGGTCCATCCATATTATCACAGATGTGTCATATTTGTCTTCTTTGGCTGCTGAATAATATTCTATGCCACAACTTTTTCATCCTGTCATCAGTTTCGGGGCTTTTGGGTTGTTTTCATATCCTGGCTATTGTAAATAGTGCTGCAATGAATATTCTAGTACAGGTGTTCTTTTGAATAAGTGTTTCGATGTCCTCTGGGTAGATTCCCAGTAGTGGAATTGGTGGATCAAATGGTTGTTTCATTTTCAGTAGTTTAAGGGTCCTCCACACAACTTTTACAGTGGCTGGACCAGTTTGCATTCCCACCAGCAGTATAAAAGTGTTACTTTTTCTCCACATTCACGCCAGTTGTCTGTTTTTTGTTGTTGTCTGTTTTTTGATATTAGTCATTCTTACTGGTGTAAGGTAGTTTTGATTTGCATTTACCTGATTATTAGTGATGTTGAAGGAAAACATAAACAGCTGGGACTAATGCAAATTAAAAAGCTTCTGTACAGCAAAAGAGACAATTGCCAAAAAAAAAAAAGTAACCCAACCAAATGAGAAATCATTTTTGCTCTCTATACAAGAGACAAGGATCTGATAACAAAGATCCACAAAGAACTTACACAACTTAATAAAAAAAAAAAAAAAAGGCAAAAAGCCCAATCCAAAAATGGGGAGAACTACTTCAAAGAGGAAATACAAATGGCCATATGAAAAAAATGTGCACTGCTAGATATATTTTAAATGCCTATTACCTCATATGTACTTTTATAAAAAAAAAAAAACCTTCTTATTGACTTTCTTTTAAATTGCTAAATTAATAAATTCTCATTATAAAAATCCCACTAATGCACAAAGTAAAAATAAAAGCTGCCTCTTACTAATCTCGAATCCGCAGACTAACCACTTAAGAATTCAATTTGTGTCCTGCTAGGTCTTATTTGGAAAAGTAAGTGTATAGATGTGAAATTCAGATAAACTTAATGAATATATAACCACAGTCAGCCAAGTGTCCTAGCATTTGCTTTATGTCCTCAGCTTATAGTGGCCATGCTTTCTCTGAAGGCTGTAGACTGTGGCCATAACCCCAGAAGGGCTGTCTTGGAATTGGGAAGCTAACCTCTTAGCTACACAATTGGCCCATGCTGAATGGATCAAACATTTGACACTTTACATTTTAAGGCCTCAAGGAGATATTTTATGATTAGATTTAACAGACCATATACTTTTTCCTTTAGGGAGGCCATAAAATTCCCAGATTATGGGAGCAGATTTTGTGTTCAAATATTCACTTCTTTATTTTAAACTTGAATTCTTTCTTATAAAGATCCCACTGTGGTACTTTAAGTTCCCTCCTTAACCAAAGACTTTAACCTCCTGACCAAAGACTTCTTTCTTACATATTTGCTTTTGTAATCATGTTATTATTTTTAAGAAGATGGACTTTCCATTTAAGAAAATGTAGTAAGGAGTACTCTTTTGTTTCTAAAAAGATGTAGCTGAGTTAGATAGTTAATATAAACCAATGAAGCCAGAATGTTTGTGATAGTTCAGTAATAATCATAAAGTCAACAGGAAGCTGCCATAGAATATAGAAATATCTGTTCTAACTGACAATAAACTGAAAAAAGAAAAGGGTCCTCTTTCCTGAGGTGGGGAGGTGACATCCCTCATATATTATGTTCATGTGGTATTATAACTCAAGTCCAAGAGAGAGAAGTTGCTTTAGACAATTTTAATCAACTGAAGCAGAAGTCATAAATGAATGTTTGAGCTTTATTTTCTACTGGTAACCATTTTAGATGTTTGTTTCCTCAAAATAGGATTTGTTTTATAAAAAAATTTTAATGGATTATATTTATTTTTTCTTACATCATTGTATACCCCAAAGATCTCCTACCACCATATCTGTGAACCTTTATCACAATCCCTTGTGCTCATCCCTCCCATTTTTTAACCTCCCTGCCTCCCACTCCCTTGTGTAAGTTTAAAATCTGTTATCAACTTCCTAGTCTTAATCAGATTCCAGTTATGTTCTTATTTATGGGAAAGCGAGAAAATTGGCCCATTCTAGTGGGGCTTAACAATGAGAAGGAAAGTAATTGATTTTGATACTTTGAGTTTAGAGTCAGTGGGAATAAAAGGAAAGAGAGGGGGGCAAATCCCTGGGATTGCAAAGATGTGAAATTTACATGTAAATAAAAAAAAAAAGGAAAGAGACAATTAAAAAAAGCCAAAAGTATAGTGTGGCTATTTTGTACTGATGGTTTCTAATTGCAAGAAGGGACTGACAACAGCTAGCTAGATGGGACAATTGCACATCCAGAGAAAAACATATTTTAAAATCCTAATTTTCAAGGTATCAGAGTCATTGCTTTCTTTCTCACTGTTAAGCTCCTCTAGAATCACCCAACTTTCTCACTTTCCCATAAATAAGGACATAACTTGAATCTTGTTTTCTTTCATTTCTCTTTTCTTCTTGCCTCAAAACCAGAGTCAATAGTCAGCAGTTTGTGCTAACATAAATCTTGTTATTGTTTATACCAACTCACCCTTTCTAATGCTATTAGAACCAGGATGGACATAGACCCCCGAGACTTGCTCATCTTAAAGCTCTAAAACTGCACCACTTTATGACAACAATAAAGCCTTGAGCTGTCACTTTATCCCTACGACTGTTATTCACTGTGATTACTGGCATTTCTTTCGTGCTCATTCTCTCCTACTCCCATTCTCCACGTGATTGTTTGAAAAAAAATATTTGCCACAAATATGGTAAAGGACTGATAATTAGCAATCTCTGATAGAGCTATCTAAAACACTGTGACTGTAGGCTCTGTACTCAAATTCCTGTGTACCCATATGCCTTCAAAGAACTCATCTCATTATTCTGGTCAGTTTTAAAAGAGTTCTGAGAACAAGAGGGATAAAGAAAAGCAGGGCCTTCTTCTCATTGATGAGGAATCAGCTCCAGGATCCTACAAGGCCTATGTGACAATTTAAGCCAGCCGCCCGAGGTTCAAGGCTGAACTCCACTGCGTCTAGGTTGTGAGGTTCAGACAAGAAATTAGCTTCTTCACCCCTTAGTTTCCTCACTAGAAATATGACATCTATCTTATCTATCACTTTTATAGAGGAACAAGTAAAAGTATATATATAAAAGGGCATTGTAAGCTTGTGATCAAAGTATAAATACTCAAGTTGAATAAGCTTATTGATTAAAATCAAGATTTGGATATGCAAAAGAATTAGAATTCATCTACTCAGTTATTTAAAATTCACATTTTGTACAGTGGTTTTGAATATAAAAATATTTTAGGCAGTACCTTTAGAAAACTGGAACTTTAAAAAAATTTTTCATTCACAGTGTTTTGAATATGAAGGTATTGTTATCTTCATTTTATAAATGGGGACAGGAATATAAAAAAAATTATGTCACTGCCCCAGGCCCCATATTACTTGGAATCAAAAGCTTTCTGATTTTGACAGCCTAGATATTTGTCTCACAGCCTTCAGAGAAAGAAGACGATTTATGTGGGTAGTTCATCCTGGGAAAGGTTACATGTTCTTTAATGTACATTCATTTTGCATTAACACTTTGCGCCATTCCAGAATTGTATTAACTGCATTTTGAATTTTATCCTGGTATTCTCTATTAAAGTATATATTTCTAAAAATATCATGATAAAAATGCATTTGAGAAGTGGAAAGGAGAAAATAGAGCAGAGAAACTTCCTAAGTGCCTGAGCCAGCCATACATCTGCAGGTTGAAAGCTCCCTTTATTCCATTTTCTTATTTTTCTCTACTCTACAAGTGTACACTATGCAAAGCATGGTTTTTAAAGTGAGTTTTATTTGAGCACTGTGGGATGGTGAAGGTGGTGATCTTTTCCACTGAGTTGTGGAAGAACTGAGAGCTAAAATCTGTCTTACCTACGCAAAAAGATTTTTTATTGTTAACATTTAAAAATTCACTTTGACACAATACTTTGTGTCATTTTTGACACGCAACTTTATGCATGAACAAAATACCATGTGTAGGATTAATAAAATGAATATTCTCTGAAGTAAATATGTCTGGGAATTTCAAGCTTTTGGTCTCTGAATCTTTGGAGGAAATTACTTAGCCAAACTTCAATTTCTCAACCATTATGGCAAATGGTTTACCTCAATAGAATAATCCCAAATATTCCCAATTAACGAATGGGTTAATTCTAAGATTCAGCATATAAATCAATTGTCTGAAATTTGAAATTTGCTTTCTTTTCATGGCAGTATTTTAGAAATGCAGCTTGCCCCCCAACTCTACACCATCTAGTCTGCAAAAACTTAACCCATAGTGAATAGGGGGCTCTATTCCAGCAACAAAAGGCACTCCAACTTCTCACCTGTGCCCAGTGGCATCAGCAGGAGGACAGAGGCATCAGAGTCGGAGGACAATGGCAACACAAAGAGCAGGTGCACAGATATTTCTGAGCTCCAGTGGCTTCTCTCTTGTTTTGCTAAGCAAGGAATAGTGCCCATTTATGATGGGGAAATCCTGTCACACATGGGGAATATACTTCAGTTTGGGATTTGTTTCTTCCAAGAACTTTTCCAGCATGTGTTACTTAGGGAGTCACTGTTGGAATGCCTAATCCCCAAGTACACAGAGTTTGGGTAGAAAAGTGAATGTGGTGGAAAACTGAATTGTACAAACTCAGAACATTGGAGATGTCCTTTGTAAAAATTTACTGTTTCTAAACAGAGGTTATATATTAGATTTTAAAATGGCCATCAAAAACTCTGCTAGCATTTAGCGAGCACCTAAAAACCATCAGATTTGAGTTGGGGAAATTTCAATGCTTTATTTGGGAGAGAAAAATTATATCACTTATTAGCTTCTAGAAATTTCTTTGCGCTTAAAGGAAACATATGAATAATTTAACTTAATGCTATGAAGACTTACTTCAACAAATGTTTCCTAAAAGAGGACATATTAAAATTTACCAGTCTCTGAATGGCTATTTAATGTTAAACACTGGTTTTATGTAAACTTTTAGTGAAAAACTGAAACTTGAACTAATGATAGTTCAACTATCTGAGTGCAAATAAAGCCCTTTACTTTATTTTACATAGACCCAAATACCCTCTATTTATCAAGGCATCAGAGTATGAAATGTTCAACTAAAGAGGAAAGTGATTTCTATGGCGATATTAGCAGAGTCAGTGAATCGTGTTACTCTATGCTAGGTTTGGAATGTACACGATTATATCCATGTTAATTTTCCTTCTAGTTCAATAGCATGTGCAAGCTGTATTCCCATCCCTGGGATGACTTCATAGGGCTGGGAGGCAGGGCACATGGCCACATAGGAGGCAGTCTTATCCCAACATTTGGATCTTCGTGTTTCAGAGTATTAACCAGATTACAGGTCATAATCTGTAAAAGCGCCCCTGCTAGTGCCCTGCTTGACTTCTTTCCAGATGAAATATTTTCAAACAAATCCTGGATCACAAGATACTCAGTTTTGTGTCTGGAGCCAAAGAGAGAGAGAGAGAGAAAAAAAAAGAAATATGCATATAGAAAGACAAGTATCCGCCAAGGGTAAAGAGCTAGATTGATGAGGTTCTGCGTTTATCACCTCTGGGGGAAAAAAATGTTCCTGTAAAAGAAGCCAATTGCAACATTTAGGATGAAGTAATTCATCTAGTGATTCTTCTTCCATTTGAACTTTTCATTTCCTTGTGCTTTTTTTATGGATTCCCAGTTTGAATGTGTCTAGATAAGGACATGACTTATTTATTGACACTAAGAGCTTTTTATAAATTTAATATAATTTATGGGTTTTTAATAATCTCTCTAATTGGTTCTTTACATGAGTTACTACTTTTTTTAAAAGCTAAATTTCATTTGCTTTATGACAGCAAACGGGTAAAGGAGACATTAGAGTTTAAATAAACAGTTATCCCACTTGGCAGTCCAAGCTCATCTTTTGGCTCATAAAGAACTACTGAAGGGGGCACCTTAATATTTTTAAGGGGTTCATGCGGTGGACATGAATTCATTTGTTCTCATCTGTCCTCTCAGGCTGCGGACAGTATATGGGAAAGCACTTTCTCACACACAAAATAAATAAAACTCCTCCGCTCTCATTGGGAAAATCTGGGGTCGAGCAGCTATAATCAAAATTGCTTGCTAAAAGCCCTCCATTTTTCTGAAGTGATTTTCCCTTTACAAAATAATCCCACCGGCGCACCTCCTCCCCACAGACCTTCCAGAGGGTACCTTTCTATGTCGATGAATATTTACAGTTTAGTTTTTCCTCATAAATCGTTTGAGACTTGCTTGAGGGGCCGATCGTTGGGTGACCTCTTTTAAATAATTCTGAGGGGACTTACCAACAAAAGATCATTGATTTCTAGACCAAGAAGTGTCTTCCTACTTCCTGTTCTTACTGGCATACCACAAATACTCATAATAAGATGGCTCATCTTCTGCATTCCTTCTTGCTCCATTAGCTTGAGTTCCTCTGTTTCTATCAGTGAGTTCATTCAAAAGACTTTATTTTCCCTTAGCCACCTTTAGGCAGAGCCTCAAACCTCAAGTCTCCTCATTCTCTACGTTGATAAAAATTGGTTCCTGCCTCATGCAAAGTCCACTTTTTCATATTAGTCTCGTTGGGGTATGATTGACATACAATACAGTGCACGTACAGATGGAAACAACTTCTTAAATTTTGGTAAATACATGCTTCATGTGACCTCCACCACAAGCAAGATGTAGAAAACTTCCATCACCCTAAAAAGTTCCCAATAGCCTGTTTATAGTGGATGCCTTGTGATACCCAGCCCTGAGTCCTGCATTTCCTAGAATGTCAAATAGGAAATATAAAACTTGTAATGTATTTTGTTTGGATTATTTCAATTAGTCTAATCTTTTTTATGTCAACCAGGATAGTTAAGTGTATTTTCCCCGTGAGAATATTCTACACTATAGTTCTATATTGACCAACTAAAAAATTCACATTTCTTCTTCTACATTTTCTCCTTTTTTGTTTTGTTCCAGTTTTGGGTTTTGGTATGGTTTTCCCTAGATTTGGGGAGTTTTTAGAGCAGGTATTAGGAAAAAGAAGTTCCAAAATGGGATCATTTATGTCAAGCCCCATCTAGACACAATGTTTAGCCTAAATAAATTTCTACTTCTCTCAGATGTGGAATTAGTATTTGTTGAAGTACCATTATTGAACAAAACTGTGTAGTTTCCATAATTATATTTTCTCACCATCTATCACCAGTCAATTGGCCTTTTTATCCATTTCCTTCTCTGTCCTTCTGCTCTAGTAACCACCGTTTTGTTGTCAGAATCTAAAGTTGTTTTATATATATATATATATATTTCACAAATGAATGAGATTATAATGGTATTTGTCTATTTCTGACTTGTTTCACTTAGCATAAATCATGTTGTTGAAAATGGGAAAAGTACATCTTTTTACTGATGAGTAGCATTCCATTGTATATCAATACCACATCTTCTTTATCTATGCATTTTTGGGTTCTTTACATACCTTGGTTATTTTAATAGTGCTGCAGTGAACATAGGGTATATTATATGTGTTCAATTTTCTAGTTAGATTCACACTGTTTTTGCTCCATATCTCTTCTGAAACTGATTTGAAAGTGAATTCCTTTGGTTAAAGGTATATAGCCTAAAACCTTAGCTAATTAGATATACATACATTTAGATATATTAGAAAAGATCCAAAAAAGCAGGGGGACCCATAAGATTCTCACAAATGACAAATATTTTACTGTAACAATGTTCTCTGGAAAATGAGGAATTATTCAACTGTGGAAAATTAATGCCATATTGGAAAAGGGCAAAGTTCATTCAACATCTGAAAGAACAAAGGTACTGAAAAGTAATATATCTCTACTGTGGTCTGCCCTTATTCTGTGCCTCTTTTAAGTAAAGTTACTTAATTTTCCTCTCCTATGTTATCTGTTTCTTCTAATCTTCTAATGACCATTTAGATTGCAGGTAAGATGTTATAAGGAACTGCTGAAGCTATTTAAATGTTTAAGTTCCATAACAATGCTTCACACAGGCCCTTCAATATTTTCCCTTTTCTTCCTCTATCTATATAATGCTGACATTTTAAAATATGATGATTAATTATTTAAAAAGAATTGGAATTTGAGTGAACTCACCAGTCAATTTGATTAAAAACTGGTTGATCTTAGTTTATATAATCTAAAATGTATGGCTTCAAACTTTAATGTACATAAAATCATCAGAGGTAACTTGATATGTGACTTCACCTTATACATTGTGATTTAGAAGTTTGGGGTAGAGTCTAAGAATAGACATTTCTTGAAAATCCCAAAGGAAATCTGAAGTAAGTACAGATCTCACTTTGACAAGTACAGAAAGCAGAATATCTGAATTAAAGGCTGACCAGACTAGCCATTTAGCATACTACATATTTTAGTAAGGGTGCTTTCAGTTGCAAATGACAGAAACACAAACCAAACTGGTTTAAACAAACCAGATCTCATTGACTCAAGTAATTGGAAGTATGGAAATAGAACTGACCATTCATTGACTTCCAGGTCTTTTATATTTGCTTTATTCTCTGTTACTTCCATCAGGAAGACTCTTTCTATGAGGTAATAAGATATCCATCAAGAGTTCTATATTTATATACTAACTTGTCTGAAACTTCTTTTAAAAGAAAAATAGCTCTTCCATGACTGAATTTTACTAGACAAATTATATCATATTCGCATCTTAAGAACAGTTCCTATGGTCAGCATATAGAATGCTCTGAATGGTCAGGCCTGAGTCGGGTCTGTCCCCTAGTATGTGTGAATGTCTATAAGTGCATGTTTGTGTGTGGTGGGAGATGGAGGGCATGGATCAATTCAAATTAAATATCATGGGGATAGGAATGATTCCTTCCTCACTTAAAAAAATTTGATATGTTTGCTATGGAAAGTAACCTAAGTTTACTCAATTGCACATAAATTAATGCTAGTAAAGCAAACATACTCCAATTAGCTATACATATGGATACTCTTATATTTCAACTATTAGTGACAGAGGATTAAAACTAACTTGTTCATGTAGGGCTTAATAAGTGTCTGCCAATACTGATTTAATGAAAACATTTTAATCATCAGCATCTCTATGACCAACTAGATTTGGGAGGTTAGGTATTCAAGAAAGAAGAGAGCATTACACAACAATATATGGGTTTAAATATGGGTTCGAATCTATTGGATGGCTAGGGTCATGTGCTGTGAATTGTGTTGTGAAAATCTATAACTTAAACTGACTTTAAATATGGTAATAGGGTGATGAAGAATATGTAAGAAAAAAAATGTCTAAATAAGACTACCTCATCAATGACAGGGGCAAGGTTAAGTAGGAGGAATTAAACAACAAAGAGCAAATGTAATTACAAGTGGCCAGGTAAAGAAGAATTCTCAAAACTATGTATACTAATTAAACCATGACCATGAGAATGTGAGAGGATTCTGATATGCATAAATGTGGCCAGCTAAGGGGAGAAGGGTGACAGGATAGGGTCATCAAAACTTGACATTAGAAAGACCAGCCCTAGAATTGCCATGGACAGAAACCTAAAATGTAAAAATGAAGAAATTTAAGGCCAGGGTGAGTAGTACAAGAGAAGGAAAACAAAACAAAAAGCATAAATGACAGGCAGGAAGCAGGGAGCTCATGAGGTCTCTTTTGATCTCAGTTTTCTATGACTCCAAAACAAATATGTCTCCTTCGTGAATTCTTTCTAAGCAATCAGAATCCGAGATTCAGTTGAATGTCAAACATGCAGGCAGGCCCCTCTCTTGCCTTGTGATACGTCTGGTGAGTCTTCATGGCCTGCCTTCTAATACGTCTGGTGAGTCTTCATGGCTTATGACTCAGCAGGCTCAGGAAATAAAAACAGATGTCTTTTCTACATTTGTAACAACTCATGACCAATACCCCCTATGGCCTAGCATTTTAAACCAAAGTATCTGAAACTGACAAACTTCAACTCAGGCTAGATCAAACTATTTCATGATTTATTGTTTCAAACTTCAAAAGTTAGAGGAATATTGCAAAGTTAGGTGGTGGTAGCAGAAAAAAGTTTTCCAGGAAACCTAATATTCAATTATATTTGTGTTAAAAAACACACACATAGTTATGTATAGTTTTGAAAATTAGACAATATTTTTATACTTTTAAAAATTAAACAATTATTTATATAAACATACATGTATATTCCTGAACCTTTCTCCAGTGGACACTACAAGGTACTATTACTAGGTACGATTACTACAAATAGGCATATAGCCTATTTGCTGAAATTTACTTTCATGATTTGACCATGTATCCCACTTAAGAAAAGCAAGTTCAATGAAACTATAGTAAATTAGACACCAAGAGAAAGATAAAAGACACAAATGTGAATTGAAGTGACTTTAAGGGCTAGCTATAGGATGACATCAGCCTGTTGGCAAGAAACAGAAATACAGCAAGGCTAGACTGTCTGATATTCTGTCCAGGATGGGATAAATAAAGATGAAGGCAAATGCAAAGTTACAATAATAAATACAACTGTCTAAAGCATGCCCTTCATGGTTATTAGTATATTTCATTTTTAGTATAGAAAAGGATTTCTTCTACAAAGGAAATGATTTAGCTTAGGTGATTCATGTTTAACCTCCCTCTTTTTTTCCTCTCATGCATTCATCTCTACCAACGCTGCTTTAGCTCTGACCTACCACTCATGCCAATGAGATTCTTTTGAAACTTGTATTCTCTAATAAACTTCTATGTCTTTACATTTCTCCCTCAACCCAATTAAGATTTGACTCTTACTTGACCATGAAACGCTCCTTCTTGTCCAGTTAGAGAATCTGATTTGCAATTAAGTTTCTTGGCTTCCTCCAAGAAAATAAGTCTACACAAGGACTTGTATTCAGTTGGTATATTTTAAGCAATTCCAGGGAATGGAGGTAGGGGATTGGGAAGACAGAATTGGGTGTGTGGGGGGGTGTACAATACAGTTGTGTTATCAAACTAATCACTACTATGGATAACAGGTGATCAACCCATGTGGGATGTGCTAAGGGGATTCATATAAAGTGACTCAGTACTGTTTGCCCAAGGACTAGAAGAGGGGCGCTGGTGTCTACTAGCTAAATGTTGTTGAGTATTATTCCAATATGGATTAATCCCTTCATTTGTAGATTGTAGATTAATTAGTATCACAATTTATTTTCAGAAAAGTCCTGAGACATAAGGGAAGAGCGGGATGGTGTCCTTGAACTGAGGTGCTCATAGATTACATATTCGTGAAACTAGTTGCCACTGTAATTCCAGAAGTGAACAGACTCTGAAAAAACATTAATGGAGATATCATGCTCCTTGACTGCAAACTATACCACAAAACTACAGCAATTAAGAGTATTCCAAAAATAAAAACATGCACACAGATCAAGGGAATAGAATCAAAAGCCCAGATTTTAAAACATGCATAGTAATCTGTGAAAAAGATGTCAAAAGCAAGTAATCTGTGACAGAGATGCCAAAAGCACACAGAGAAGAAAGAAATGAGTGACATTGGGAAAACTACATGTGAAAGAATGAAACTAAACAACTACTAAGCCTTATATTAAAATCAACTCAAAATGCATAGGATCTGAAATTATGAAACATAGAAGAAAACAGATAACAAACTCTTTGACCAGTGTTTCAGTGATGTTTCTGTGGATTTTTCTTCAATATCAAGAAAAATAAACATAGTATAAACAAATGGGACTATATCAAACCAAAACATTTCTACATGGTGAAAGGACAAAGTAAATATGGATTTCACCAAAAAAATCCAGATGACCAGTAGACAAATGAAAAGATTCTCTACATTGCTTATCACTAGGTAAATGCAAATCAAAACCACAATGAGATTTTACTTCTCACCTGTTTTAATCACTATTATCAAAAAGTCAATGAATAATAAATGTTCATGAGGATATGGAGAAAAAGGAAACCTACCCACTGTTAGTAGAATTTTAGACTGATACAACCATTATGAAAAACAGTATGGAGTTCTGTAAAAAAAATGAAAGAACTGACATGTGATCCAGTAATCCAACTCTGTGTATTTTCCCAAAGAATATGAAAACACTAACTAACTTATAAATATATATATAATGTATATAATTCCGGGCACGGTGGCTTGTGCTTGTAAGCTTCAACCTATGAAGCGGCTGAGGCTAGGGATTGCGGTTCGAGTCCCGCCTGGGGCCCGTAGTGAGACTAGTTACAAAAAAATAGCTGGGCATGGTGGCGTGTGCCTGTAATCCCAGCTACCTGGGAAGCTGAGGCTGGGGATTGATTGAGTCTGTGGTACCCCGGGCAACAACAGTCTGCAGTTCCACAGGCAAAAATAGCAAGACCTAGTCTCAAAATAAATAAATAAATAAATAAATAAATAAATAAATAAATAAATAAATAAATAAATATATACTATCTTACAAAAAAAGATGTAGAATAGAATACTACTCAGTCATAAAAAGATGAACTTTTGCCATTCTCAACAACATAGATGATATGAGGGGATTATGCTAAGTGAAATAACTTAAAGTGAAAAACACTGTATGATTTTACTCATCTGTTGATAATAAAGAAAAGACCAAAACATAGTGAAAACATAGTGGTGATTACCAGAGGGGAAGAAGAGGGAATGGAATGTGTAGAAAGGACCCACTGGTTGGTTCCAAATGAAGCCTAGATATTTAATGGCAGGCATAGTATGAAACTGTAGAGGTGAACCAAGACAAAAAGACACCCAACTAAAGTGGGAAACAATTTTTGCTCTCCCTACACGTGATAAGGGTCTGATATCAAGGATTCACAAAGAACTCACACAAGTAAGCAAAATCAAAGCAAAAAGCCCAGTCAAAAAATAAGGGGGGGGCAAGATGGAGATCTAAAAAGACACTTCTCCAAAGAGAAAATGCAAATGGCCAATAAGCTTATGAAAAAATGCTCAACATTACTAATAATTAGGGAAATGCAAATCAAAACCACAAGGAGATACCACCTTACACCAGTAAGAATGGCCCATATCAAAAGAATAACAACAGCAACCAAAACAAACAAACAAACATACATACAGACAACAAATGCTGGAATGGATGTAGAGAAAAAGAAACACTTAAAACACTGCTGGTGGGAATGCAAACTGATTCAGCCACTATGGAAAACTGTGTGGTGGACCTTCAAACTACTGAAAAATGCACCAAATTAGTCTTTTTTTGATTGTTGAATAATACTCCATAAATATATCACAAATTCCTATTACTTGTCTTTTGGGGGGCATTTGGGTTGTTTCATATCCTGGCTATTGTAAATAGTGCTGCAACAAATATCTGAGGATAGGTGTCCTTTTGAACATCTCAAATATTCTAAAACAGACAAATGGATCAGAAAGTTGTAGCATATTTACACAACAGAACACTATTCAGCAATCAAAAAAAAAAAAAAAACAAATTTGATGCATTTGTGATAACACTGATGAACCTAGAAGGAATCATGCTAATGGAAGTAAGTCAAAAGAGAAAGAGAAATAGTGAATGATCTCACCTATATG
This sequence comes from Uropsilus gracilis, assembly GCA_004024945.1. NCBI lineage: Eukaryota > Metazoa > Chordata > Mammalia > Eulipotyphla > Talpidae > Uropsilus > Uropsilus gracilis. Next base: position 83,619 of record PVHY01000225.1, read on the forward strand.
CAGGATATAGGGGAAAAAACCAAAAGAACAAGAAAAACTTAAAACTAACAACAAACACAGCAGAACTAAAGCATAAAGCAAGGTGGGATGGGGGGGAGTTGGAGAGGGGTGAGCTCAAGAGATTAGGAAGATTGTTCGCTGGTGACAAGGTGGTGGGAGAACCTTGGGTATACAATGATGTAAAATATATGTATGTATGTATGTATGTATGTATGTATGTATGTATGTATGTATGTATATATATGCAATCAGCCAAAAATTTTAAAAAATCAGCAAGTCATCAAAAAAAATTAAATAAAAATAAATTGTATAAAAGAAAAAAGAAAATGTATGGTGCAATCTGTAGAATTACAGAAAATGTTACCACACACACACACACAACCCAAAAATTAAATACACAGTGGCCCAGGGGGAATCTGAAAAGAGACATGTAGAGTGTTCTAATAAGGGGAACACGTTGTTCCTCAATCACTACCACATCTAGTTCATTATTCTCCTAATTTTGCTCAGTAAATAATCTTCTGGATGCCATTACATCACCCCAAAGCATTCTTTCCCTTCCTTACCTCTACTTCTAGCTACCAGGATGCTATTCAAACTTCCTCTGATAATGTTATTGAAGTTTCCATTTTTTCTATAATATGTCTGTCACCAATTTCTATGACTTCAGTATACATTATGGTGATTTTAATACCTTGAACTTACAGATCTTCATCTTCTGTCACTCAACTTTGAGTAGTCATGCCTATGACTGTTCTGTTCCCTGTACTTTCCACACTTGTGCAACTTATATAGAGGATTTCTTTTTTGGGGTGTACACAATCTAGTCACCACCTCATTCCTTATGTCTTTTCTTATCATTGTGCTCTCAGAATGCTTGCCTTCTTCCCAGCTCATATCCAAGCAATTTTGATTGTTACCCATTCTTGAAATAAACAACTGCCAATAGTATAAGAAAAAACACCTTAAAATATTATGCTTTTTTTTTCTTCCTATTTCTACTTTCTTAGTTCTATATCCTTGGTTCTCATCAAAGATTGCTGGAGAAAATTCTCAAAGCTATGAAACCTGACAGCCACAATTCATTCTATTTCATCTCTACTTAAACAGCAGTCTTATTTTATTTATGTATTTTTGACTCCATAGACTAGTGCATTCCTTCTGTGCCTTCTCCACATTCTTCATGCTTCCATCCCTAACCTTATATACTCATTCTCTGTTGATATCCTTGTTTCCTACTTCACTGAGGGAAAAAAGAAACTAAAACATAGAACAGCTTTTCTTATTTCTACCCCCAAATGTGTTGCCTTACCCAACCTTCTTGTCTGTGAGGAAAAAATAACCCATCTCCCTATGGGACCAGTTTATCCTTTAGTGCTATGAAATCAAAATAAATGCAACATGCTCTAATCTGAGCTCATTGTTTGGCTGTTTTGTTAGCTTAGCAGTGTGCATGAAATCCTCCAAATTTTAAGATTCTTCTCTTTCATTTTTTCAGTGTCCTGCTATGACAATCCATGGCTATTTGCATTGCCTTCATCTTTTGAAACAAAATTTGTTTTCCTTTCTGTTGCTCCCTGGAAGAATCTACCTTCCACCCACCTGAATAAGAGCTTTAGTTTCCTGGTTGGGCTTCAGGATGTTGTCGCACTCATGCCCTCCTGTCATCCTTTCATTAATAATTCAAGGAGAGAAGGCATCAACCCTGAGTAGTGTGCCCACACATATCTGAAACTTGTCCATAAGAGTAGGAGTTTGTTTTTGAGCACATGATGTGTCTGTTACTTAGAGTAACATTCCCTTTCAACTATGGACACTTTACTCATCTCCACAGATTACCTCAGTGTGTTAATCTGTCCTTTCTCCAAATAGCTATTGCATACATAGTATATGTGGAGGACATTTGATTATATATTTTAATTATCTTCAGCGATCTCTTTTTCAAGCCTTATTTAAAGGAATATGCTCCTTGGAAACAAGGACTTTCTCTTGCATATCTCTTGTCCTGACAATGGCAGCCACCCGTTAAATACTTAATACAAATACCCATTGACTTCATTACAGTGAGTCAGAGTTTTTCATTTGAAAGAGAAACCTACACATGTGCACCTGAATCTCAAATAGTATAAAACAGTCCTTCAAAATTTATAATTGGAGTGAATTGACATAATGAGAATCATCTTCTTGTTTTTCTCTGGATATTGGTTGTGAATGGCCTGGCTTCCTGGGAATCTTGGGCCCTGGAACTATTCCTGTATTTATATTCCATCTAAACATGGTGCCTAAGCATTGATATAAAACTATGTAGTTGTTTAAATCTAATTATAACCTGTGTCTACACATCATAAACACTTAAACTTTGAAAATATAAAAAAAATCTAGAAATAAAGGTATTTTTAAAGCTTTTCTAGAGACGCTAAAGCAAGAAACTTGAGATTCAGCTAAAATATTTGGAATTTATTTCAAAGCTAGTGTACAAATTTAACTCATTTATGTTTATGAATGATTTAGAATCACAAGAACAAAAAATAATTTAAACATTCAACACTGCTGGTCTCTATTCTTTTAAAAAGAAAATTGATAAACATTGATCTAGTCCAGCTTCCAACCTCATGCAATAATTCAACCTCTATGTCAGAAATGCTGCATTCAATAGTAAGATATTCCACCTTTTTGAAGACAACATACTACATTAGAGACAAATTTTCCATTATTTTTTTTCAGATTTCTTCCTTACTTTCTACACTTCATCATCACATTGCTTTTTTTACAGTAGTCACACAATTCAAATACCTTTGAATCAGGCAAATACACAAATGCCAATAGTGGACCACATGACAACAGAGAATGGTGAGACTGTTTGTGGGGTTGCTTTGCTGAATGCTACCCTGTTGGGTGAGGGACCTCTCGCCAAATCTTCCTGTGATTCAAGATAACCTGAAAGTCCAGATATTTATGTGAAATAAATGTATAACTTTTCATTATGATTATGAGCAACTAGGTAAAAATTTTTGCTAAAGCACTTTGGAGAAGGGTGGTAAATAAAATATGTGTGGCTTAAAACTGGCTGGAGACCCTATGAGTTAAATCCTGACTTGTGTAACTGTAGTAAGCTTTTGTTTAGAAAAAGACAAATATTTAAGAATGACTCGTTCTCCACATCAACTATCTCTTTGAAGTTCCTGAATCTTTTGAATTCAAAATATATTTAAAAAATCAATTACATGTATAGACACTGAGAATCTTGATTTAGACAGTTCCTTAATGTGAAAAACAGGTTTCTGTTGTGATTGTTTTGCTTCATTTTGGTCTATAGTTAAAACTTTCATTTTGGAACCATGCTAAAGATACTGTAGGTCTCCCTACTTTATATAATAATAAGAAAATTTGATAAGCATTGTTTCTATGCTTGCATCTATCAAGGTAGAAAAGGTCAAATATACCTTAAAAGTAAAAATACATTGTGTAAAACAATTTACCAACTTCATTTCCATGGTATGTCATGCTGTGCTGCTTAATTCAAGGGACTTTGTTCAAATAGTCTCTTGCTTACATGGCAACTCCTGATCATAACTCTTAGCAAAACACAGGCCCCTTAGAGTTTATGCCTCCATCACAGCCCAGAATGAAGTTCACTTGGCAACAATACCCTTGAGGCAGCTATGTTTGTATGCTAGCTCCAATGGTCAGATCCATGGGCCAGGTTTAAAGACAAAGCACCACCAAATTACTTTCTCACAATACTGAATCTTGGCATTTCAAGGTCAGAATGCTTACAGTCTCTCTCTCTCACTCTCTCTCTCTCTCTTGTTCCTGCTCCCTCCCCCCCTTCCCTTTTCCCTATCCCCCCCATCTCTACTGGTCCTATCCAGACCTATTGGATCAGGGTCTTACCTTCCTGACATCATTTAATCTTAATCCTATAGGTCTTATTTCCAAATGCCCATGGAGGTTAGAACTTCAACATCTGAACAGGTTGAGGGGAGGAGTGTATGGAGTGGAGGGTTTTCTATAACTCAGTCCTTAACAATAATCCACATGAAGGAAGTGTCTATGAAGGCGCTTCTGAAGGCAAACAGAAAAATGCCAGTGATGACAAATGAAGGCCCTAACCCATGAAAGGACTAATTGGAACAACATAGAGAAAGTATTAAACAACACTTGATACACTGATTCATATCTTATTTTTCAGTCACCTTCTTAGACACACCATAAAGAGATAAACATAGGTGAAATGATGTGAATACTCTCTTGTGACTCTAGGATTTTATGTTTAGATCTAAGAGCTCATGATTTTCTCTAACTCAGAATTTCTATCACAAAGAAACAGTTCTATTTGATGTTTCATTAAGTATCCAGGTCTTTGGTTTCTTTTTTCCATCTTTTAGGAAATAATAAAACAAAAACCATTCTGATTAACAATTTCTGACCTCTGACATGAAGCATACTTGACAATGCTTTCCTTTGATAAACAGTGATAAATATTTTGGTAATATTTTACCTCATACAAAAAATAATTTTTAATTTTAATTTCTATTGTTGTAACAGTGGCTCATAACACTATATATAATTTAGGGATATAAGATAACACCCCTTCAGATGTCTATTACCACACAAAATCTACCACCAAGCACCCATAGTCCTCTACCATAGTCTACTGGTTACCCTCCCTTCTTTATCCCCTTCGTCCCCTTTGGCAGCCTCAGTTATACAGTCATATTTCAGTGTTTGTTTGGCTTAGTTGTGTCTGTCTTTATTTTGTTTCTTTATATTCCTTGTATGAGTGAAATTATCCAGCATTTGTCTTTCTCTTTCTGAAGTATTTCATTTAAGATATTCCCTTCCAGTTCCATGTGTTGTTACACATGATAAGAGTTCAACTTTTTTCTTTTTTATAACAAAGTAGTATCCCATTGTGTGTATATCCATATCTTCTAAATCCATTCATGTATCATTGAGTTCTTAGATTGTTTCACAATTTGGTTATTGTAAATAGTGTTGCAATGAACATTAAGAGTCCATGTATTCCTCAGCATTTTTGTATTCTTTGGGTGGATGTCTAAGAGTAGAATTGCTGGATCATACAACAAATCTATTTTTAATATATTAAACAGTTAAAAGACTCATACTCTTTTTCATAGGGACAGGACCATCTCTATCCCTGGGCCATCTATGTTTTCATCAATGGTGTGCGAGGGTTCCTTCTTCTCCACATCCTGGCAACACTGTGTTTTTTTTTTTTATCTTTTGGACATGGATCCTTTTCACAGGTGGTATCTCATTGTGGTTTTGGTTTTCATTTTTTTGGACAATAAGAGACGATGAGCATTTTTCATGTGCCAATTGATCATCTAAATTTCTTCTTTAGAGAATTGTTATTTTAACTCTTTTACCCATTATTTTCCTTTTATTTTTTTCATTGATGAACACTGATTTATAGTTCATTGTGTATGACTTAAGGGAATAGTTTCACATCTCTGATGACATCACTATACAATGCCCACCACGAAAGCACCCATAGTACTTTTTCATAGACAATTACGTTCTCCCTATTTTTTGACTGGATTACTAGTTTTCATTATGTTGAGTTGCCTGAGTTCTTCATAGATCTTGGCTATTAGCCCCTTGTCAGATATGTAATGCACCAAATTTTCTCCCATTCAGCAGGGAGAAATTTTAATGATAGTTTCTATTGCTGTGCAGAAGCTATTTGTTTGAGCTAGTCCCCTTTTCACATTTTTACTTCCGTTTCATTGTTGTTAGATAGAATTTCCAAAGATAATTTCTGAAGCCAGTGTTATGGAGAGTCTTGTCTTTTTTGTTTGTTTGTTTGTTTGTTTGCTATACTTCATGGTTTCTAGTCTTCTATCCATGTCAATCCATTTTGAGTTAATTTTTGTTTATGATGTGAGATAGTGATCTTTCATTCTTGCATGTAACTGTTTAGTTATCACAATACCATTTTTGGAAGATACTTTCTTTTCTCCATTGCATATTCTTGACTTCTTTGTTATAAATCAACTGTCCATCTAAGTACCCATTTATTTCTGGACTCAATTTCTCTTTCTCTGGTATATGTGTCTACCTTTATTCTCATACCATACTATTTTGATTACTATAGATTTGTAGTTTGAAGTCTGGGTTTTACCTTGGTTCTTTTTGTGTCATGATTGCTTTGGCTATTCATGTCTTTTATGGGTCCATATAAATTTGAGTAATGTTTGTTCTGTTTTTTTGATGAATGGAATTGAATATTTAATGGGGATTACATTGAAGTTATATATTTCTTTGGGTAAGATAGCCATTTTAACTATGTTAATTCCTTGAATTAATGAACAAGGCATATCTATCTATTTCTTTGTCTCCAATTTAACCATATCTTAAAGTTTTTGTTGTATTGATCTTCCCCCCTCTTTTAAAAGTTTATTCCTAGGTATGTAATTCTTTTTAATGCAGTTGTAAATGGGGTTGTTTTCTTTATAATTTGGTCATATAATCACTTTTTAATCCTAATAAGTTCTATATAATGCTATAGAAAATCTAAATATCTTTGACATCCTATGCATATTATTCATTTACATTTATTAAACATCTGTTGTAGTCAAGAAGTTCTTCTAGAGTAGGGATTCTTGAAAACTTCTGCAAAGAGCCAAAAGGAAATACTTTAAGGCCACATATGCTCTCTGTGACATATTCTCTTTCTTCACTGTCACAAATATTTTAATAGCTGATGATTTAATCAGATGACCTCACAGTTTTATTTTTGTATGTCACCCCTTTTAGTTTTGATTCTATGCATGTATTCTTTCCTAAGCAGTTTTTAGGTATCAATTTTTCAGACCCTCATAGTAACCAAGAGAAATGGACCATAGTGAGGACTAAGAAACTTCCCAGGTGTACATGATGCCTTTAATTTTACAAAGAGTTTCTTAAAAGTATATCTTATATATAAGAAAGGGTAAAAATAAGTGCAAAACAGATACAGGGAGTTGTTATTTATTTCTCCATAATGTAAAGTGGCCTCTGCCTTTGCCATTTTTTTTTCCTTTTATGCCACGGAGTTCAACTGCAGATGTGTGTGTTTTCACTAAGGATTTGGAATGATAAAGTGATATGAAAATATTTTAAATAGCTTGCCAAAAATGTCTTCACTGTGCACAAAATGGACAAAGTCCAAATGTTACTTTAAATTTCACATTATCTACCAATCTTCCCAGAAGAATCTGAAAGATGTTACTGTTTGAGTCACGTAGTTCTTCTGAATAATCTTTTCTTTGTAAACAGTTGGCAATCTAAACTCTGGGTTTTTCCATTTAATGTTCAAAGCAAGCTCATTTTTAGGGTCATTTTTAATCAACCTATCTATCACTTCTTTTTTAACCTGTATTTTGCCATTATTTCTCTGGTACTGGTGGTGATCTGACTTGCAACTTAATATAGTATTCATTTTTTTCTTTGATGGTACAGTTTCCTATTTACCAAGACTCACATTTTCTCCATGTTTCCTCTGAAACTGAAAATTAATGATCATTGTTCTAGAAGCTGTAATTTTTACATTTACCTTGTTTCTTTTTTAAATTGCTCTTTTTCTGTCAGACAATGGTAGGGGCTGGTGATGGGTGTTACTTATTTTGAGACTCCTACATCCATGAGGCTGCTGTGGAATAAAAACTGGAAAGAAAAATGCTTAATTAAGTACTCTGACCATGGAGTGAGTAAAAAGAAAGAAAAAGAAGAGAAAGAAGTGAAGGAAGGAGCAGAATGGCACTGGACTGTCTACACCAATTCAGAAGTTAGAAATGAGTTAGAAGCAGGCAGTCAAATGCTTCTACCTCTACCTCTACCTACCCACCCTCTACCACCCTCTACCTACCCACCCTCTACCCACCCTCTACCTCTTCATATTTAAATATAAAGCCAAGTCCCTAGAAATCCATGTTGTAATAAATGTCCCCCACAGTTTGGCCCATGGTCACTAAACGTGAGGACAGCTAAATAATGGACCATTTCCTTCAACATATGTCCATCACACGATCAAAAGGAAACCCATCCACAGCTAAGTGAGAATGTTCATATTAAAATCCCACAGAGACACAATAGTAAGTAGTCATGGATCTTGTCTTTTGTTAGTTTTCCTTCAATGGGTCACCACACAACCACCTGTCACCATTAGTTGCTGGTTTTTTTTTTTCCCCTTTGTGGATCCAGGATGAAACTTTATTATTATTATTTATTAAATTTATGTATTTTATTATCTCATTGTGAATTTTTGCACAATATTCTATTTCTTCCCTCATGCATAGTCTCTGTAACTCTTCCACAGCTGTGGTATCCGTGATCTATCACCTTCCTCTCTTGTGCTCTTTTTCCCCTAGTTTCGACCCCTCTTCTTTCATTTCCCCAGCTAGATGCCTCAGATCTATGGTCAGCTTGCAAGTTTTATCTATTTCCTCATTCTTTGTTTGATTTCTCTATATTCCACGTGCAAGTGAAAACACTGATATTTATCTTTATCCTTCTGGTTTATTTTGCTTAGCATAATCCCTTCCAGCTCTATCCATATTGCCACAAATGGTATAAGTTTGTCTTTTTTTGATCAGTGAGTAGTATTCTATTGTATAGATATACCACATCTTCTTGACTCATTCATTTATGTTGGGGCATTTAGGTTGTCTCCATATTTTAGCTATTATAACTAGTGCTGCTGCAATGAACATAGGAGGTTTCCTTTTGAATTAGTGTTTTTGCATTTTGGGGGTAGATTTTTTGAGTAGTAATCACTGGAAGAACTATAAATGGACAACAGACACATGAAAAAAAGCTCAACATCACCTATTATCAAGAAATGTAAATCAAAGTCATAGAGATACTACCTCACACCTGTGAGAATGCCCCATACTAAGAAAACTAGAAACGATAAATGCTGGTAAGGATGTGGTGAAAAAGGAGCCCTCTTGTATTGCTGGTGGGAAGAAAAACTAGCCCAACCTTTATGAAAAGTTGTGTATTCCTCAAAACACTACAAATGGCTCTATAATATGGTCATTCTTTCCATACATGTTGTTATTAAATTGATTACTGACTGTAAGAAACTTAAAATGATGTTTTAAGTTTACTTCAAGATCTACTTAAAGATGGTTTGTAAATGTAAAGCAGTATAAAGAATGAAATCACGAGATTTCAAACCTAAGTCCCTTAGTACTTTATTTGGACAAATAAAATGGACTAGAAAATGAGAAGACTTAGGCTCTATTCTATTAACCTACAAGCCTAATTCACTTAATAAGTTTCAAGCATTTTTCAAACTTGAGAAAAAATAGTTTCAATATTAGCACTCTAATTTTATACAGTTGAAAAAAAGCATGATCAGTATCTCTGAAAAATCATAAAAATTGAGTTTATTCTCTCCCATCACAAAAACAATATTTGAAGTTGTCACAAGTTTTTCAATATCTCCTTCCTCCCTGCCACCAGTTTTCATGGTCTTAAACTATCTTATGTTAAATTTAAAAATTATTTAAATTTAAGTGTTGGTTTTCTTGCCTTGATGCTTTAATTAATAAAACTTTGTTATTTTTAGCATGGTGATCTAATAGATAGGACATACATCTACCAGATTACAATAATTAGAAAGCATCATTCAAGTAGAGTCAACATTAATTTTTTTATAGTGTAATAAATCATAATGAAAATAGAATACAGTGTTGCACAAGTATATCAGCACATGGGATATTTTATAGGATTATTTCAAATCAACTCTAAAAAAATGACTTACTGATTCATTCAAGAACATTATAGTTTTTATGTTTTTACATTCAGGCACAAATATTTCATGTTCCCTTAGCTGGAATTTATTAAGTTCCATATGCAAAGTCCTGAGCAGGGTATTTTGAAATAGCTTACTAGCTCTGCTGTGTAGAGATAGACTTTTTCACCAGAAACACTGCCAATCATAACCAACAGGGAAAACCCTATGCCTTCCCACACAGCCACAAAACACTGGTATTACAGAAACTACTGGCCAAATCAAAGAAATGTGCTTTTAACATGATAGATATTTTGAAGGTAAATATTCCATATTAGAAATAATTACATGGGAAAATACTGAGGTTATTTTTTTAACATTAGAGTCTAATGTACGTGGAAAAGCTGTAATGGTAAAAGTGATATCAGGTCAAAACAGGGCAGAAGCCTCCAACCAACAAGCCTAAGGAAAAAAGCAGCACCTTTAAAATTCAGCTTCTGAAGCCAGACATGGTGGCACGTACTTGTAAGCCACAGATTATGGAATCGCGGCGGAGTCTGGGGATCGCAGTTCGAGTCCCGCCCAGGACAACACAGAGAGACCTCATCCGAAAAAATAGCTGGGCGTGGTGGCCCGTGTCTGTAATCCTAGCTACCTGGGAAGCTGAGGCTGGGGATTGCTTGAGTCTATGGTACCCCGGGCCACATGAAAACCTGTGGTTCCACAGGCAAAAATAGCTAGACCTCTCTCTCAAAACAAACAACAACAACAACAAAAAGTTTCTAACCACTTAGATTCTTGCAGATTTTTACCACCTGCATGTAGCAGTTGCCAGTCAAATGCAATTTAATTAAAACAATAGAATTTTATTAACAAGGAAATTTAACAAGGAAAACAGAAAGCCAGACAAAAAGTCCTTAATCCCACAAGTGACCAGTTAATTTACCCCGATTACCATTTAGTCTGAAAGTCCCAAACATATGCCCTTTTGCCTCTCCAAACCTGAGGCAGGCACTTTGCAAAATCCAGTCATTCTTTTTCATCTTCTCCTTGCTTTTCTCTTCAGCCTTCTGAGCTGTTCAGCTTTTCCAAGTTTCTCTCAACTTACCCAACAAATGCTGATGCAAAATTAGTTTTCCAAATTCCTGGATTTCTCCTATACCAGCTTTCCAGGCCACCTTGCTGCAACACCACGCATTTCCTTTTCCAGGTTCACTTTTGGCAGTGTCTGACCGCATTCACCAGGCCTTGGCCTCAGCAGCCCTGAGCCTGCCATTCTGGCATTTGACTCCACAGCAGCTATTTTTCTGCCAACCACTCTCCCACCAATGGTCCTTGCTTTCACAGTATGGTGCCCAGTAGAATTTTCAAATATGTCACTCCCAGAGGCCCCAGTTGCCAATCCATCCGAGTCACCTGTATCAAAGTACACTAATTTTTACTAATGATTCTTGTATAATTAGCACCCAGGTTAAGAAACAATTTATTACCAGCATTTTGAAGCCATTATTTGACCTTGAAGTTTGACCCCTTTCAGTCTTCTAACAGTATGGAGTATTTGCCTGTTTTATGACTTCCTATCTTGAACATGCGATTTTGCATCTGATTTTCTTTATTTATCATGTGTTGGTGAGCTATCGCCATGTAGTATGTAGTTGTAGTTCTTCTATCTTGAAGATGCTTTGATTTATTTATCCTTCCTATTGTTGATGATTTGGGGGAAATTTCTTCTTTGGGTTTCATGAAAATAGTGTTGCTGTGAACATTCTTATGCCTGACTATGGTTAGCAGATGTGTATGTTTCTATTGGGCATTCTCTCTAGGAGATGCCAGCCCACAGGTGGCTTATGTTGAGATTTACTAGACAATGCCCATTTCCCACAATGGTTGGACCAATAGCTAGCCCCACTGGCATTGATTGAAGGTTGCTTCACAAAGCTTCCAACATGTGGTCTTCTCTGTCCTTTTCATTTTTGCCAGTCTGGACAATATTTATTAACAACAGACTGTTTTAATTTATATTTTCCTCATCACCACTGTGATCATTGTAAAAGCATATTGTCACAATTATCAAATGCTCATAATGATTGATACAGATGAGAAAATGATGCTTTAGTTTGAGATATATTCAGATTCATGGTTTTGGTCCAGCAATGCAGTATTTAAAATGGTAAGTTTTACTCATTCATGAGGCAAAATAATAATAGAATTTGAAAGTCAGAGGGACCTTGAGATCATGCATCCAAATGTTTCTCAAAGATGATGAAGTTGAGACCCAGAGAGGTAAATATGTTCATAATGCAGGCATTAAATTACCTTTCTTTTGCTTTGTCTGGTGGGGTACACTAGATTAGAGGTTTGGATTGGAGTCTATGTTCTGAGAATTAACTAATATTTGTTAGAATAAGTTACCTGCTTTTCCTGGGTGCATATTCTTTAATGAGAATTACATGAGCTCAATCATGCTTTCTTCTGTGTTTATAGTCTCTCTGCAGCTAATGATGATACAATCTGTAAAATTCTGCAGCTTTAGTTGACACAGATTTCAATGGTCCTCTATTTCCTGTCCTCCCATTGTGCTATGAATTTTGGTCTTCTTCTAGGCACCCAGCTGGACACTGTTCATGTTTTTTGAGATATAGCCTATGAATTTTGGTCTTCTTCTAGGCACCCAGCTGGACACTGTTCATGTTTTTTGAGATATAGCCTATGGTCAACCCAATAGCTCACTTGGAAACCTACAGACATGTCCAAATCCAACATGTCCATCCTCTGCTCTACAATATCCAGCCCCAATCCTTGTAAACTTGTTCCTCTTCTCCATTCTGTATTGTTGTTAATATCATTCACCTCTAGAATAATCTACATTTTTTTCTCCTTTCACTACATTGCTCCAATTTAAATATTCATCACCAAGTCACTTTGTATGGGAATATTTTGCTAAGAGGGTCTATAATTTCAATCTCTCCCCTATCTGGCTTTAGCAATATTCCAAGACTTTATATTTCTATATTGTAGTATCATCATACTATAATATTACTAAAATATAATATCTCTAATAACATGAAGTCCAAATTTTATGACTTGGTATTAAAGGTCTTTAAAATCTTGTGCCTGCCTATCTTGAACACTTGTGTTAAATTTCCTGTTGCTCTTTTTTTTTGCATAAATCCTTGACTTCCATATCTACCACACACCCTGCCTTCTCTCCATCCATGTGCTTTCCATGCATGAGACAAACTTATCCCATTAACCTGGTTGGAGTGGTTGCTTTGGACTGTCCTTTTCTTCTTTATCTGTTAAATTTTTACTGATTTCCTCATCACAGAACCTTTTTCCTACCTTCCACTTACCCATGTCACCCTTACCTTTATCCATGTTTCACAGCAAAAACAATGTTCTACTGCAATATTTCTCACCTCATACACTGAACATTCATTCACTTGCCCATCATCCCTGCTTCTCTAAGTTCCTCAAGCATCAGGACTGAGGCCATCTGTTTCCTGATTTTCTGCAGAATGAGAATAGAGGCAAAGGGAATATTTCTTGAATGTCTGAATAAATTTATTGTATCTGAGGAACAAAAAAAGGATTTCTTTTGCAGTGAAATACCAAGGCACTGATTTTCTCCTTTACTACTCATATACTCAAGTTCTGTTTCTTTGGTTTTCTTGTCATTTTAATATTTTTTAATTAGGTGTTTGCAGTAAGGGTACATTTGTATATATTTTAAGTGCATCTATTTACAAAGATCACAACTTGAATCTAAAGCTTCATGTGGAATCCTTGAAACTTTGAAATGAATATTTTAGACAAGTTTCCTGAAGTCAAATTTGTCTTTAAAAATAGAAACCCAAGGAGTTGTTAAGAGGAGCGTGTATAATAGTGCTCCTTGTAGCCCTTTTCAATTTTGGTGGGTTCCTCTGTTTCTATTTTTGCAGTATGTGAAACTGATATACTAGCTATTTATGTGATGGTAAGCATATAATTTATCATAGTTCTACTTCTGGGAAAAATCTAAAAAATATACCTCAAAAAAATCTGGTATATGAAAAAAATCCAATACCTTTTTAAATTAGAAGCAATATAATGTCTCTATAAAATGAATGAAAACCTACAAAAAAAAATCTTTGAAATATAAATCCCCACCAGGTTTATAAGCACTTTTCTAGGAAATAATACAATAAAAGAACCAGTTACTCATAAATGTATAAATGTTCACCTTTTCCTTAAGGTGTTTTAAGTGGACACAGTCATCACTCAAATATTTAACTTTTAATTTAGCCTTTAAAACCTAAGAATGCTGCCGGGCACGGTGGCTCGTGCCTGTAAGCTTCAGCCTATGAAGCAGCCGGGGCTAGGAATCGCGGTTCGAGTCCTGCCTGGGGTCCGTAGCGAGACCTAGTTCCAAAAAAATAGCTGGGCGTGGTGGCGTGCGCCTGTCATCCCAGCTACCTGGGAAGCTGAGGCTGGGGATTGCTTGAGTCTGTGGTACCCCGGGTAATGAGAGCCTGCGGTTCCACAGGCAAAAATAACAAGACCTAGTCTCAAAAAACAAACAAACAAACAAACAAACTAAATAAATAAAACCTAAGAATGCTGATTTTTAAAAAATGTTACTCTAAGAATACATTATAAGTAGTAGCATTCTCAGGACAGAAAAAGCTCACTGAAGTTCCTTATACTAAAAAAAAGTTCATTTTAATTCCCCAAAGTGGTTTTCCTCTGATAACATTCCATATTTTACAAATAAGTTCCAGAGAATAGAAATGTGCTGAACAAAGAGAAAGAACATTTTCAGGCAAGTCACAAAAAGAAAAATTAAGAAGGATTAAAACGTTTTTCACACTTTGTTCAAAAGTGTCTATTTTGATTATTTCTCACTTAAGTAATGCTAAATTAGAGTATGAAGCCCACGTTAGTAACTACTCTTCAATAGCCACATTATCCAGGATTACTGGTGTTAAATGCTGAATTAGCATTAGCTGACTGCCATTGTTTATAAATTAATTTTTTTCTGTTTCTGTGAGTTCCATGAATTATATTGTGTAATCTTCCTTCTCTCCAGGGACATGGGTTGTTACAGTAAAAATAAGGCCTAGAAAACTGAAGACTTAGAATCAAAATGTGATTTGCTACCAAATGACTCTGTGACCTTCAATGAGTCACTCAGCTTTTTCTGACTCTTTCAAAGGCATTAGATTGGAACTGGAGACAGTGTGAGGTCTTTGCTAATTCTAATATTAGATGACTCTTCCTGATCCATATTAAAAAGGATTATGTCTTATAACACACCACTCTTTCTGACATAGCCCTTCTTTTACCAGTTCTTGCTAAAACTCTTCCCATCTCAATCATCCTTCAGTCAGAGACACTTTATTGGCTGACATAACATGAAAGCCCAGGACTAGGTCTGGATCTCTGCATCTGCAGGGAATGGGTCATCAAAATCCACTTTCTTGAGTTCCTTTTCTCAGTTCTGCTTTCCTTTGACTTGGCTTCAGCCTCAGGCAGTCTTTCTGTTTGTGGTATCTTCTGATAACTGCAGATCTACCTTATCTTTATAATAAACAACAGCAATAGGAAAAAAAGGGGGGAAATGCATCTTTCCTGAGGAAAAGGGAAAGTCCTGAGTAACCAGGTTTGAGTCATTCCCTCTCCAGGTGCTGACAGGGATGGGTGAAGATAGGAATAGCAAAGCAATTATACATGAACAGAGAGAGGTGCTGTTCCAAAGAAAAACTGAGTGGTGATTTGCATATTAAGGAAAATGGATGTGGACCAGATAAAAACAATAGCTGTCCCCAGAATTTGTGCATGGTGGGTCACTTTTTTATGATAGGCATGTCTTTCCCTTTTTCTACATTGTCAACTTCATGGACAATAAGAGTCAATTTTATTCACTCTAATACGATTAAGCTTACCACCAATCTTGAAATAACAAATAGATGTTTTTAGCTATAGTTGCCGCTATAAAGTTATTATATGCTGATTGCTGTTAGCTGACAGACATCTTCCAGATGGAGGAACTTCAGGATTCACCTTAGCCTTTGAGGCTGGACCAGACTCTCCCAGTCAGCCCTTTCCCTACAGTTGAGCACAGCATCTAAATTTTGCCATTACTGACCATAAGTGGTCCAGCATTGATTGGGAATTTTGATTGGGAGCTTCCCACTGCATTGACCAACACTTGGTGGGGTCTACAGAGAAGTCCCAGACTTCCCAGTTTACTCCCTTCCACTTTGCTTTCCTACTTACAGCTCTGCATCTTCTCTGAAAACTTTGTCAATCTAATCCCGCTTCCTTCCTTCCTCTTTAAAAGCTTTCACACTTTACCTCTTTCAGTAAACCTAACTCTGTTCATTCCTGACATCATCTCAGTCACTCAGTATCTGACTCCTTTAGGACTCAAACTGATGAGAAAAAGGCTTTCAAATCTGGATTGTTCAGCACTCATCTGGCAATGAGGTCACCCATCTTAAATGGTAAGCGGGCACGCATAGTCCTAGACACAAAGTGGGAACTCTACTGCTAATATGTCACAGACAGTGACCCCAGACAATGTTGCAGTGAAAGGGAACAAATGTTTGCTACAATGATTCAGGACTTTGAAAAATGTTGAGTAGGAGATGGTTGGGGAAAACCCATACAAGAACCATGTATTTGGCTTAGTGTTATTAAACTGAATCAAAACACTAGAGATGAAACATGAAAAGAACCATTAACAAATTGAAAGCTGTGTGAGAAGTCCACAGGACCTTGCTGGTATCTTAAAAAGCAGTCTCCACTTTTTATACTGAGAAAGCAGAGTCAAAAACCAAGCTCTGAACTTTAGATGGTGAAATGCTTGTCAGGAGCAAGCTTTATGATCAGGGACTGGTTAGAAAATTCAGGAAGCCTGTGATATGGGATGAGGCCTCAGAGTAAAAAGCCTAAAGAGTTTGCCTCCCCAGACCCTCTGAACTCTCATAGTCTATGTAGTGGGTCTGCTCCCTATGAAGAGAGAAACTTTTTCCATGTCAAAGACCCTATGGAGTGCTCTGCCTCAGGAAATGCCAAGAAATGGAAACTCCCCTCTAATATCTATTGCCACCACTTCTGGCACCCATGTTGAAGCTTTTGATTTGGAAAATGTGTTTCTTTTTCAGTCCTAATGTAGAAAGGTGAACAGAAGCAGTTCATACCCACAGAGTATGGATAACAATAAGCATTCATGGTTTTGCCCTGGGCCTATGCAAACTGTCATATTATAGTCCTAGAAGATGTGGACCATCCAGTATCCTTCAGAGCAGCACATATACCCATTGCACTGATGATGTGATACGGATCAAGCAGGCTGAGAAAGAGGTGGCCAGTGGGTAGAAGCCTTGGAAGGTACATAGACTCTAGAATGACAGGAAAATAAGTTGTATGAAAATTCAGGGACCTGTCAATGTCAATAAAATTTCAGAAAGGCAGCACTCAGAGACATGTGAGAAATAAACAAATGGCTGAATCTTGAATACCTAACAACAAAGAAAGAAACACAATGACGGGTAAGTTTCTTTTGATTCTGGGGACAGCTCCCAGGGGCAGGATCTGTGCACTAAGTCCAGACCATGTTTGAGCAGTTCTACTGCTCAGGCCATCTGATCAGGTAGACTCCTAAGGTTTGAAGGTATCAATGGTGAAAGGATACAGTGGCACAAACAGAAATCCCACTCAAGACTCTCAGAGCAGGACTAAAGAAAGTCCAAGCCATTTGCAGTAGAGAAATATGCTTGAGAAGACGTCAAGACCAGTAAAGGTGATGACTAGAGGCAAGAAGAATTCGGAGTAGAGAAGGGCACTGATGAATAAAGTACCATAAGCACTATAGTTGGTCTTAGGAAGAAAGACCACTGGAGAGGAGGATCCATATAGCACATAGGTGTGCTGCTTGAATCTCCTTCGCAAAAAGAACTTGCCATTCAGCTGTGAGGGCAGATAACTGACAGCCTGAGTACCTGCAGGGTATTTGACAACTTATGAACTAAGACTGCACTCTTCCCTGGTGGTTCCCAAACAGTGGCTGGGCTGGGTGAGGTCCCAGGGCCTGAGCACATCTGACAAATGTGTAACTCCTTTGATGCACAATCTAATTCCCTGGTGTTTCACAATCTGAGACACTCGCCACCCAATTCTGCCTCTTTCCACTTTCCCAATTCTTAGGTTTGTATCCTGATGGAAAGGTCAAATATTGCTTGCTCTCTTTTACCTTTGGCAGACATCATTATCCATTCCAATCACATGCATGCCTCAAGACCTCTTGCAATCTTATTTTCATCTTTGTATTTAATTCCCAGTCACAATAAATGAACTTGATAAAATTTTCCATTTTGGCTGTCTATTCCAAGTGTATCTGATTCAAGAGAACTTTCCTCCAATTCAGGTAAATACCAGAAACTTTGCTTCACTTTGGTATCATTTCTCAAAACTATAGCATAGGTCAGAGCTGCGATGAACAGACTGGACTGCTTACTGAATCTTCAAGAATAAAGATGCTTTATGTCCATAAGAAGACAAAATTCAGTCTTTGTTCCCTGCTAGTGATAACTTCAAGTAGCTCTCTGCCACAGGGATTTCTAATTAGAGGTTGAGAGAGCTTCCATACCACAGAAGGAAAGGGTACATGTGATAAAACATGGCCACATGACCTTTTCAGTACACTCTTGGATCCTGACACCAGGCTTCCCATCATCATCATCATCTGAAGTTAAAGCCTCGAAATTTCATTTTGGATCATTATTAGTTTCTGCTACCTCAGAGGTATTTCTGAAAGAACTGTGAAGATATTTTCTTTCACTGATATTTAGGAAACACTGATTTTAAGAGGGATCTGGTTTAACTTTCTTATTTCCCCCCTCTGCTTTTAGTCTTTTCCATGACTTTTATTAAGCTATCTTGGAGTTCAGAAGGCTGAGAGAATTTTTCTTTTAAAAAAGAAAGCTTGCCTACCAGCCAGTTTTATATTTTTCCCCAAGCACTCAACAGTCTAATCTTCTTCCCATTTAAAATGAGAATGAGTTTAGCAAGAAATTGACTTGATGTTCGGACAGGAGCTTCGGGAAACTCTAATCTCAGTGACAGCTCTAACAAACCAATCCCGCTCTCTGGCCTCCTACATATTGAACAGGACCTGCTCCTCCCGGCCCTTCAGGAAGGAAAGTAAGCCTCTAAAGCACATTTGTAGAGGCTCTGTATTCACTTTTTCTTTTGGTTTTCTGTACTTTCAGGAGCTTGAGTCTTTGTTTGCAGTATATTCCCTACTCTTTCAGAAGCAAACGAATTTAGAAAGGGAATCTGACTTTGGTTGCCTTTGAAATATTTGCTCTGGTTTTAGTATCTGTGCGGCTCCCAAATTGGTGCTATTTAGAAATGTTCTTGTTATTTTGAATTTTTATTTTTTGTTATTTTGAATTTTTAAAGAAATATCTTGGTATCTTTCTTCTTTATTTTATTTTTTTTTACAGGGATAAACCAATAATAAAGTGTTGAGTTAAAGAGAGAAAATCTTGTCTCAGAAAAAAAAAAGTATTACTGTCTGTAACACCACTTTTTTTGCTATTAATACAAATTATTTTCATATGGGGTTATCCATGCCAGTAGCCCTCAAATGTCAGGGTACATCATATGTTTGGAGGGCATGTTAGAAAACCAATCGCTGTTCCCCTCTCATAAGTTAAGGAAGGCCAAGAATTTGCATTTCTAACAAGTTCCCAACTGGTGGTGATGATGTTGATGGTGATGGCAATGATGTTGATGGTGAAAGTGATGATAACAACAATGATCAATGGTGCTTATCTAGGACCCACACTTTGAGAATCTGAATGAACTTGATAGTGAAAGTTACAAAGTCTTATTTATTTGTTTTAGGACAAATAAGCATTAAGTCATAAAAACTGTCATTTATCTTCTCAGTCTGGCTGGTGATGCAGTCCTTTGTTTCTCACAGAAAAAAATATATTTAGCCAATTATTTGTAAAACAATACAATTTGTAAAATTTGTAAAACAATAGCTGAAAACTAAAATATTTAGCAATTATTTGTAAAACAATAGCTGAAAACTAAAATACGTAAGCTATTTTATTTAACTTCATTTTTTCAGTTGTCCCAAATACGTACTGAAGTTTGTTGCTGTGTATAGTTGTCCAATCTGTAAATGTGGGGCAAAGAATACATACTTTATAACATTGCTTTGAAGGTTGAAAGAGACAGTGTATATAGAATACCTAACCTAGTGCCTAAATAGTAGCAGATCACCAAGAAATATAAAAATCTCATTTCATTTCTTTACACATTTTAATACCATTAATTGTAGGTATTTGAAAAAATATGTTAACAGAAAATTGGAGAAATTAAGGGAGGGGAGATACAAATTACTTTCTTGTGGGGTTATTTTCACTCAGGTATTACAGAAATATGGGATCTTTTACAAAAACAGGTGTGTTGTTTTAGACTCATTGCAAACTCAAAGTTTCAATTGTATTCTATTCTAAAAATCCATGTATTACCATCAATAATAGCAGGCACCTAGAAGTATTTGCAAGTCAAGAACTAGGCTACACACTATATATTTGTTTATCTTATTTCATCCTTATAACAACCCCATGAGGTTACCTTTTTGAACTTTTGGAGATACTTGTTCATTTCTGTCTTCTCTTACCTATAGTGAAACTCCATGTGAGCACTGACTTTGTTTTATTTCCTTTACAAAGACCTGATATGTCTACAAAATAACTTGATTCCTCCAACTATGTTCTACCAGCTTAAAGGTAAAGGTAAACTATGTTTACCTTCAGCTTAAGCTTATTTTAAACTTTTATCCATTTTATATTTAACTCTACTGCTTCAAAAAATATTTGGCAAGTAGTAGGTGCTCAAGAAGTATTTACTGAAATCAATTTATGCATCAATGAAAGAAAATGAAGGAAAGAAAATCTTCCCTGAGAGGCTAAGTACTTTTCCTCAAGTCTCTGACTAGGATTAAAATTTAGGGATTTAAGTTTCTCCTCTCCTGAACCCTACAATACACTGCACAAAATGGCACTTTCTACTTAAGCAACACTTGAGACTTCTGTACAACTCTCTCATATCTTTCAATTTGGTAACAACAGTATATGTGATATTGAAATGTGTTGGGAAATTTACTTTAGATTTAAGAAGTGAAACTAAACTCAAGTTGAAAATAAGAGAGTTTTTGGTGGACCATAATTAGTGGATATTATTTATTCTATAGATACATCTTGTCTTTGTGCAGATCAAAATTGAACATGGAATGGTATCTGAGATCACCAACAGGAGTAGCTCTCATTCTCAAGCTGATGAGTGCCTGCAGCCACTCCCTGGATAAGAGGTATGACTGAGGCTTCTTGGAATCTGTGTTTCCTATAAATCTCACAGAGTACAAACATGGAGCTAGAGAAATGTTATCACCTAATATTCTTCAATTATATTCTGAATACAGGCCAAGGAACAAGAGATGCCCATATTACTGTTGAGTAAATATGATCATCACATTTGTCTGGGCTTACATTGGATGTCATAAATCAAAGGAAAATTATACATAATATTACAAAATTTCTTAGGTGGGATTCTTAAATACGTATCACCTTCTTACTGAAAGGCAAAATGTAGTCACACTTTCCTGCTGTATTTCTTTTGCTTTGGCTTCCATGGCAATTAAAAATGTATCTTTCATGACTTTATTGGTGAATACCTCAGAATATGGTTAATATTAGATTTCAAATAAGTAGTGTTGCAAACTAATCCTTATTAACTTCAATGAAGAGTTATTTCTAATATTTTAGCTTAGCTTCAGATGAAGTAGCTTTGTTTCGTGCTTTCCAATGGATTGTTGAATTGAACTGTCCCCTTCTTTTACTATAATAGAACTTTTATTCATCATGTGACTAATACAAACTTCATATATCTGCTAATCTTACAATAATTGACCACATGACTAAATTTTGCTAAATGATATGGGAGGTAATATAGGTCCCTTCTGAAATGTTCTTACCTTAAGGGAAAAATCTTAAGGGAAAAATCTATGACCTTTCCTCCCTCACTCGTGACACTTTCATCCTGCTGATGTAGTAGCAGATGATCTTGTACTGGACGAATTAGTTCAGTGCCCTTGGCACAGTGGGCAACAAGATAGGAGGAGTCCAGCTCCCTCTGTGGAAAAGTAGAATAAATCTCTGTTGGAGCGTTTACTTCCAAGTTTACATGAGAAAAAAAATCCTTACTTAAGCAATTTTCAGTTTGGGTTTTGGTTTCAAGAAGCCAAGGTGGCTTCATATGCAGTGCATTTTCCTTTTAAAATGTTAAATGTTTCTTTTTAGACAAAGTTTAAACTGAGAAAATCATAATAAGCTACTCTCTTTGATAACAAGAAATTTTTCAAGTGAAAATGTTCCATTTGGCAAAATAAAATGGGAAAAATTTTAACAATATATTTAGATGTTTTTCCTCATCTACAATAATTTGTAATTCTCACCGAAACCTTCTAGAACTTACAGATTTCTTTGATTACCACAACATAAATTACTTTTTAGAAGTGATCATATTTTAGTCAGTATAAGTAAAATTAAAATTGTTATGATAATGTTTTAACTTTGTGCAAGGACATACAAATAACATTTTCTTGATACACACCCTTTCTTGATTCCTCTGAGACACAATTAATGCAAAGTAGTTTTGTAAATAACTCAGCCAAAAAAGTGCTTCTTCTAGAACTTTCATCAAATGTGTAGCTGACAGTTGGGATATAATTCTAGGACAAAATTATTTAAAACTCTACATTAAATGATTAATTCCTCAGTAATTTATCATCTCTGAGATATGACTTTGATTATGAATCACTAATAATAAATAGTGATTTAACTTCAAAAGACTGGATTACACTCCTATTTGGTCTATAGCATGAGCAGCTGTCCAGGGTACTTAAATAAGATTAATTATTGTAAATACTTAAATTTCTGATTTCCCCCTTTTTAGTTTGTATCATGGGTTTTGAGAACATGAAGATGCTTTGCACAAAAAATCCATTCATTTTTACATTTTTAACGGAAACTTTGACTCCTCCAACCTGAGAATAGTCATAAACAGTAAGAAAAATGTGTGTTTTCCTGTGTAAACTATGTCAGAAATACTGTACAACACATTGAAAGCAGCATTATGATTTTTTTCTTATGGTATAGAGGGTATGTGGTTAAAGGTAACATCTACACAAATTATGGACCTAAAAGACGGATTTTTTTTTTTTTTGAGACTAGGTCTCGCTATTTTTGCCTGTGGAACTGCAGGCTCTCGTTGCCTGGGGTACCCCAGACTCAAGCAATCCCCAGCCTCAGCTTCCCAGGTAGCTGGGATTACAGGCACACACCACCACGCCCAGCTATTTTTTTGGAACTACGTCTTGCTATGGGCCCCAGGTGGGACTCGAACCACGATCCCTAGCCCCAGCCGCTTCATAGGCTGAAGCTTACAGGCGCGAGCCACAATGCCCGGCAAAAGACAGGTTTTAATAAAAACCCCAGAGAATTCATAGAAGGTGGTCATTTTATTCTGTTAAAACATGTCCCTAGTGAGGGAGACTCAGCACCTGAAGGTGACCCCTTCAGGTTGTACATAATAAGAAACTTCCTTCTGAGATGGAACCCTGTATAGCTCCTTATGTGTTTCATCTTCCCATCCTTCTGGAGCATAAGTCTAATTTCTGTATTCTCAGACCTTTCTTGGAAAACAGAGGGAAAATTAAGCTGACTGTTAAATTCACCATTAAATATATGAATTGCCTTACTGAAAACAATACCTGTTTCCTGGATAGCAGTATAAGAAAATAAATTATTTCTGAGTTCCACACAAAATCAAATCCTAAGCACAATATTCAAAGTTATCCATTTATGATTTGATAACAAAGCAATACATAATTGCAAAGTATATTTTTACAGTTTAAAAGAAATACAGTGAATAGGAGTTTTCATTTTCCTTTTATCCAAGTGGTTATTACAACTATTTTGAACTTGTTTATTAATAAAGTAGCAGTTCTCAAGGTGCAAGCACTTCCTAGGATGCCATGAGGTCAAAACTATTTTATAATACATATTATTTCCTTTTTGACTGTGATATTTGCACAGGTGGTGCAAAAGCAGTGATGAGTAAAACTACCCAGGGATGAGCATAAATCAAGGCATAACTGAGTGCAGCAGTAGTCATTCTATTCTCCCTGCACACACTTACAAAAAAAAGCTGCCAGTTACAAGAATAATCTCAATGAAGCAATAATGATCATAAACTTTATGAAATTTGGACCTAAAACACATATATTTTAAGTATTCTTTGTGATGAAATGCTAAGTACAGTTGAAGCACTTTTTCTGCATACCCATAAATGTCTCAGAAATAAAACAAACACCTATGTCACTGTTTGAGTTACAAGCTAAAGTATCCACTTTTTTCATGGAAACTATACTTGAAAGAACGACTAACAAACCATGGTTATCATGATGTTGCTAGTTGGCAGATGCATTCTTAAAAATAAATTCAATATGCCTATCACCTTGAGGGTACAACTGATAGAGTTTGGTTGCAAATCATAATATTTGAGCTTCCAAATAAAAATTAGAATTTTAAGGAACATGTATCAGCCATTCTGTCTTCTAATATGTAAAGGGTCTTATGTATCAGCTTGGTAGTTATGTTAATAAATATATTTTTTATATTCTCCGATAAAATGTATAATGTATAGAATATTTACATAATACAGTTACTGTTTTTAAATTATCATTGCATGACTATACAAAGTTATTCATGGACAAAAAAAGCATCTATAGTCTAATGGATTTTAATAATTGGAGTATTAAAACTTTAATATTCATATTATTAACTTTTAAGAAATTATTTGTTGAGTGTTAGTGTAATAACTTAGAAGAATATCCATAATAATGTGAAGAGGCTATTAAAACTTAACATCTCTTTTCTAACTAGTTGACTGTATGAAGCTGGATTTTCTTGACATGTTAGCCAAAAACAACATATTGTAATAGATTTAATGAAGCATAGATAGGGGAATTTGACTGTCTTTACTATAGTAATATTAAAGATAACCAAAAATATAAAGGAACATCACCCTTCTATATCTTTGTTTGGAAGAAATAGTTATATTTTAGTCAAAGTGCTATTTATGTTAACATGTATTGAATTTTTCATAATTTCAAATCAATTGATGACATAAAGAACTTTAATCTATATTTTATTTTTGAATACATTGAATATTGACAATGTGACCTATCTAATCCAAAGCTCTTTGAGTGGTTCAAAAATGTAAGAGCTTGTGGGGACTTGAGACTAAACTATTTGTGACTCACTGCAATAGGGATACTCTGGTGAAAAATCACAGTTATCCTTACTCTCATTAATTAAAAAAAGATTAGGAATAAAATCCAAAAACTTTTGTTTCCAATAATAATCTATTATCTGAATTGTATTTACACTTTGTAAATTTATTTTGTAAATAAATAAATGTACTAAATATTACAAAATTTGTAAATAAATTTTTTTAAAATTTATTTTGTAAAGTTATTTTATTCCATGCCTCTATCAGTCTCTAAAAAGTGCATGGGTCTTCAGGAAATGCTGTTTGTTTGTTCATTTAATCCAGTATCTTTCTTGACTTTGATCAAAGCAATGGGTTACTTGCAATTGCAGGTATATTAGTCTTAGACTTTAAAATAAATAACAGTTTAGACTTGTCAACATTAATTAGTAGACTACATAAATAGTTCATAATTTTTTTGGGTAACCATCAAGACCTTTCCCAGCACCATGGAAGAGAACTCAGAGATGAGAGATGGTTCTCATCGTGATGATGGCCTTTCATGAGTAATTAACATAAATAAGGCAATGTATTGATTGCTTTACATACTTTATGTCAATGAAGCCCAACTACAGTCCTCTGAGAACTACATTGCCAGTTTTACAAAATAAGAACATGAGGGGAAATCAAGTAAATGACTTGAAGTCACGCAGCTTATAGAACTGTATCAAACCCGAGTGCATAATTCTCCCCTATATTCCATGCTCTTGATCATGTTTTATTACTCTTCCAGTTTAGTTCCCAATTGCCCATGCCACTTTTGTGTTTTTTTACAAAAGTGTTGCCCTTAGGATTCTGTATTGCAATTTATTTCTTCACAAATCTACTTCTGCTAAAAACTGTTGATTGCCAGAAGGAAGGAACTGTCTGAATTCCCATCACACAAAAATAAATGCATTTTTTTTCTGGACTGATTTAATGGCAAGTTGTGTTGTGAAACTCACTTGACCACTCATTTAGTGTAGTGCACTGTCAGGATCTGAATCTAGGCGTCCCACCACCATCCTCTATCTTCAACACTGGGTGTTAGTGCTTCTCAATTATGGTGCTTAGACCAAGTACAGCTCTATCACTGAAAAACTTATTAGAAGTTCAAATTTATTAGATAAGTGTCATCTTAGACTTAGTAAGTTTGAGAATCACTCTTTTAGAGATGTAACAGTTTAATGAAAACAGAATGGTTGACTTAGCATGAAGCATAATAAAAACCATTTGTTTGATTTATTATTGATTAGGTTATAAGCCATTCTGTCCTGAAAATTAAAAAAAAAAAAAAAAAAAAAAAAAAAAAAAAAAAAAAAAAAAAAAAAAAAAAAAAAAAAAAAAAAAAAAAAAAAAAAAAAAGAATCAAGACAAACTTATCCAGTAATAAGCAAACTGGATAAGCAAACTTATCCAGTTGCTTTAATTTTGAAAAAAACAAAAAACCTAACAACCCCCCCCCAAACAAAACAAAACAAAACAAAACAAAAACAAAAACCCAAAGCCCAAGTCTTTGGGTTTGTTGTTGGGTTAGTCATTCCTCCAGTTACACAAGGTCAGAATGAATAACTTTGTATTTATAAGAAAATTCAGTGAAGAAGAGTTTATTAGTTACATGCCTGCCTGAAAGAATCAGATCAAACAGAAATATAACTTCTAGCAAGCACTAGGTATAATTTTCAATAAATCCAAAAGTAGCATGGATTTGTTGTAGAGGTAACAATTCACAACTTAGTGACTGTTCAAGGTCGAATTATGATTACAAGTAAGAGAATAAGCAAACCAAAACCAATATTTGGGGATCCTTTATAATAACACATTTAAAATTGACTTCAAATTTAGAAATATTTCAACTCCAAAATCAAATCCACCATCTTAAAGGAATAGGCCCAATCAATTTTAATCATTTTTTGTTAAGACAATCATCTTTCAAATATGTTGATTATTTCATTTTTATGCATTTAAACATGTCTATTTTCAGTTAGACTTTATTGTTTTGTGCATGCTTTGACTAATATTTCCATAATATGTGCTTAATTTAACTAAAAAAATTACAGATTTCTGAGATTTTCCACTTACTTTTAAAAACAACTTTTCTTCCCCTATTGCCTGCTACTGAATTTAAACAATAGCTAAAAGATTTTCCTTTTTTTAAAGGAAAACTCTTTCTAACTACAAATTTACAGTCTTCTGAGAATTAGTTTAGTACAATAGCTTGAAATATTCAGTATCTGATGTAGGTAATATTGGAATAAACATTATCTCAGTACTCTCCTCATACATTATATACACATATACATATAATAATGATTTAATAGATATTCTCTCTTAATTCTTTAGTTTCTCTTCCAGAATCAAGAATGGCAATATTACTAAGTTTATATTACATAGTTTTTCTTTCCTGACATTATGGTTTTGCCTTTGAATAGAGTAGTTAGATGGGAAAATTTTAAATCAAATATTTAACTCCTCTACAGACTGTAAAATCTCCTATCTCAATAAGCAGTTTGTGACTTTTCCTGCAAAAAAGACATCTCTCAGATTATTGTAAATCATAAGTTTTCTAGTGGAAAAAAAATACCACATTGAAGAATATCACTTCAAAAAAGCACTCAACATTTCAAAGTAAAGCACTTCTTTATTATTGCACAAAGTATTTCTAATCTATTTCTTTTGTTTTCCTTTATCTTAGTCTGATCTTTATGTACTTTTTTCCCCCTCTTAAATATTGCTCCAAAGTAAAGCAAAAAATAGATACAATCAAGTTTAGCAACTCTTCCTACCTGTCACTGGCAGTTTCTGACAACTAACAGTGAAAATTCAAAGTGAAATCATTTAGCTCTAAGTAAATGGAAATGAATTTCTGGAGACAGATATTTTTATCATAGGAGCCAAAGGCACAATTGCATGCTGACAAGGACAGACATGTAAATATCTAATCGTGGTTAGCTGTGCATGCAGCATTTGTATATATTCGTTTCTATATATCTACAAAGATTTTAGGGGAGAGGGGATAAATTGAGAATGCCTACAGTTTAATGTTAACTGGAGCTCTTTTGATTGGGTGAATGCCAAAGCAACTTTCAAAATATTTCAAAACAGCTGCCAGCATGTAAAGAGTTTAACTGAAGGAATCGAGTAGTGAAATCTGTGATACTAATGATAGAATAAACTTATATTTTCCTTAAGGGTCTTAATTTAAGCACATGTAGAGATGCAGGTCCAACGAGGAGCTTGTCTCTCATGCACTCAAACCAAACTTTCAAAGTTATACATGTAAGAGCAAAATACTGAAAAAGACTTAATGCATTCTAAGGAAACTGCTGTGGGAGTCTTCTTTGATGATTCGACCATTTCTATTTCGGAAAACAAAGTGTTTGGAAGGCAGGAGTCATGAATTCTCTCAAATATGGGTAAGTGGAAGTCTAGAACTGTGAAGTTGAATGTGCTCATTTAAGGACTTTAATAGTATGAAGTGTTATTCAGGTAACTTCAACAGATCTAGTTTTAAATGCCTAACAATAGATTTCACATATTCTATTGGTACAACTTTGTCCCTGGACTTCCAAGAAAAAGTTGCCCTCCAAAAATTTGCAAGCATTGCCACATTTTCCTGAACTGTTCTATAAAATGTCACACAATGATTGTTGGTCTTTTCATAGAATTGGTACTGAAACAACTGAAGAATAGTGATACTGTGATAATATATCTCACTAATGCCTGTGCCAAAAGGGAAAGACTTCTAAAAATTCTGCTCTTTAGGCCAAAGAGGGTCCTTTCCCCCCCATCCCCCCACCCCCTCCCCATTTGGCACATAGATGCTTCTGGATCAGCTGAATCTAGCTTGGAACACTGCATCGCACTCCTGCAGTCGAAGATCACATGGAAACAGGGGTCACTTACTAGAATCCTCCCTCAACTGCTTGACCTACATATCAGGTGGCAGGCACAGGGCCACCCCACAATGGACCAATGATTCAGATAAAACCAATTTATGCAGATTCACTGCCTGCATGTGTTCATTTTTAGCTTCCTTCGTCAGTCATTTACTGTGTTTCTTTGACCTGCAGTACCCCCAGCCTTGACCTATGCAGAGACCTTTCCCCAAGCCCGGGAACATTCCTGACCTCTCTGGAACTGGCACGAATCCCTTTTCTCTTAACAGGAAAGCCTGCTGAGAGCCATGGGGTCTCTTCTGATCTGGCGCTGAGGATGAGAGGCGGTGAACCCTCATCACCTGGCCCGGTGCTCCCTTTGGGACGAAGACCCAAGTCTACGATCAGAGCCTTACAAGACAGGAGTCCCTAAGCTTTTACTCCTCCAGCAGCCTTTCTCTTTAGTTTCCGAACAAGTATCGGCAAAGGAGATCCGCCTTTGGTTAGAAAACGACCCCCATCCCAGGAAGGAGGGCGTCGGGAACTGGGTTAGGTCTTCAAACGAACTCGTGGGATCCCTGGCACACATCACAGATGCTCATTACCATTCTTTTTACGTGCAACATGTGGGGGACGAAGCAGTTTCATACCTCCTGGTATTATCTGCCGTCCAAAGCATTTTCTTTGAGAGGAAAATGGAAACGCAGCTGCGCCGTGGGCCCGGCCAGTGAGAGCTGCGGCTCCCTCCCAACGTCTCCCTGCGGCTGCAGAGCGCGGGAGCTGCTCCGGAAACTGACTCGGGTTAGGGGCGCGCGGCGCTCGCCGCGCGGGCGTGGGACGCCGCGGGGGCGCAGACGGCCTTTGTGCTGCATGGCTGCTTCCCCGGAGCCAAGAGGGTGAAAGAGGACGCCCAGGTCTGCGGAAGGGCAGGAGTCTGGTCCTCAGATCGCGTGCAGGGACTCGGGGCTGGGTGGTCTTTGCTCCTCTGGGCCTTCGAAACTTGTGACCAATAGTCCCTGCCCCTCTGGGTCCCAGCCAGCCGGCAGCGTCCCAGGCTCAAAGGGTTAAGCAGGTGCCTGGCCCGGCGAGGCGCGATTGGCGGAGAGCCGGGGCGGCGCGGTCTTGGTCACCACGCTCCGCCGAGCCCAACTTGGGTTCGCGCGGTGGGCGCGGCGGCCACTCGTCCCCTGACTGCAGGGCCGGGATCTTGGGGGCACCGGGAAGGGAAAGAGGGAAGGACGGGACGGGGACCCCCCCAGCGGCGACAGCAAAGCGGGTCGCCGGTCGAAGCGCACGGGAGGAAGCGGACGCAAGCTTCCCGGCGCTCGGGGTGCGCCCTCCGCCGCGCGACTCCCGTCGCGGACGCGGCTCGGGAGCCGGAAGAAAGAGGAAGTGGAGCGACTAGGGGGTCCTGGGCAGGGGGTGGGGGGAAGGGTCCACACCCACCGCCCCCACCCGTTAGTCGGGTGGAAGTTGTCCTTAAAAAGGCGCAGCCGAACCACAAGCCTCCCTCCTCACCCCCTGAAGAAACGCGGTTATACCAATGTGGGCAAGTCGCTGGGAGACACGAGGAAATAAATGCACGTGTTTTCTCTTTTTGTTTCCCTGGTGGTTGGAATTTGCAGAGTTCGTCTCCGTGTGGCTCCTAATTTCTTCGTTTTACACATCGTTCGAAAGGGGTAGCTAGCGGTGGGTCATCGGGTGCACACCGGGTCCTTTAAGTTGCACCTACAGTCCCCAACGCTCAACTTAGTCCAGGATCGACCCGCCCGCACCCCAGGAGCAAGGAAGAATCGCGTTTTATAAAGGGGAAAACTATGGCACAAAAGCGACTTCGCTCCCTCTCCCCTCCTCCTGTACACGCTACCCCTCTTCGCTAAGCATCAAGTTCTCCAGCTGTCCAACTTCAAGTTGGCAATCCTCGGGCTGCCTCGTGTGCAGAAGACTAGCAGAGAGGGGTCCCGGCTGCGAGGGGAGGCTCTCCGCCCCCATGCCTGCACGCGCGGGCTCGAGTCCAGGCTGCTGGAAGCCGCGGGAGTCGCGAGTCTGCCTAGATGGTGGTTATTTCTCCAGAGAAAAGAGGGGAAAGAGCGGGCCTCAGTCTTGCACTTTGGGTCGGAAGTGCGCGGGGTGTGTGTGTGCGCGCGTGTGTGTGGTGTGCGCGCGCGCGCGTGTGAAGAGGGGGCGGAAAAGAAAGGCACCCTCGGCTGCCCGTCATTCCCTTGCACCGGCCAAGTCCTAGCCAAGCCTCCCGGTGCATCCTTCCTCCGCCGCCACCCCCTCCCCTTCTTCCCTCAGCTGGGCTCGCGCGGCGCAGCCGGAGCAGCCAGTGAGAGCAACATCCTGGAAAGAGGGGGGAGCACCACCGCTCCCCCAAAAGCGAAAAAAAGGCCCCACCCTGACACGTTTTGCTGTTTGCAAGTCCCTCGCACGCCCCCCCCCCCGCACCTCCTCCTCGCGCTCGCGGCCCCCCTAGTCCGCTGCGCGCACATCAAAGCGCCTCTCCGCCGCGCACAGTGGCCGCGGCTCACTAATGGGATTGCAGGCTGGTGCCTGGCTCCGCTGCTGCCGCCGCCGCCGCTGCTCGCGCTGCTGCTGCCGCCGCCCGAGCCCTCGCCCGAGCCCCCGCCAGCCCTCGCCTAGAGCCGCCGCGCCCGGGGGCCGAAGCCACGGCGATGATCCGAATCTTTCCGGATTTCAGCGTGCAGGTGACTGCCGCAGCGGCCGGCGGGGCGGCCGCGGGGGTGCCGGCCGGTGCGGGCATGGGGAGGGCCGGTGCCGCGGCCAACGGCACCCCGCAGAACGTCCAGGGCATCACCTCCTACCAGCAGCGGTGAGTAGTCCCGCCTGGGCTGGGATAGTGCCCCCGCCCCGGGGTGCTGGGGTGGGACTCACTTTGCCTCCTGTTTTATGCGTTACAACACACACACACACACATCGCCAGGGCTCACTTTGCTAGCTCCTCGTTCTGCTGATAAGAAAGAGAAAATAATTCACAATTCGATTTGAAAGGCACCCCAGTGTACTGGAGAAGTGAGATCATAATTTGCCTTCTGCTTGGTCCCAAATCCAGAGGCTCAGTCCCGCGTAGCCAAGGAGTTGCAGCAAAGTCTGAGACACCGCACAAGGTGCTTTTGCAAAGTTTGGGATCACTGTCCCCTTTCAGTGGAATTTTCTCAATTTCTGTGCCGGCTGCGAACCCGCGCTGACGGGCAGCCAGGGGGGCAATTGATCACCGGACGCTGATTGATCATTTGTTTCCAAACAGAATAGAACGATTTTCACGTGTAGCTGTAGACTTGCAATTCTACATAATAGTGTTATCATGTCACCTGTTACTACAGGGAAATACAGCATGAAATCCGAGTCTCGTCGGCGCACTTAAGTATTCATCTTAAACACATTATAATGCAAATGCGTAAGATTCAGAGATGTGAGTTAGGAAGTAAATTTTGCAAAGTTAGGCGAGGTGGTGAGACTGAAGTTTTAAAGTGTTACTTTACATATTTATAGATTAAAAAATATGATTGTGATATGGAAATAGCACAAGTCTTTGATTCAATTAGGAAAGAAAGGGGGAAATTTTGCCATCACCAACAATCCCAAAGTTTTTCTTAAAGAAAACTATCAGGGTTCCAAGATTTTTCAGTAAAAATGATCTACAAAAATGCGCAGAAAGTAGCAATGTTGTATGAAAGGTAAGCTCCCTATTTGAGAGGCTCAGTTTTATAGAAGATGGAAGGAAAAAAGAACACATGAAAGTGTGAAATTAAATATTTGTGTTTCCCAGATTGCACACGATTAAACATCTGAGAGACTTGCCAATGGCATTTAACTTAAAATATACACAATGCATAATTCAAATAACAGCTCCTATTTTTACCTTGTATTTCAAACTTCATTGATTTGAGAACCTTTGATTTGAACCAACAGTGTTTAAACGGAAAAGGTTAAGATAATCTATCAATGCCATATTTTGTGCCTTCTAACCAATGGCCCAGCGACCAGAGCAGGTTTTGCATAACACACTGATTGTTTTCCAACTTGATACCCAATATTGCAGTTATTTTGTGGAAGACTTCATTATATGCTCTGAGTACTGTGGGAACTTTTAAAAAGCGAGTCTTGAAAAATAACTCAAAAAGAAGCTATTTCTCATCAGAGATATTTAAAAATTATTTTAGTCTTGTTTTACTTCAGTGATTACGAGAACCTTTAATACAAAAGACCTGGGAATTTTTTAAACATAAAAAACTAGGTAAGAATCAGATTCTTCTAATTTATGATATAGGCATATACATATATATTTTTGTCATCACTTACAAAACATTTAAATGACAATAGAATCTGGTGGTTATTTTAACTAGGAAGTACAAGCAATAGTCATAACATTATGGTCGGTGAAGTAGGGAGTTGGGGTGGAAATGTCAGATGACCCCTGTACAATTTGAGGGGCCTCCAGCAACTTCAACTAACCCATGAGACAGAAAAATGGGCATAAAGGATGATCATGAATGTTCAACCCTTAGGTTTATTCTCAGTGTCTGGATGTCTTTTACCATGAAGATCTTCCCATCCCAATTTCCCCATGAACAGGAGCATCCAGGCATAGCCCTTCACAATCCTCCACCCCAACTCAGAAAATTATTCTGATGCCTTCCACATTCATTTTTCCATTTGGAATACTTGATGAAATCTCTGAAGTCAACTATAGTACTAAGAACAAGAGCTTTAAAGATAATCAACTCTAAACTTTAGCCTTTGGGATGGTCTATTCCTTTCTTCTCTTTTCATGATCTGTCATAATGACAGAAGGGGCTGTGAGAAATGCAGTCTTTGTTGGCTTCAGTATCCAGAAATGACACCTGTTACTCCCTTTGCTTCTAGTTAATTTGAGAGCAGAGAGTGAAGTATGTATAGCAAGAAGCATATTGGCGTGTGTTTAAGGAAGAAATCTTGAGTCAGGACAAGTCCCCTGTCCTCTGGCCCTTCATCAGGGGTGTAGGCCACCAACAGGGTAGATCTTACAGGCTATAAGGGCAGAGGTAGTTCCTACCTCAAGACCTGAAATGTTTGTCAAAGTGAGTGGTGACGCATCATCTTATAAAATTTTTTTTTTTTGCATCAGGAACTTTGGAGAGTCTGATGGGGGAGAGATGGGGGAGGGGTTATTTCAGGCAAAGAGTGGTCTGTTGGAAGAACACACACTTCTTTCATTTGTCACCTTTGGGCAGAAATACCCTAGACTGGCTGTCCTGAGTCAAAACTTGCAACTGGCAACCTTCCCTTTCCTCACCAGCCTATGTATAAACACTCCACTTCAATTCGTTTGTCAATCACTCTCATCTTTTCCTACCTGTAGAGTGTACTCCAAAGAGAACTCAAACACCATCAATCAGATTAAACACCTCTACCATGAAAAACACTTATGATTTTGAAGTTTCCAACTCTCAGCCCCCACTCTACTGGAATGGTAGGCTGAATGGGGCCCCCTTTTCAGTGTTGTTTTTTTTTTTTTTTTTTGATTAGGTTTAAAGTAAAATGTAAAGGTTCCCATAGGACTGATGCTTCCTGCCCAGCTCTTCCATTTTTTCACATAGGGTCTGCTCTGGGAGTCCCTTCTGTTTTCTTGGTTGACACATGACTGACCTAAGTCTCTGTGCCAAAAGCTGCCCACAGCCTGCAGTGATTTTTGTGAGGAGAAAGTTCTGGCTACGGGACTAGCATTGGACCTGCACGAAGTGGCCTCTTCTCAGGCCTCCCTGAAATACGAAATGTGGAGGCAGTAGGACAGTGTGGTCTGGTCCCAGGGGCCGAGTCTAGAATGGCTTTGTATCTAACTACAGTTAAACTCCCAGAGTCACCTGGGAACCCTGGGGTATACAGATCTGTCTGTGCGTGGATAATTCAGATGTTCAGGCTTTGGAAGCGCTGCTGAGAGCTGGAGTCACAAGGTCCTCGTGCTGCCGCTGCGCCCGCCCACAGGGCTCCCGGGCTGGCTCAGGCCGTCCACCCCCCACTCGCGTTTATTTCCGCTGTTCCCTGAGGCGCGCCGGGACCGTGTCCTGCCCGAGCCCGCTCTCGGGGCCGTCCTTCCTCTTCTCTCTCTCCCTCAACTCCCCCCTCCAGGCCCCCACACTCCAGAGAAGGGAAGTGTTCAAAACTGCAACTGAGTGGCGTTGTTGCGCTGGCAGCCAAGCTTCCTAGTCCCCCACAGAAGAGCAAGAGAGCGAGAGAGCGGGAGAGGCAGAGAGACAGGGACAGAGCGAGCGAGCGAGAGAGAGAGAGAGAGAGAGAGAAAGGAAAGAGAAGAGACTGTGAGTGACCGAGAAAGCGAGAGCAAACGACGGGGGTGGGGAGAGAGAGGTGTGTGTATGTGTGCGTGCGCGCGCGCGAGCGAGCGCTCAGGAGCAAAGCAGCTGGAAAATGCCCAGAAATACTTTCACAGCGGTCAAGCAGGGAACCCCCTGCGCGTCCCCCCCCTCCCCGCCCCTCCAGCCTAGGCCCCAACCACCCCCGTCGGGAGGGTGTGTGCCCCACCTGCCACCAGGCCAGCTCCGGGTGGCGGCGGCGGAGGGAGGGGGGGCGGCTGGGGGGGCGGGGGTGTGGCGGCGCGCGAGGGTGAGAACCTGGAGGCGGCGGGGCCCTGGGCCCGGCTGCCCGCGGGACCGCGCGGCAGCCTCCCCCCGCCGCCGCCGCCTCCCCCTCCTCCGCCGCCGCCGGTCGCCTGTCTCCGCGCTGGGCATGTCTCGGGAGCCGGAGCGGCCCGGGCCGCGGGGGCTCTGCGGCGCATGGACGGCGGTGGCGCCCAGCGAGCCAGGGGAAGAGAAGGAGCAGGCGGCGGAGGAGGCGGCGACCTGCGGCGAGAGGCGCCCTCGGAGCGAAGGGACGGCCGGCCGCCGGTGAGGCTCCGGCTCCACTACTTTTTCGTAGCCTCCCCGCCTCAGCAGCACGGCCGCCGCCGCCGCCGCCGCCGCCGCCGCCGCCACGGCCACCACCACCGCCACGGCCGCCGCCCGCCGGGCCGCCGCTGAGCGCCGCGCACGCCCGCACTCACTCCCGCCACCCCACGCACACGCACACCCCCCGCCCTCCCCACGCCCCCCACCCCGGGAGGGGGGAGAGAGGCAAAAAGTAAGAGAGGAAAAAAAATAGCAGGAAGATGGCGCCCACCAAGCCCAGCTTTCAGCAGGATCCTTCCAGGCGAGAACGGTAACACTTTTCTGTTTATTGAACCTGCCGCCGGGGCGGCTGCTCCCGCCGCTGCCGCCGCCGCCGCCGCCGCCGCCGAGGTGGCGGGGCCCGCTCCGCAGCCCGCCTCTTGGGCCGCGAGCC
Organism: Uropsilus gracilis; assembly: GCA_004024945.1. NCBI lineage: Eukaryota > Metazoa > Chordata > Mammalia > Eulipotyphla > Talpidae > Uropsilus > Uropsilus gracilis. The sequence goes on from PVHY01000225.1 coordinate 119,952, forward strand.
CGCGGGGACCTCCTCTGCCGGCTTGCGGCGAAGCGCTCGCCCGCGGTCCCCGCGCGCATTGTCCGCCCCGCGGCGGCTGCGGCAGCGAGCGGGCTTCGGCGGCGGCGGCGGCGGCGGCGGCGTCAGGCTCTGAGCAGTCGCACCTCCTCGGCTCGGCGAATAGAGTGACTCGCTGACAGAAAAAAAAAAAAAAGAAAAAGAAAAAAAAAACTGAAAGAAAAAGAGAAAAAAAGAAAAGAGAGAAACGAACAAAAAAAGAAACGAGGTTCTGTGTGGTGGGGTGCAGCGGCGAGGGTGGGGGCCCGGGGGATCCCCGGCGCTGCCGCAGGTCCCCTGGCAGCTGCTCTCCAGGAAGGAATGAGCTGGGGAGGGGGAGGGAAGGCAGGGAGCTGGGGGAGGAGAGGAGGAGGAGGAGAGGAGGAGGAGGAGGAGGCCGGGGGCGGGGAGCCCGGAGCTCGCGCCAGGCCGGGAACGTGTCGCGCAGGGGCCGTCTCCGCGCGGAGCAGCTAGGCCGGGCCGAGCAGAGAGGGGCGCGCGGCCGCCGCCTCCCGCCGCCCGGCTGCACCCTCCACCCGGGCAACTTGTGGGTCTGCTTCGCCTTCCGTGCTCTTCGTGCCCTTCTCGCCACTCCCCCGTCCCAAAGCAAAAAAAAAAAAAAAAGAAAAAAGCCCAGATGCCCAAATAACCCAGTGAGGTGCCCAATGCGCTGCCAACAGTTGGAGCAGTTTTACCCCGTTAGTTACTGTTTGGGGCTCAATGTTGTAAAAAGTTCCTGGTGAGAATGGCATATCCAGGCAAGAGACTCAGTCAAGCGTGTCTGTTTGAAGTTAGTTAAACTAAAGCCAAAGGGAAAGGGAGTGTGTGTTCCAAATACCCTTAACCATCCTACGTGAATGGCATTGTTAGGTTTCAGAGTAACTAAGCACCTCCTCCCCCAACATGGTTTTCCCTCCTGCTGTCCACTCAGCCTACTTCCTTTGGAATCCTATTTGCTATTAATTGGCAGCGTTAATGACATTAATTGCATATAGCATATTGGTTTGAGCAAAGTGAATATCTCTCTCTGTCTCTGAAGAGGAAATGCTCAGTAGGAAGTGTGAACCGTTGATTCATGAGGAAAACAAATGCAGTCAGATATATGCAGCCCCCTCACCCCTCTGGCAGAGATGTTTACTTTCCTCCAGGCTTAAGTGAACTTGAAAAGAATGTGAGGGCAGTTTTTAGTTTCAATATTTAATAATTATTTCATGGGAGTTTTATTTTTTAATACGAAACATTTCACCTGTAACTGACAGCAAAAGAAGAGGGAGATATTTAACCAAGTTTAATTTGAAATGCTGTAGTTGCACTCTTGTTTTCTTCCTGTAGTAAGAACAGCAGAACTGTCAGGATTAAGATAATAATTTTAAGAAGGGACATAGCTGATTAATTCTAAACTGGCTATTTTTTGGTATAAATTACATATATGAGAGTAAATCATACATAATCTCCAGCTTTTGAAGGTGTCCTATGTGTATAGCATTAACTGACAACTCATACAGTTACAAGGAACATTTAGTGTTTGGCAAAGAATTCACATATTAAATACTTTACACATGTAGATAAAAAAATAATTTCTCAAAGCACTGTGAAAGGTTTTAATCACAGTTTCTTTTTTTCTAATCTACCAGATGATGAATACTTTTAGAAATCAGAAGTTTATAATTGATTTCCTTCCTCCTTTCCTCCTTTCTCCCTGTGCTATTGGTAGTAAATGTATTTGCTGGGACAGCACCAGTAATCTCTCCAGCAGAGGCCTATTTGTGTGCCATTTTGGGAATTTATCTGAGATAGGAATCTTGAAGATAGAATTAATTTCTAGAGGAAACTTCATAGCCTGTGCATGAGTGCGTTCTTTATCACCTGTCTCCATTTGGCATTCGAAGAAGGTAAATCAAAGTGTGCGATTTGTTATTCTGCTCCACTTGAGAGCTGAACTAAATAACACTTGGTCTGAAATTCTGATTGAAGTTGTAGGAGGATATACTGTATTTAATTTAATGCCCTTTAATAGCATCTTCTTGTTCAGCTCGGATACTGTCATTTTAAAGGTTGGATCTGAGAAGGTTTAGCCTGTAGGGATAGGGAGGAGTAATGAGGTAGGGCACAGAAGGAGCAGTATAGAGGAAAGGAAGCAGGGAGTTATAAACTAAATGTTTCAAACAGTAATAACCACAAATTTGGCCTGTTATCCAAACAGTTGTTTTATGCCCTGAGGGTTCACTTTATTATTAGGGTTTTAAATGCTCTTAACACTTAAAGTGTAAACATTACACATGTTAGTTGATTTGGTTTTGTAATGAGAAATGGGAAGTCAGATGGTTTGTTCAGGAGAAGGTGGTTTTTGTAGTTACTTGCTGCTTATAGTCAACTTAGTGGAGTTATTTAACCTGTATGTGCACTTTATGCCTGGAACCTGTTGGCTAATAGTACAATTTCTCTGTAATGGTTAAGCATAAGTATGTTTATGAAAGATGACTTTTGTGGACATGCTTTAAGTGATATCCTCTCATTCACTTAAATGTTTTTCAAAATATTGATTTCTTCAAGGTAGGGCACACAAGAGCCCTACCTTGAGCACTTTATTTAACTGCCTTTCAAATTCCCCAGTAATCAAAGCTTAGAAAGAAAAACACATCCTTTGAATTAACTTGTTGTTTATTTGTGAAATGCCTGAACTTACTATAATAAGCCATTTTCTTCTAAAGTGTATAGAGTGAATTTGGGAAAAAGATGCTCTTTGCTCTATCGTGTCTTTGGCTATTAGTATTCCTTAAATTTCTCTAACTTGAAATAATACGTTGACCACCTTGTGTACTTAAATTCTAATATAGGCTGCTGATTATATATATAGCACTCCCACGTACTTCTACTTCTTTGTGGATGTGTAACCAAGGTTAGACAGACAAAAGTGTCAAGCATGCACAACAATCTGGTTTGCAAAGCATATTCCAGCACAGGGCTTTTAGTTTCAAAAGTAAAGGTGGTGGTGGAGACTCTGGAGGTATTTCTTTCTACAGGGTAAGCCTAAAACACAGAGTGATAAATGATGATATGTGTTGTCTAACACTTGCTTATATATAAATAGCTCCACAAGATTGCTTAAATGATAATCGAAAATATGAAATAGGATGGCCTTCATATCACAAGGCCAAGGGTCTACAAATGGAAAAACTGAAATAATGAAATATTTCCAAGGCAACAGACTGTCAACAAGAACTGTAATGCATGGGCATAGCATAGAGCCACCCGAGAGGATATTAGATCGTATAGCAGCCAAGCCACGAGTTATAATGACAGTTATTATGTAGGACCCTCCCATATTACAGCATCCTTTCATACTTCCAATTTTAGCTTTATGAATTGGGAAACATATAACTATTCCTAATTTTTAGATTTGATTGGTTAACATTGAGCTTGACTCAATGTTATTTGATACTTTTAGTTTTTTGAAAAAAGTTGCATCAGGTATTTTCAGCACACAGTGGTGTTACAAGTAAAGTTTTGGTCCCTGTATGTTCATATATTCTTAAACTTAAGACTCATTTTTGACTGAAGGCTGTATGAAATTACTTTCTCAGTAATAAATTGGGAAGGATTAAATTGTATAGCATTTAAATATAATGTACAAACTGGAACACCTGGTTATGGTTAGTGACACAAAGTTTGCTTTTCCTCTGAAATTCTTCTATACAATGGCTGCCCCTACAATAGAGCTATTTTATCTATTTTATGGGAATGTCAGAATTTCTGTGAAATCACTGAGTTTTTTTCTCTGTTCCCAATCTTAGTCTGAATGCACTGACATGTTAAAATTGTATCTGTTTGAAATGGGACCTGATGTTCAGGATCCCGTGACCTGTGGTGAAGTTCCTGTGATGGGGGTGGGAGGGTGGTGTGTATGTGTGTGTGTGTGTGTTTGTGTGTGTGTGTGTATAAACCTTAGTCTGTTTTTGTTTATTTTTCTGTGATTTTGATGATTTTCTCCCCTATACAGAATGCTAAATTGAAAGAAAATTAAGGACACAGAGGCCAGAACTAGCCCTTTCTCTGTTTACATGGTCACTTTTTTACATTGCAGTATCTCATCAGTTTAATTGATTGTTATAAAAATTCTGCATTGTCATTGATTTAGCTTCTGGCATTAGGGGTTTCATAGTGTCCCTTAACTGCTTACAACAAATAAGACTGAAACTTACTGTGAGAATTTGTATGTTGAAAATTTTAGTTAATTAGTTGATTAAATATTAATCTTTAAAATTTAAATGCTACCGAAGTTGCACATAATGTAATACGTGAAACTTTAAATATTTAAATCTGTATTATGATTCAGTGAGAACTTCCAAAATTTATGGAAAAATGTAGCTGTGTTTGTATTTGTATTTTCTCAGTAAATAAGGCCTCTTTCCTCATCAGGCAGTGTAATAAACCAACAATAATTAAGTGGTGCTTTACCATATTGGCCCCACTAATGTGAATAGGATGTTTGCATTTTTAAACCTCATAGATCCTTATAGAGTTAGAATATTTTGTACAAATATTAATCATATTATAGTGCATAAATGATGACTTAGTAAAAGGTAAGTGATTACTACTATATTTGAAATGAATAGGGCAGTGACAAGTTTGTTTTCTGTATACAGATTAACTGATTGAAGTACATGTAGTGTTGCAAAATCATGAGAAGCAAGATGAGAACCCCATGTTACTGTGGCCTGTGGTACTGGTGACCCTCAATTGTAATCATTGATTAGATCAAGCATTCAGCTGTATTTATTGAATCTCTACTATGGATCAGAGTGACTTGTGTCCGGGAGAGTACTGAATAACATAACCTGTAAGAGCTGCTGCTCCAGTTATAGACTTTCCTTTATATTGGATATACAAGATATCATAGAGAAGCAGAAAGCTCTCTTTTCAGAGAGTAGTGAGTACAGAATTCATAAAAGTACAAATAAGGCTTTCTGCTTATTTTGACTTCTGTTAGCAGTGTGTACTGGTGGGATAGGCATTTAGCTTGTAAAGTATTGTAATTAATATCTGTACAATGATTCGAGTTTCTTAGAGATAAGAAGAAAAGGTGCCATATAAATGTAAGTAAAATTACAGCAGTTTTAAGAAAAATGCTTGGTATTTAAAAATACAACATGATATATAGTAATAATAAAAATATATACTAGATATTACCATGTTTCAGACCCTCTACAGTTATCTCACAGTAGTTTTCTTATTAGTTTCTCCATTGCTCTGAAGGAAGAACTGACATCCCCATTTAGGCAGGAGAAGATTCAGTCTTGTTGTTCCCAAGGAAGGTGATAGAGTTAAAAATTTCAGTTCTGGTTTGTCTCTGTGAAACAAACCTTCACACTAGAGTGTGTGTGTGTGGGGGGGGTGAGGGGATAGGGAGATGAAGGGAGTGCTCCCCCCCCCAACTTTCTGGAGTGAGGTTTTTCTTTTCTTTTTAAATGATATGTCACATTTTATTTATTCTAAGTCCTGGAGTCAGGGATTTCTGAGCCCATGCCAGAGGGACAAGCATGCAGTGGATGGTGAGCCAGATCTCCACTTCATGGCCCTTCATCAGATGTTTGGAGAACTTCAGAAACAAATTTTTTAAAGTTAAAAGAAGAATTTGTATTTAAATTATTCTACCCTTTAATGGCAGTAGTTATTGTGGGCAATCTCTGCAGCTGTATGTATACTTCAGGGCAGATTTTTTTGTTCAGTGGCTCTGGAAGAATCAGTTTGCCACCTGCATCTCCTCTCTGGCCATAGACTGTGCCTAGCCCTACCCGTGTTACCTGTGCCTCAGATTGTGTCAGTTTATTTCAAGACTACAGTTGAGGTATTTTTATTATATGATAGTTTTGACACTAAGTAGGTAGGAATGGTCTCATCATAAAGCTTTCTGAATAACACACTTTAGTACCTCGCTGTAATTCTGGATATTGTCTTTTGAAATATTTAAGGACTCACAAAAATTGGCCTCCTGCCAAACTATCTGGCATTATAATAATGACAGCAAGCATTTATATAGCACTGGGTGCCAGGTACTGTTCTAGGGGCTTTACATATATTAATTAACTCATTTAATTAAAAAGATAACTTGTTAAAAAGTGAGTCATAACAAATAAGTAGGTGATAAGTTATCATTATTTAGTCCTCCATCCTCCCAAACCCCCCGCACACACTAGTGACATTTTCTGGAAGGGAAAGTTCTTTGTAATATTTTAATTTCTTGAACACCAGGAATCCTGAAGATTGGTCTGGCATGTAGTAGTTCTTGGAGGAAAACTATTCTATAGGAAACTTTGTAGCATCTCATCCCATCATTGCTTACTATAGAATCTGTATGCTCCGGTTTGAGGTAGTAGGTAAGCATGCCACATTTATCTTTATGTTTTTGTATGTGACACTGTCAATTTACTTTTAGATGTAATGCTGTCAATGCCTTGTTTTTTAAAATAAAATGTATAATAGGAATTTCAGGCTTTGAAAGGACTAGCTAAGCAGTGCTGAGTATTGTGGTTGAAATACTGAGTCTTTTGCTTGTGTATCTTACTCACTTTTTCATTCAGAGAATTTCTTATTTTTATAAAGAATAGTTGGCCTTATAAAATGATGGGAAGAGTTTCAGAGAGGTATTTTGCTAAAAATTTGTATTAAAAATAGGACTCCAGTCAATAGGAAGTATAAGTGAAATATATGCTACAAAATTTAAGACAGTATTCACATTATCTGAAGGAAATTACATGTGATTACAGTATTTTATAATCAGTATGGTAATGCAGAGAAAAAGGGTCTGACTTTGGTACCTAGGCTGTATATAACTTTGAAACCTAACAAATCATTTTCTCATATTTTTGAAAGTATTTCTGTATTTCCATATTTGAAAAGTAGATAGGGTCACTTTATGAAAAATCATAGGTTGTTTCATTAATATCTCATTGTTTCTGGTAGATGGGAGCTTTTTTATTTCTAAGATTCATAAAAGGAATTTTATTATAAACAAACATTAAATATTGGTGTAAGAATTACCCTTATGTGAATATAGGAGAAATTTATCCACCCTCCTCCATCTATACACTTTCTTTTTTGCTGTAGTAATGGTGTAGAAGAAAATACTACTTCTAAACTTCATTCAGGATCACTTTACTCAGGAAGATTGTACTATCTGCTAGGGCAAAAGGGATGACTGAACTATTTGCAGAATCTTACTGTGGTCCTTGAAAAAGAAGTTGTCAGTTAATAAATAATTTCTTTTAGTAACATTTTGAAGCTATTTACTTAATTAAGAAATGTCTATAAAATACCTTAAGCTAGATTCAAAGATCACAATACAGAATTGAAAAAAAAAAGTAGTGACTAGTACAGTGCACAATATAATTACATCTTTTAGTAACTAATAGGTATAGAATTGATCAAGGGAACTTTCTTCCTACAAAAATAATTTATTCCTCAGAATCTAATTCTAAAAACATAAACATGCATTCGAATATCTAAATAAGATAATTTCATTCCACAAGATTATTGTATATGCCGTGCATGATTTATGTATTATGTAAGTGTATATGTATCTTCTTATGTATACATGTTTACTTTTCACAACATAATATATATGGACAATTTACACATATAGTATATAAAGTTATAGATATATGCTTACATCCATACATGAACAAACTGGATATACCATATTTATATTTGTCTGCACGAAATGCGAAAATGTTACAAATATATCCTGAGCATATTAAAAATGTCTTACTTTTAGATTGAGTTAAATTTAAATATATGTAGTGGATTGGTGACTTTTTTGTTTTCTTAATGCTGTAAGGAAAAGTAGGCTCATCATTTTTTTTCTCATTTTTATTGTTCTGTGTAAATGTAATTTGTTAATCCTGTGAAATTTGTCATAGATAAATTTGCTTGGATTATCTTGTCACCACCGTATCTGCATTCTTTTGTTCATTGCTTATTCATAATTTAACAGTCTGGCAGTGAGCCTTTTTGGGATGCTCACAAAAGATATATGACCTCTACCAGCTGCTACTATAACCTGCAGAATGCACAGCAAGACATTAGAAACGTGAGGATTCCTCTACTGATTAAAGTGCTCTTCATTTAAACAGTCTGTTCATAAGAATCTCAGGAATCTCTTGCTACCAGCAGTTTGGAGTTTTTTTCTTACTAACAAAATTAGTTCTAACAATTGAATTTTCATTTGCTATGAATTTTCAGATTATCCAAAGAACGTTAATCCTCTGCAAGCTCTTTCTTCTTTATAATTACTTAAAATTTTACACCAAGGATGTGTGTGGGGGTGGTATTAAAGTTTCCCAGAAATGTTTTTTTGAGACAAGGAAGAATAGAGAACAGAAGTAGATAGATCACATCTTAATCTTAGAGGAAATGGTTGGCTTAATCCTACTTGAATCCAAGCACTTTACAGTTTATACTGTAACACCCCATATTATGTGTGTGTGTGGCAGACATTAAAACAGGATGTTTCTTAAAGTGTAACCAGATCTTATTTAGGTTTTCATTATTTCCAAATAGTTTAGCATATGACTTTATTTTCATCTCTTTCTCTCTCTCTCTCTCTCTCGTAATCAGCACATCAGTTTATGAGTAATGGCTAGTTTTTGCCTCTTCTGTGCAGGCATATGATTACAGTGCAGAATAATTCATTGCTAATCCATGCAGTATTGGTTCATCTCCATCACTCTGTTCTGTGATTAGAGCCTCAGGCCTGCTGCCTCTCTTTAGCCCTGATTTTCTTTAACTGCAACCCTTGTTTTAATACAGTTCTGTAGTCACCACTCTCCTACCAACCCCTCTCCATTCCTCATATATATCGATTGCAGTATATTAATATTTATTTGAAGCTATTTTTCAGACTTTGTGAAAAATGTATTCATTTTTTGCTGTGAATCCTCATCTAATGGGAGGGGGAGAGGGCAGATGTAGGACTCAAGTATACAACTCTTTAGACTAAAGCTGTTGCTCTTCCAACAATTGTTCTTTATACACAAATCCGAAAGTTTAGTTTGTCGGAGAACAATTTTTAGAGATTAAGCTACAGTGTTAACAGTTCGACTCTTGTTTGTAATAGTTCTGAAATGGCTTTCTCAGGGCATACTGTAGTTGGTGTAATCACCATCATAGACATTGATCAGCTTGCATTGAATATTTCCAGACAGGGACACAGAGCCATCATTTTCTTTAACAGCAGAATTTGCCAATTTTACCAGAAGGTCATCTAACAGATTTTTAAAAGACTTTGTTTCAGATCTCAGTAGTCCTGTGTTCCTTTTAATAATTACTTTCGTCTCATTGTAGCTGTGTGTTTGAAAGTGTAGGTCAATGAGGATGATTGCATTCAGAATTTCATGATCTGTGTAGTGGAACAAATTGAAAGCAAAGCCTGTATCAATCACTGTGAAGGGAGGGTTAATTGTTACTGCTTCTCAAGCCTCTGGACAGATAAACCAGTAATGAAATACTTATTGCTCTGATATGTGAATGCTACAGGATGAACAATGGAAACAGAAACAGTCTTCAGAGATAACCAAGAAGGCAAAGAAAAAAGAATAAACTGGATAAAAGTATGAAACTGTGTACTGCATTAACTGTCTTAAAAGTAATATTGTCTTTAGCTTCCTACACCTCTTTTCTTTGGCAGTGTTAGGGCTGTATCATATATCAGGTTGCTAAAGCAAATAAGAATATGAATGGAAAACTCTCAGTGAAAAAAAGGATAAAAAGTACAGTCCTCTGCTTTATGTGAAATTTGTATATTTCAAAAATGTTTGAGTAACTAAGTTTTTCACTTAAAAAAACTAGTAATGTACATGTGTTAAAAATTATACATGTGTGCTTGACTTAAATTCCAGAATGTTTTAAAGGATTGTTTTGTTATCGTTGAAGAGTTTTTAGAATTATTAGCCCATCGTAAGCCAAGGCAAAGAGGAAATAGTGCAATATAGAAATAAACAGTAAAATGAGAATTAGTGTTGCAAAGAAATCATGAGATTAAACACATTTAACCATTTCTTCCATATGAACTTAACATTTAAACATCTGTTAGTTACTTATATGTTGAAATATATGCAAAAATATTTAGCCAAATTGAAGTCTTAGGCCCATGACAATCATCTCAACACAGTGGGTAGTTCTGAAAATTAATGAGAATGATAATACTGTAAAGACTGTTCCAGAGTTTGCCCAAATTCATTATCTAAGACTCTTGTTAAGAACATCTCAAAGAATTTTAACCAGGAAAATATATTAATGGTTCAAAAGCATTTTTTTAAAAACCCTGAATTATAAAAGTATAATGGAATTATAAATGCAAGAGTTATGTTAGCAACACAAATAGCAGGAAACATTATGAAGGCATATTTTCCCATAAACTATACTTCACTAGCATATGGTTTCACCCATAAGATTTCATCATACACAGTTTTAAAAAGTCTCTTACATTATTTCTTTTGTCTTGGGACAATCCTATATATGTAGAAGAGTTTATACCTGTAAAAAGTTAGTTATATCTTTTATCTGTCATTTCAGATTTATTTCAAAATAGTACTAACAAGATGGAGCATTTGTAATGAAAAGAAAGAACTGTCTTACACCTTTATATTTGTCAACAGAATGTTAAGAATTTTCTAAAGCCTATTTCTGCACATGATTAATGTGGCTGCATACTATCTGAAACAAATGACTGGCAAATAATCCTTTTTATGACAGTAGCATTATCCTCTAGCCACTGTAGTTTTCTATTCTGCAAATGATAGCATAGTAGTAATGCTATGTCATCCTTGAATCAGAATGTTTTAACTACTACTAAGTACACTAGGGTATACATCAAGTTACAGCCCTTAAAATCCAGCTGTACCAAAGAAGATCAAAATTTGTGTAAAACAAAGAAAGGTAAAAACCAAGATTTCCATTACCTTGTAATGGATGTGTACTTACAACAGGAGTCCATGGATATCCAGATTATCAGGGTACTGCTGAATCCTTGGGTGTTAGTAGTGTAGGTAATGGCCTAGTTCTTTGTCTCTAGTATCAGCCCTTCATGCCCTGTGCAGGAAGTGGTCCATTAGCTGTTTACCTGTTAAGTCTCAGTTTCTTCATTTGTATATTGATTTGCTAACATGCCCATTCAACTACCAAAATCTACGCCTTCATGACTTGAATTACATGATAATATAATTCCAAATAATGGAATGGAGTATATGGTAGATTTTTTTCAAATGATATTGACATTTATATATATCCCTTATATACTCCTTATTTATGAAACTATTAGACTAAATTTTTAGATGAAATGTGATGTTTGTCACGCAAGTTTCAATCAGTAGATACAAGATATTTAAATACTTTTCTTCTATGAAAATGTATTTGGGAAGAAGCTTCTTATTGCAAAATGTCCAGAGGGACATTGCAGTGGAAGAAATAAGCTGTTTAAATTATATTTTAAAGTGACATATTATGCACATGACTCAATGTAGCACTAAAAAAATCGCTAAAAATGTTTAGTGATAAATACATTTGTTGGTGAAATTCAATTGAGACAGCAGAACAACTCTGGAAATATTTGAAAACCAGATGATACACCATAAAGAAAGAAGTTAACAATGTAGTATTTGATGGGTTGGGGAGCCCTTAGGGGAACTAATCTCTGAAATTTTGTGTGTTTCTAAAATATTTATAGAGGAATACATTTTGTAGTGAGAGATTTACCCAAACGACAACTATTAGTCTTTTAGCCCTGTTTGTCAAAGGCATTTTCTTCTAATTTTTCTCCTTTACTTACAAAGATGAAATGATTTAGTGTTTGTGGTATAGTCAAATCGAAATATTTATGACTGGTAAATGTCTTCTTTCTAATCAATTGATTTTTAAAAAGTAGATGTATCTTCTAGCCACTTTTTAATTATTTAAAAATTTTCATTATATTAATAGAAGCTCTAAGTATATACTTATGAGATAATTTTACCTAATTTCCATCTATGTAAATTATACATATATATTTAAAAATTTTTAAAACATCCTTATATATTTTTTCACAATGTAGGATTTTTGCCCTCAGGTGTGATCACCACAGTTTCCCTGCCATCAGAGCACCCGTAGTCCATATGTATATTCTGTGTGTTGTCTGTAGAATGAATATTTTATCTCCTAAACCATTGATGTTTTTCAATTGTCAGTGATAATTTACAACACTGATAAACATATTCCTTTCTAGAAACACTATTCAAAAGCAAAAATTTCTAGTGAAATTTCTTAGTGGACATTAGGAAAATTAAAAAAAATATATTGTAGTATAGACTGGATTTATTTAATGGCTTTATTTCTTCTTATCAAAACCCAATTTTCTCAGAGTTAATTTTAGCCAGATGTTAGGAGATCATCTGATTAGAACATTGTATAGCTGTGAAACTTACTTTGTTTTTAAAAAGAAACTAGAAAAAGACAATAGCAAATGAATTCAATTAATAGAATATGGAGAATCTTTACTATGCTTTTGTCTCTCATGTCATGCATATATGCCCCTTCCCAATTTTAATCATTAGTCAATTCTTTGAAACATATCTTCTGAAAAATGCATTTCTTTGTGATATGTTTAGAAATATGTTAATTTTCTCATATTATTGACTGAATAATATGAGTTAAATATAAGTGCTGTACATATTTTCATTATGTACAATAGATTTGTATGTAACAAATGGAAACAAAAATAGTATATTAATCTTTTTTTCTCTTTAGTCTCTTACATGATGAAGAACTACTGCTAAGTAAAGAAATTTAAGATGGGTGGTATGTGATGACACCAATAGGTAAATGTGTACTCAGTGATAAAATACAATTTAAATTTGAAATTTATAGATGGCCGTTGTGTTCTATGGAGAAAGGAACCCACAGCAGTGGCTACACTTGGGTTGGAACCAATCGTAATAGACATCATGAGATTTGGCCCCTACTTCTCTCCTTCTACAGTCAGATTCAAGGGCAGATAGGACCATGTAGGTCTATTTTGGGGTTTTTCATTTTTTAGCATCATCTGTTCTCTATATGGACAAAAAACTTTTGATAGCCCCTCCCCTCAATAAATGTGACCTTCCCTGTGTTGAAATGGGAATTTTTACACCATGATTATCATTGACATAGCAGTGGAGGGTTGGGCTGCAGAGTATGGAAAATCTCCTGGAATGGCATAGTCATCCCCTCTTAATCAGTTGCTGAATGGACAGTATGTTTTCCTGAAAATCTGTTTCAAGCATTGTGAAGAGTCTGAGGGTTTAGCGCACTTGCAAGCTAATATGTTGACACATTTTAATGAATGCTGGTAGAAGATGCAAAACTCTTGGATCAGAGACAAAGAAAAGATTAATATGGTATTAGCAGCAGCCAGAGCCCTACTTCCCACAGGATGAGGCAGAGAGTGCCAAATATACCTGTACATGCAGTAGGTTGTGGTCTAATAGGAGCTCTGAGCTTAGCAAACCTGAATGTTTTCGAATGAATGGTAAATATGTCTTCCCTTTCTTCTAGAGGGAGAGATATTATTTCTGTCCTACAAGGCTATTCTCTATACAAACAAACTTGAATAGTCTGGAACAAAGCAGAGTGTGTGTTGTGCCTGCATGGTGTGGAAATGCTTGATAGCCATTGAGACAGCTCTGGACAGTCTGAACCACAGCTATGGATATTCCCATAGGAAGGCTGGAAGCTGTAGTGGTGCACGAGTTCTGTAGTTGAGAGCTTCTTTAAGCCTAATGCAACATGAAGTCAACTATTTGGAGAGAAAATGAGAAAGTTTCTAAGTGTATAATCTTCCTAAAATTGCTTTAACATGATTCATATGATGCAGTCCTTTAAGCTTAAATAGGCTGTGTTAACTCAGTAGTGGATGGGTCCTTATGATAATATTCTTGTGACTTGTATTGTATCTCAGTAGATGTTCAGCCTGTTTGGTAAACATGCTTTCTTCCTGGTTAGCACTGTCTATCCATAAATTTCAACCTGGTACCTGCATTATATTATTTAAGTTTCTCCATCACTCACTAAGATTTTATTTTTTTTTTTGTTGATAAGGTCACAGTTGGTAAAGACTTGAAAATGGGCTCAGGCCTTAGTCTATATTGCCTTCCTGTGTGATGGGAATGACATCTTTTGGAACACACTGGCTTTACAGATTTGTTTTCTGCATTCATTCTTTTTTTCCTAGGATTTTGCCATTTTCCCAATCTCCTTCCTCTCTTAAACTATTTCTCTCTTTGCTTCCTCTCACCCCAGTATGGAGCGAGCAGATGCAAGATGTCCCTGTGTGCTGACATTTAATATCTTGTATGGGCTTGTAGGTATTGAGTCTTTTTGTTCTCCAAAATTATACAATATCACCACCTTTCTGACCTTCTGATTTCATAGTAACTATCTCCATAAAGATAATGATTATAATTACAACATAAACAGGTCAACCCAAATTTGCAACTCACACCAAGTGTTATGCTAAGGTATTCAAATAAGGTTGTTATGAGAACATCTTAAAATCTTGTTTGGCAAGTTATATATTTTATTTCCTGCAGTTTTTTTTTTTCTGTGAATGTCATGGAAAAACTGTAAACCTGTATTTTGTGACTTGTGGTATTATGGGTCATGTATATATTTCTATATTTTGTGTAGCATCATCCTGTATGTGCAATAATTTATTGATGTGACTCACTTAAAAGACTTGGTTCAAATAACTTATGACTCTTGGTCAAGTCAGATCCAGTTATAAATTTGGTACTTACCCCTAATCAGTGCCCAATGATTTGGCAATTTATTTTCTTTTTTCTAGTCATTTAGCCTAAATTTTATGCCATTAGGATTTAATAATACCTTGTAAATATAACTTAATGCAAGATTATCAGAATATGGCTCCATAACTAATGAGATTACTCAAATACTCAAGATAAATTCCATAGTCATTCTCTACAATGGGACTGTATCTGTAAATGTCATTCACTTATCTGGAGGCCTGCTAAGATATCAAACTGTAACTTGCTCTTGAAGAGGTGACAATGGAACGCAGAAATTGTCTGCATCTTGAGAAGCAGATCCTGATTCATCATCAGAATTTGTTGTTTAAATCAAAATATCCATAACTGGTCTAGAATTCCACTTACTACAGTGTTGGATGATGAAAAATAAATTGCAGTAACTTCTGTCCTTGTCCTTTTATATGGTTTGTGACTGCTTTGGAGGGCAAGAAGTCAGTTTCTGTTCAGTTTTGCAAACATATACCCAGAACAATGAATGAAATGATGAATAGAATTCAGTTTTAATTCACCTGTTTCATATTTACATTCATATTCCATATTAAAATTCCATATTTACAGTTCTTCATACAATAAAAATCTGTAATTACCCTTGCCATTCCCTGTGACCTCAGGTCTAAAGGGAAACTGATAAGAAAAAAATAAGCAATTTGTAATCATAAATATTTTATTACTATTTAGGGGTATCTAGTGGACTCTGGATTTCAAAGCTGAACTATTTACATCCTATATTCTGGATTCTAAGAAGATTTTACTTGTGTAATTCTACAGAGGATATTTTAGGTTTAAGATGTGTCACAACTCTGTATTAATCAAGGGACCAAGAAAATCAATTATAACAAAATGTACCACTGATAGTTTGTTTATAAGTAAATGATATCACTAAATAGTAGAATTCTGGAACAATGGAATATTCCAATTACAATCATATTAAGACCATTTTATAGCCAATTACAGTTCCATAAAATTTGAATTCTATTAATTCCATATTTCACAAAATTATACCTATAATAATTTAAGTTGATTAGATAAAAAAGAGAAAATTCATTCATGTGAAATAAAACAGGTTATGAAGAGCTGACATTTTTCTAGAGAGTTCCCCTCTGGTGGCACAGTTCAGCCATTACATGGCCTCATATACATAGTACCCTGTAACAAAAATCTTTGTGCACGCACACCCACCCACACCCACAAAACCTCACGCAAGAATACACTGACTGATCATGCTTAATTTATCTTTCACTATGATTGATTAATAATGGTGAGCATTGTTGTTACTTTCATGCAAACCACATACCGATAAAGCCTGATAGACTTGCTTGAGCTTCATATATATATATAAGAAATGAAATAATTAATGACTCTAGGGGAAGAGTGGATCAGTAGTTCAAACACACTTATTCCTTTCTCTCTTTACTTTGAACATTGCTCACTTTCTCCAAAGTTTATAATCTGTAGTGACTCAATTTTGTCTTCAGTGCATGTTCACCACATTCAGATAAGTTGACAGATGTCTTGGAACAGTTTTGTGGATAAAATTTAACTGCAAATTCATTATTATACAGATAAAGAAACACATTCAATATATTCAATTATGTGAAAATAATACACACAAACACAAGCACCATGCAAATAGAAATAGAGCACTACCCTGTTACACAGACCCTCTAGTCATTGCTAATAATGAAAATAATATAATGGGCAAAAGCTTTCTATTTGCCTAATGAGAACATTAAATTTCAGAAATGACTATCACCAGGTTTGGTTTTTTGGTATAGTGCCTAGCATGGTGACAATTTTATTTTATTTGTCTAGAATCACTCCTGATTTGCAGCTCCAGATGAAAGTAGTCTTTTGCACCTGCTAACTGCTTAGGAAAATTATACTCTTTCTAAATAACACAGACCATCTAAGTAACATAGATTGTGCTTTTCTGTCTGGACTATTTTTACCATATACACATACTGTACTATTCTACTTTTATTAATTTTGCTTGTATTATTATGTTGGATACAGTGATACATTTACACTTTATCTTGATTATATAAACACTTGGAATTTTAATATTTTTATATCAGTAAATATTGCTCACAATAAATATTTGCTTTTTATACTAGCTTTATAGTGTATCAGCTGCTTCTCTTAGAAATTTTGAAAACTGAAAATTTTTCAGTTTCGTTTTAAAGGATCAATCTTTGACTCTATTCCCTTAGACACCTAAAATTCAAAGGGACCTGAAACTTAATGTGTATCATGCTTGGCACAGAGTATGTGCTCAGTACATTATATGTCAAGTGAAAGGGAGGAAAATAGATATTTGAGCAGCAAATGTAGAGCAAGAACTACCTCCTGCCAATGTGTTGGCAGTGATACTGTACCCATGCTCTGTCAAACAACCAACAGGTTGTTCCAGTTCCATCCATGTTGTTGTAATGTCTGCTTTGACCATTGAAATTTGTCCTCTTTTTAATCTTTTGACTTTTTAATCTTTGTTTTGGCTTCCAGACACACTCCTTGTTTTGACTTATGCTACATACCTTTTCTTATGCCTCAGTGTTTTTATTTCTCATTTTTTGCTTTGGTTTTTATGCCCTACAAACCACAGATCCTCTGCCTAACCTGATTTTTGACAGGGGATGTCTGGTATTTTGTGTGCTTGTATGTGTGTGTGTGTGTCCTATGTGCTTTAACTGTGGATCAATTAAAGACTCCCAAAGATGAATAATGACCTTGAGTCTAGTAATAATAATATTGAATAATTGAAATAAGTGAACCCTTTAGGAAACCATGTTTACATTTACATGAGTAAATATTTCACATGCTTTGATTCTATTGTCATTCTGCCATTTTTAGACTTCCTTCATGAAATCTGCAGCTTGCATGAATCGTGTTCAAGTTTCTGGTAGACACAGCCTTAATTATGACTGTGATGGTGAAGGAGTGAGCTTGTTCAGTGAAAGCTCCATGAATATGCACACAGTGCTGATTTCAGAATTGTTGGACATGCTTCATTTCCTCAATAACAGCAATGCCACTTTTTGTTGAAATTCCTGAGTATTTTCAGGTTTACTGGGGAGAAAATGCTGTTTGCTGAATCTGTCAAGTGATGTGTCTAAATGTAGTACATTATCAATAGCCTTTCTAGACTCAAGTGTACTCCACAGTGAAGGGTTATGCTAACTGAAGTCGGGCAACTTATAAACCAGCATAAATATTTCATGACCATTACATAAGGGACACACCATGTCTAATGTTTTATATGACTTTCCATTTGTGTTTTCTGTGAGTAATGATTAACTGTTGAATTAGTCTTCAGCTCTTCTTTTCTTTCTGAATATGTATTTGGAAGCTTCAGAAGGGGAAGGAGAATGCATTGGGTATAAGGTAGTAAGCAGACATGGAATTCATTCATTCATTCATTCATTCATTCATTCATTCATTCATTCATTCATTCATTCATTCATTCATTCATTCATTCATTCATTCATTCATTCATTCATTCATTCTTCTTCTTAATGCCTCTCCCAGTACAGCATGTATAATCATGTACTGCCCTATCTGTCATTATGATTTTCCAAGCAATGTTGTATAATTTATATAATTTTCTAAACTAAGGTTTTTAAGTTTAGTGTTGGCTTACAACATCATAAACATCATATGTGACTCAGAAATAGAGGATCCCACCTCTTCAGGTGTATGCTATTATGACACACTGACCACCAAAGCCCCATAATCCTCCACAATAGTCCAGTCATCCACCCATTTCCTTTCCACACACACCCCACCACCCCGCCTTTGCTCACCTCAGTTGCAGATTTCTAGGGTTTGTGTTTTGTTTGGTATTCTCTATTTCTTTTGTTTTGCCTTATTCCATATGAGAACAGTTATTGGCTTTTTGTCTTTCTCCTTCTGACTTATGTGTTGTAGTATTAGCCCTTCCAGTTCCATCCATGTTGTTGTAAATGGCAAGTCTTTTTTGTAGCCAAGTAGTATTCAGTTTTTTGTATATATCACATCTTCTCAGCCAGTTAATGTATTGCAGGACACTTAAGTTGTTTCTGTAGCTTGGCCGTTAATAGATATTGCTACAGTGAACATAAGAATGCATATATATCCCTTAGAATTAGTTCTCTTGAATTCTTTGGATGGATACATAGGTGCGGAATTACTGGATCATAGTGTAAATCTATTTTTAATATTTTGTGAAACTTCTGTATGGTTTTCCATAGGGAGTAACTCTTTTACTTTGCCACCCAGAATGTATAGGGATTCCTTCACAGTTTTGCCAATAATTGTTATTTCTGGACTTTGTGATTTGTGTCATTCTCACAGGTGTGAGTTGGTATCTCACTATGGCTCTGATTTGCATTTTCCTGATAAGTGATGATGAGTGTTTTTACATGTAACTATTAGCATCTGTATCATCCAAGTGGGTTCCTTTTATGTTTTCTTTATTTTGATAAATATTTTTATTGGCTTAAATATTCCTTACAGTCAATACCAACTCATGTAATAAATTTGAGAGAAAAACAGAAAAGGCAATATTTATATTATTAGTCATGGAGAAGCCATATTTTCTTATTTCCTTGAATAGTTCTTGAAACAGGAGAGAAGTCAGTGCAGAATCCTGCATTGGTATGAGAAGAATCAGTTCAGATACAACCGACAGGGACAATGTTCTTCCTGTGTCCTGAAAATGCTGAGAGATCTTCTCAGATAAAATCACAGAGAACTCTAAGTGGAATGTCAGATTTTATTTTGGAGCTGGGGGACAGTCATTATGGACATTGTTATAGTTTTTATTAATTTAGAAATAACAAAAATAGATTTTTTTCTCAGTACTTTATCAGTTAATGAAATATAGTCATATTTTGGTTATTAAACATTTTTATCTTTTTAAGATAGACAATTTTTTTTCTCATACCTGAATTTTATTCATACTGTGTGTATACTTATATGTTTAATGTGGAATTATAAAAAATAAAGGGATTTATGTAAAACTTAATAGTGATCCTTTAAGCAATAGCAGAAGATGAAAACCTGCAACAAGACAGCTTTATTTAATCACTAGAACCCCAACAGCACTGTCTTTTGTTTCTGTTTGTGTTTCCCCCAGCATATGTGTTTAAACATGTTCACCAACCTCTGGAAATATTTAGAGAAATGTTTGTGCTGCATAACCCCCCACATAAATGGTAATTTCATGGCAGTTCTTGAAATAAACATTTATAAAGTTGAAAATTTTGTGACCATTTCCATTACAGAAACAAATATTTAAAACTCAAAGTAATATTTTACCAGTAATTTGAAACCTAATAACGTTTCTCTGAAAAATGTGAATTCATATCTGATTGCAGTGCTGCCATCTAATATTGGTTCTGCTCCTTTTCACACTTAATCTGTATAACATGTTGTGATTAATGGCTTGGTATCTCAAACTAAGAATGCTTTGTGGTCATTCATAGTGGGAGTGTCATCAGAAGCCTGTGTTGGCCACACCCTCCACCTTCATGGCCGCTGTCGTTGTCATGAGACTGGTGAAGGTCTCTGTATGAACTCTTTCTGTGTCTCCAGCAGTATGCTAGGAGCTTTACACATACTATTTCACTTCATTCCCACACAGGCCCTCTGGGGGAAGAGATTGAATGCACATTTCATGGGTGAGGAGCCCCTGCTTATCAGTTGAGGTTTCACCTACATTCTTTTAGGAACCTACGTTTTAGTGGTAAAGGAAAAGCAAGAGTAAAGTGAGCGGCTTGTAAGATCATGTACAGAACCGCTTATGTGTAGGCTTCTCAGTCTTCTCTGTGGAGAGTGTTACAATCTGCTATACTAAATAGCCACACTTTTATAAAACCTCTCAGATATTTTCATTTGCAGTTATGAAGTCAGGAGAAATTACACAAAAAGAAGATTAATTACAGATATTTTGGTACAGTGGTGTGTTGCTTCTTGCCAGTGAGGTATTGGTTGTCCTATTTGAGTTTAGGGTCTTAATGTATTTAAGGGGTGGGGAGAGAAGGTGTTATGGTTGATGAGATATTTTTGAAGAATGTCCTCCTACCTGTAGTGGAGGAGGCCAAAAAATGAATTGGCTGTTTAGTATTGGCTTCAACTGGAAAAATCTTAGACTGGACTTTTACTATTTGTTATCTAAAATATATCCTAACACTCTTAGGCTCTGTTGTATTTCGTACTGCAAGTAGTAACATCAATATAAAGGTCTAACTAGACAAACCCTTTAGTACATCACTAATACATGGTGGAAAATGTTATCTTAATAAAAAGGGGTTGTACTTATAATTGGAGATAAATTTACCAACGTTCTATGAAATCTAGGAATATACTAATGTTTAGGAATTTATACCACAGTTTAAGGTGCATATTTCATTCTAACTTATCTCCTTCCCTCAAGAAAACTATTTGTTGTTGAAATGAGTACTATTCAGGGGCTTTGACATAGTTAGTGGCTATAGGTGATGATCCTGGAGAAAGTCTAGATGGAATTTAATGATAAAAAAATGACACTTTCTGGGCTGAAGAAGTTGAAAAATGCATATGGTTCTTTGAATGCCAATAAATAATGGCAAAACAAGTCTTTGCTGTAAGGAGCTCCGTATTAGTATCTTTGCGATTTTAAGTACAGAGTAACATTTGATAAGAGGAGCTTTGGCAAGTGGAAAGAAGAGGGAACATAAGGGCATTAAATTGAAATAATGAGCTGCTAAAGAAGATAATGCAGCAGGCTGTTCCAAAGCAATTGCTGCAGGAGGGAAAGAGGTGAGAAACTTTGAAACTGGGTTCTTCAGTTCTTTTCACTTCTTTTCAAAGAGTGTTCTCTCCCTCAATGAAGTGCTAATGGGGAGGGGAAGATACTGAATGGGTATGGCTTGTGTAAAGATGATGCTGAGGGCTGTGTGCTGAATTTCTACACTTACCAGCTCCTACAGCCTGCAGCACCAACCTGCCCATCTCCTTATTACCCCTCCCCCCCATCAGGGCAGAGACAGATGCAGATGTTAGTGCTGTAACCAACTTTAAGTCAGACAGAAATGGGCTCCCAATTTTAATGTTTAAAAGTACTTTTGTATTTGAAGATTATCTTCAGTACTCAACCAGAACTTAATAGGTGGTTCAGAGAGATAATTCATGGGAAAATGGTTTATAGATTTTAAAGCTCTCTATAAATACCAATTAATATGACAATTGCATGCTATAAATAATCTTGATGCTCAGTATTTAGGACTTTTGTTATTGTTACAGAAAAAAGAGCAGTAGACTGGGAGAAGTGATGGTTTGGGAGGTCTGAGATGCCATTAATTACTACTATTATTATTGTTTTATTTATTGAAGTAATGTTGGTTTAAAACACTATGTGTAATTTAGGGAGAAAAAGTTCACACCTTCTCAAATGTGTGAGGAGTTTGAGTGAGCCAGAGATGTCATTAGTTAATGAAGTTCAGTTTTCCTGTTTATTCTTCCTCAAAATACCAGAAAATGATATTCAAATCACAATTATTTTGACTTTACTAAAACTGCAAATTCCAAAGTGATACCTTTTATAAAAAAAAATGATCAGACTATGGGCAAAATAATTGATATTATCCAGCAATGTTGTCACCAACTGGGAAATTTTCTGCAGGTCTTTGTTTCACTTTTCACTACACTAAAAAGTGACATTCATTGATTTAGTGCTTGCTATATGCTAGACTCTATGCTAAGAATGCTTCATGCATTATTCATTCTTTATTCAACACTATGGGATTGGTGTTGTTGTAGCCATTTTATAAATTAAGATGCAAAAGTACAGAGAGGTTAAGTAAATTGTTCGCGGTCACACAGCTAGTAAATTTTGTAGCTAAGATTCTGTCCAGGTCTTCTGAGCTCTGGTTCCCAGGTTCCTGTCTGATACACCATATATCTCATGATAAAAGTACTCAACTCCCCCTCCCCATAATATTTTAAAGTTTTAAAAATGCAGTTGTTACATATGTACATATAGTGTACTATAGAAGTGCAGAAGAATTATCACTTAAAATTCCATGAGTAGAGGAAATTCTGAAGATTAAATGGAAGCATATATTGTAAGTCAGGTAGCCTATGGATTCCTTTACCAGAGGAAGAGTTTGTACATTTTAAAAGGTGTAATTAGAGAGGCATAAATGGTAGCTGTGAAAGTCTAACAAAGTTCTTAATTTGCATGCCATATAATGTCAATGTACAGAAAATGTTTTGATTTGAACTATTGTTACTAAAATTCTCAAGATGTTTCAGTTTGGGGTCTTGTATATGTATAAAACTGATATGTATAAAACTATATATGTCAATGAATTTACCACTTATATATTTGGAATATAATTATGAATTATGTTTCCTAAATGTGATAATGAAGTTTAATAATGGTACATTTTCAAGTTTTAAATCACATTATTTTTCATAACTAATATACTTGTGAACAACAGCATTTATTTTCTAATGTTATTTGAGGAACTGGAATCTTGATGTATCTGGGGATTAGGGTGATGGTCTGGCTTCAGGTCTTTTAGGAGTTAAATGTTAAATGAACTCATAGAATTGGTGGCAGGCCTCAGTTCTTTGCTTAGATCAGAGTGTGTGAGAGAAAGAGAGAGGGAGCAAGAGAGCACTCTGAAGTGTTACATCCATCATAGAGTCTATCACAGAGAACAACCCTGGTATAGTGTGGTAGTAGGGTTATTTCACACAAAGATGTGAAATACTAGATGCTGAGGGATTATTGGGGATCATCCTGGAGTCTGGGTTATTCCCATGTTTTTCTTTAGGGAAAAACAATGGACCAACAATGTCCAAAAATTTTTATCGAAAATATTGCCTGTATTGTGCCTATAAATTGTAGTTGGGGAAAAAAAATCTTTCAAATATATTGTCTCTTGACTTTGGAGAGTACTTGTTGATTTTGTTGTATTGAATTGGTTGATGTAGATGAGATTGTTTGTATCAGACCAAAAAACTGCTTTATAAAGAATGAACTATAGGTGCTGCTTTCAAATATCTGTTTTTGAGTTTCCTGTGGTACCAATCTCAGCCTTCCCACCTGTATAATAAGATTAGTGTTACCCTTGCAGGCCCTAGTTAGTCTTCAGGCCCTAGATGACAGGCAGTGGAATTACTAGATTAGTAGGCCAAAAAAATGTTTATTTTCAGAAACATTTTTAAGAGAACGTTTATTAAAATTAATTAATTTTTAACAACTCCACCATAATTCAGAAGTGAATGTCAGGTGGGATTGCCTCTTATAACTAAATAAAAAGAAATCTATGTCACTAATTAGGCTAATTGAGAAGAACAAAGAGACACTAGCCTTAGGTTAAAACGATGTTTTTAAAGGGTATTTGTAGTAGTGATGACTCAAAATTTAGAACTGTGAGCTACCTGTGCATTGAAAAAAAGTGATTTTATAAACTGTGAAGGGTGTCTCAAAACACAGGCTAAATACAGTCAAAATTCATTAATTAGTAAAGTGATTTTTCTAATGTTTGAAATTGGTAAAAATCTTATCTAAATTTTCTTTGTTTTGGAGCAGAGTCAGTGTCAGCTCTCACAGTTTTGCTGTTGCTGTTTGGCTGTTTCTGATACCCTCCAGCCTGCTGATTCACTGATTTGCTGTTCTAGGGACCTGACCTAATATGTCTGTTTTGATTCTTTTGCGTAGTTTCATGGATGTTCTTTAACATATGCAAAGGGAATGTGTTTTACTTTTACTTTCATTGGTAATTATATATATGTATTTAGAAATGTCCTTATAACATAATGTCTAAAATAATTATAGAAAACAGTCACCTCACTGATTATATGTTCTAGTGTAACGAAGTACCACAAACTGTGCAGCTTAAACAACATGACTTTATTGTCTCACCAGGAGAGAAAACAAATTCAGAATCAAAGTGTGGGCCAGGTCTGCTCCGTCTGAGGTGTGTGAGGGACAGTCAGTATACTCTTTCCCCACTTCAGGTGATTTATGGACTATCTTGGGCATCCCTTGGCTTACTCATGCATCACTCGCATCCCTGCCTCCAGCTTCATAGAATTTTTCCCAATTTTTTTCCTTTTTATAAGTATGCTAGTCATACTATATTTTCAAAGGTCCCAAGATGTAAGGTCAGATTATGAGGCCAGGCATTAGGAGTTTAACATCAGTCCTCCCAGGCAAAGACAGTTGGCATTAGCATTCCAGAAATGACCACCTAGAAGTGTGGAAGTCTCCTTCCTGTAGACGTCATGATTTGGACTTTTGTGAAAATGATGACCATGTTTTTCTTTATAGTCTTACCAGTTGTTCATCTCTAGCAAAAATATAATTTTTGTTTAAGACTTCCATTAATAAAATGAAATATTAGAAAAAGAGAACTAGAAATTATATACCATATAATATGCCATCTATTACATCATATGCTATATATAGTGTTATCTTCATTTCTCAGGTGCAATATTAATTTAAAAATTTAAGGCAAAAGTTAATAGCTTAAAAATAGTACTTGTGACTTTCACAGATAAAACAAGAGGTGAGACGGGCATGGTGGCTCGTGCCTGTAAGCTTCAGCCTATGAAGCGGCCGGGGCTAGGGATTGCAGTTCCAGTCCTGCCTGGGGCCTGTAGCGAGACCTAGTTCCAAAAAATAGCTGGGCGTGGTGGTGTGTGCCTGTAAGCCCAGCTACCTGGGAAGCTGAGGCTGGGGATGGCTTGAGTCTTGTGGTACCCGGGGCAGCAAGAACCTGCGGTTCCATGAGCAAAAATAGCGAGACCTAGTCTCAAAAAAAAAAAAAAAAAAAAAAAAAAAAAAAAAAAAAAAAAAAAAAAAAAAAAAAAAAAAAAAAAAAAAAAGAGGTGATAGTTCATGAACTCCATTTTGGCTCACATTTTACTTTTTCAAATACACACTACCTCCTCATTTGACTGCTAATGCCTATTGGGACATTTCTGGAATGCATTTTATTTTCCAGTTTGTGCATGTTGAAATTAAATCCTTGATCATGGTTTCTAAACTCATTACTAAGGACTAAAATTATTATGTTCATTTAAGCCCATTTTGAAATATTTTCACCCCTATAAGCTGCATTTATGAAGAGATATGCGGTCTTCCCATTCTTTGTTAGTAGCAGATGTCTACCAGTGGGACACTTGATCAGTCTGAGATATTCTTTCTAGTAAAACACTACGAATATGGTATTATTTAAACTAAAAGAAACTAATATAGCATTAGTAACCAATGTAAGACTTTAAAAATATTAATACAGTTTATGCCCATTACTACATTTGAAAATGTCTAAAGCTCAAGGTTGCCAAGGAAACACATACACACATACACACACACACACACAACCTTTGCTGAGGTTTTTAGTGAGAAAGAGCAGTTAAATTCCTTGTAATTATGTTTTTGTTTTAATTAGTCTTCAACCCCATAAGTACAGATGCTTGCCAAATTTCAAATGACCCATAATAAATTCAGCAGTTTGCCCCATGTTCACCCATTGCTTCTCTCTTATTAAAATAGCTGCTGTGTCTACTGACAAAAAAGGGGTATAAAACAACCCTTTGTTGTAAAAGATCCTTCCTATGTGGAACAAAATGCATTGTCCAAAGGATCCTTGAGAACTGTGAGTTTCGGAATGGGAAGTGGTTAGAGGAAGGGATAGGAGGTATGGGGTAGCTTACTGCCAAAGTTGACTCATTTCAGATTTGTTTGTTCACAGGAAAGCCTCCTCAACCCAGTGGAAAACTGCTGCTCTGCTTTGCCTCAAGTATTCACATTAATGGGATGAAAGTTCTGCAGTTAGGTCACTAGGGTGAGGGCATCCCTCTTTGCAAGACACATACTTCTGGAAAGTGCCCTGCAAAGTGGTTTGGTGACTTTGCCTTTTTTCTTATATATGAGGAAAAGAGACTTTCTTTTGATTTATTAGGGTAGAAAAGTGAAGGTTTTGACAGTGTGTATGGGGGAACTTTCTGATACTAGGAAGACGTTATTAAGATTTGATTGAAAGTACTTTGAGCTTCGTCTCTAGGAAATAGAAGACTAACGGAAGGAAAGATTCTCAGAACACATCGATCTCTTTGAAGTTTTTGCCTTGAGCTAACTCCAAACCCAAACAACGAGTGGGACAGAGAGGGGTTGATGTGTTTTTTAAAATTTTTTAAATTTCCTTTTTTGCTGACTTACTGTTCGTACTGGGAATCCTTCTGCCACATGAAGGTTAAACAGACATCTGGGGATGATCAGCTACCTATTCCCAATATAAAAAGTTGTTTGTCTAGGAAAGTATTCCAAGTTTTACAATAAAATTTACTTCTAGAATTAAATTTGTTTGTAGATTTGGAATTACTTGAAAATCTGCTCATAGTTCCACTAGTATATTTTAAATTTTCAATGTCACTTCCATAGCAGGGATACCTAGATTAAGTAGCCCTTTCAAGTGTTGGCATCTGGAATAGGCCATAGATCATAACTTAAGTGAATATATTTTTATTTTCTAAAATAAATTACTTTGTTTGAAGTCAAGACTTATATCATGGATTTTTGCTCCTTGGGCATAGATTACTAGATTAACGTTGAGTGAATGAGTGAATGGTTATATTGAGATAGCATGTTAATATAGAATCTACACAAGAGCCATCTATGTGAGGTTTGTGAGTTTGTTGTCTAAATGGAGATTATCCTTTACTATTAATAAATTCATTCAGTAAACATTAAACTGGGCTCTTATGACTATCCTAAGTGCTTTGTGGGAATTCAGATAAACGAAACAAGACATCTGCCCTCTGGGAGTTTGCTTTCCAGTGGGGACTTAATCATAATGATAATAACACATAAAAACATGATGGGGGGTTCACAACTGGGGTAAGGATAAACCCCTAGTAGTTCAGAAGTATAAGAATATTTCAGGTGATTAGTGATATTTGAACTCAAATTTTGAAATGCAATAAAAGAAGATGTATATATCAATAAAGTTTGACTTCCACTTCAGGCAACAGAAACATTGACTAATACTTAAACAAAGCTGCTTTTTTTTTTTCACACATAATTAAAAGCCCAGGAGTAGGTGTCTGTTGGTGTAGGTGTGCAACTGAAGACAGAGCCAGTGTCTGCCCCAACTTTCTGATGTCTCCGTTGTTAGAACATAGTGGCTCCAGCTCTCACATGCTTGGGTAGAGATATAGCTGCTGTCACACTTTTTATTAGAAAAGCAAAGACTTTTTCAGAAGCCCCAAACTGGATTGGGCTTACATCTCCTTCAGCCTGTCAATGCCAGGAGCCCCTCTAATTATCATAATACCATCCAAACTATACTATCAAGGGCTGAAAACAAAAGTCAAAGCAAACAAATAGCAAACATAAAAGAACAAATAGAAGCCTTTTAGTGTTACTAATGAGAACAAATATAGAAAGACAACTGATCAATAAAGTAATGTCAAAATTTAGGCAGTAATCAATCATGAGCTGTAGATTTATCTGTGGCTGAAGGATGAAATTGGTAGAATGTTTTCTGTGGAAATATACTGGCAAAATTTTGACATAAAAGTCTGTAACAAACACTGGAATGATTAAAAAATAAGGAGGCTATTTGAATAAAAACGCTTACTTCCAGAACAAGTCTCTCAATACTACCAGCCTAAAGAACTTAGAGTACAATTGGTTGGTTTCTTTTATTTCCTTTAGAAAATGTTTCTTTTTTATTCCTTTCAGTTTCTAGAAGGGGCTTGTTTCCATTATTGCTGTCAAATGATCTTGGTCACCTTTGTTGATGTCATTAGAGGATACTTAAAAGGAAGCATCTTTGATGTTTTTAGATCACTGGACTGTTATGATGGAGCACAATGTGCATTACCATTTCTTACTGCATTAGCATCACATCAGTTTTTATTGAAATTATTTTTATAATTGATTCAAATAAAGGAATATGAAGTCCCTTGTAGGAAAGGTAGTCTGGATAGTTCCTACAGTTACTGAAACAGAACAACAAGCAACTCCACATTTTTGCCAGCATATCCACCTCTTGGAGGTGCTATTCTTTCTCAGAGTTTTGTTTTTTTTTTTTTTTTTTTTTTTTTTTTTTTTTTTTTTTTTTTTTTTTTTTTTTTTTGGTTGTTGTTGTTGCTACTGTGGCTATTGTCCTTGGTGTTGGTGGCATTGTTGTTGTTGATGATGTGTGTTTTGCCAAACCACTCTAACCTTGGATTTTTTCTTTTTCTCTTCTCCCTGGGACCACAGCCCAGAAGGAGCAAAGACAATTGACTGCCAGTGAATGACAAACATTACTGTGTTTAAAAGTTCATCAGAATTTGATAAACATGAACACTTAAGGGCCTACTGATTAATTCAGCTAGAAATGGAAACTGAGAGTCTACAGGTACTTTGCACAGTTCGACTGGAGATTGTCCCTGAAACTCAACTTTATGAAGCATTCATGTAGACAATAAGCTAGGTGGAAGGGGTGGTTAAGAATATGGTGCTCATGTCAGGTCTTTGGGTGTCTCACCTCATCTCTAAAATCAGGATTCTCAAGTGGGTTTACACTCTCAGGATGGTTTGAGGAAGGCATAATTTGGTCTCGTTAGAAAATAGTTCTGTAGTTTACATGCTGTATTGATACTGTTTACACACACATCAAAGGCTTATTTTAGAAGATGTTTTACTGATAGTGGTGCCTAATCAAAGAACTTTGGAGATGAATTACAGGTCAAAATCTATACCTGCTTCCTGCTCTTTGCAAGACTTCATTGTTTCTTAATTGTTTTCCATTTAAATATTGACATTAGTTAATGCTTCTTTTATTAGTATATACATAATTGAGAGAACTGTGCTTTGCAATTTGTCAAGTAGAAATATCTATGTGCTAAGGTTAATTATATGACTTGATAACCTTTATTTAAACAAACTACTGAGGAATAAGAAAAAAAGGAACAAGGACACTTCAGTCTGTCGGGTTTTGGCCATCACATGAGGCATGAATTGAGCTTGTTGGCCAGTTAGAGTCTGTTCAGAGTTAAGAGTGGGTATATGTAACTGTGTGTTTTCTACAGACTCAACACATTCTTTTTTTTAAACCTGAATTTTAACCTTGAATTAACCCCTTCTATTCTGTCTCAGTGGACACATCCCTATGATAGATATCAAAAAAACAAAACCAGTTTCCCTACATTAAATTATATTTAAAAGATAGTTTTAGATTATACTAAATATAAAACTTGACCCCTATATTATGATTCTAATTCATTAGTAAAGATTTCATTCTCTGTATATGGACCTGGTTTTGAGATTTTGCTTCCTTAAAAAAAACATTGTAGGATTCAAAGACGCTTTGTTTATTTAATCAAAGGTTTCTTTAGCTGCTATTTCTATATATAAGACCATTATCAGTCTTTTTGCAGGTTTTTCTTTTCCTTCCCCTCATATCTCGCTTTCTTCTCCTTCTTCCCCCCCTTTCTCACACACATAACTATTCAGTTGACTTTTCAATAGAGGAGGAAAAAGACATAAAATTGCTGACTTAAAAAATTTCAGCATTTTCTGTCCATCCTGTCATTCTTTTAGTAGCCACAAAAAACAGGTAATGTTTGAAGAGCTGAAATCTATTTTGGTTCTCATTTTTAAAAAAGTATTCTTTTCGTGTTATTTTTCTGTTTCTTTTTTTCCCCCTTGGAACTACCTTTGGTGGGTCTAGGTAAATTGGAGAGGAATGGCAAATTGGAGCTAAGATGATATTAAATATACCTTATCATTAGTCATATTTATTGAACCCAGAGTTGCCTAGCACTCTGCTAGATAATCCATGATCTCATATCATCCCCACAGTGACCATGAGATACGGTGCTGTTGTGATTCCATTTTGTAGGTGAAGGGATACAGGCTTGTAGGAGGTTACTGTAAAACTTGCCAGGAGTCACGTAGTAAGTTGAAGAAGAGTCTGTATTCCAGATGTGCTTGGTGCTGTTCTCCAGTAGGGCATCTGCATCCTGCTTTCTAGTACCTATGTTCATACTGTGTTTGGAGGTTTGACTCTTCTCTGAGACTGGAACGTGGGGTGGGGACAAACCAGTGTGGGCAAAACAAACATGTTCTACCCAGTCCTAAAGGAAAAACCCTTGTACATAGCTTAGAGAACCAGGCAGAGCTGTGCCTGGTAAAGCTTGCTGAGCATTATTTCCCTTATATTTTTCATGAAATGCCCTCTTGAGCTGTGGAAAGTTGTGGGACTGGTTGTGGGCTTCTGTTTCAGACCCGAGAGGCTGGAAGGGGCAGTACCATGTGTGTGCAACTGAATCTCTTTAGATCAGGGGCTACTTAGCTGCATGCAGGGAGGGACTGTCAGATTCCCTGGAGAACACAACCTTTGGCACTAGTGAACTTAGCAATCCAGGTGCCACTGGAAACTTGTTTTTTATCCACTGACCCAAGATTGGTAGTATATATGTATTTTATTTACTCTTCTGCAAAATGGAAATGACTTTGTGGAACTGAGAAATGTTGGATCGAGTCATAAGAAAGGGTTTCATTGGTTATCTTTTCCCCTTAGAGTGTTAGGTAATACCTACATCCATTTTTAGATTAGTATTTCCTTTACTCTAAGGTGAGTACGTTTCAGAATTGTTTAGATGTGATTTTTGTATAGTTGAAAGTTCAGGGATCCCATCTGTTCTCTTTTGTTGTATCCCTCATACTTGGGACATAATAAAAACTCCATAAATAATTGCAGAGTGATTTTAAGTTGTTCAACTAAGCTGGTTTGTTTTCCTTATCTGTAAAATGGGGATAATGGTGTGACTCTTATGGAAGCCCTGAAGAGATTATATCAAATAATATTTTAAAGTGTTTGATATTGTATAGTTACACTGTAAACACCCGCTAAGTGCTTGCTCATTATATTATTAGTCTGCTTATTGCTATTTATCTTTGAAACCTCACTCCTTGCTTTCTCACTTCACTTAAAGCTTGTGTGGTCCCAAACAAACTAGTTGAGCTATCTATGTTCCAGTGACACTGATGCCCACCTCACTGACTGCTATGTAACATTAATAAGGTTCAGAACTCACAGCTTAGTGCATGATCTGTGCATCACTGAATTAGACGTGTTACCATATCTCAGCCTTGCAAAGGTCTCTTGACACAGGTACTGTTGTTGCTTTACAGTTTGGGACTCAGAGAAAAAAGGTTTCAGTCTAAATCACATAAATACTGAGTTGCGACTGATGTAGCTTCCCTGTCCTTTACAATCTCGAAGGTCCTTTAGTAGAAGCATAGTTGGATTTGGTCCATTATTTGTGTTATCTTTCTTTGGGCTTGATGCCCATGATATACCCTTTATAGGGTACCTCTGCAAAACATCCTGGCATAATTTTCTTTATGTAAGGGATTTAAATGTATCCCTTGCAATGGTAATTTGAGAGAATCATGTTTCCCCTAAAATTCTTGCTTTTAAAATTATCAAACTTGTTTCTAGTATGAAAATACTTAAACTTAGATTTCTTGGGTTGAAAAAAAGACCAAAAAATATAATTAACATTTAGGAGGAGATATTTCTGTGTGTTATGTTACTCATTTTTCAGACTTTAACATGGTTAATAAATAAAAGTAGTTTACTGCATTAGAAGGTCAATTTAGTTTTAGAATCATGGCAGTTGAATTGTCAGAAACATTTTTTTAAAGGAAAGAAATGGCATATTATGTCTATCCTGAAGCAGCTAAATAGACTTTCTGCAAGTGTTAACATTTTGCCAGAAGATTGTGGTTTTGAACATATCACATATCCAGATACCTGGAAGCTAAAAGTAACTATGGTATTACTGTATTTTTTCCTGGGGTTTCAATTAAAAACCAATTGGAGAACAAGAAGAATTTGTGCCTAGTTGAATTGTTGTTTCTCTGATGGATCTTTCCTTGATGGAAGTTTCCCCCAAGTTTGACGTGTCAGGTTTGGAGTTAGTTGGGTTTCCCCATCTGGTGAGACGAGGCAGCTCCCTTGTTTTGGTCGTTGTTCCCATGGTTGTGAGCTTTGCAAAAAATTTGACCCAGAAAACATAATATACTAACATAAGCAATGTATTTTTGAATTATTATTGATTGACAGGTCTCTATTCAATGTAAACAGCTTGCAGGAAGAGCTGCAGTTATAGACATGGAATTTGCATTTAAGAACATTCTATGACATAATGATTTTCACATTAATCAAAATTACAAGGGGAATATTATTTGTTTTGTCACGAGTTGTGAGCTTTTTTTTGTAGTTATAAATTAGAATACTGAATTGGGAGTAATTAAATTGTATTTTTGTTTAGATGTTTCTTCTTCATTGCTGCCATTTCAAAAGAGCACAGTTCATGTGAAAGTCTGAATAAAATTCACAGAGTAGCATCAAGGACCTCTGAGCCCAGGAAACTGAGTTTGGCAGTGCTAATTTGTATTAAAGTTGTTGTTGCATGACAGCCGGAAAAAGATTTAATGCTTGCCACCTGAATCAAGGCACGGAACATTGGTTTCTATAACTGCCATGAATTTGAATCGAGGCCAATATCTCTAAATTTGAAATAAACTGATACTCCGTCCTGAAAGGAGATACAGGCCACTTATGTTGTGGAAGGTATTTAGAAAATAGTATTTCAATTTAATTTTTTTTTAGCAATACACACATACACTCTCTCCCCCCTTCTCTCTCTCTCTCTCTCTCTCTCTCTCTCTCTATATATATATATATATATATATATATATATATCTTTCAAATTGTTAGACTCCTCAGCACTGTGGCCTATGGTAGTTCTTTCTGCCAGAGGTTCACACAGAAGAACTAAGAAATGCCTACATCCATTTATTATCCACTTTCATCCAGGAGTTAGCAGTGAGTTTGTACCAGGTTCCAGGTTTGGCATTTTTCTGCTTACCACAGAGGAGCTGCACACTTCATCAGAAAGTCATTATCCTTCTTGAATGTCACTATGGTTCAAAGTATTACAGTATTGCTTTAGGAATTTAGATTTTAACCCAGCCACCCTGCTGTGGTAAAACCTTAGAGCCACCAGATGCAAAATCCATTCACTTGCCTAGCACAATAAAAATGATGATGACAATAATTCATATTTTACATTTGCAAAAACATCTTTCATCTGAAGAGCTTTTGTAAATGGAACATGTATCTTGAGATTACTTTATAGAAAGTGATCTTTGGGTCCAATATGGAAATCAGTCCACCTCTGAGGTGTAATGTGACAACCATTTAATTATTTTTACCAGGGTACATATTAAGCACACTCGTGTCTCTATGCAATAAATGTTTTGCTGGGGAAATATATATAAATTATATGTTCATTAGAGTGTTCCGACTGAGAAAGTTAATTATTTAAAAGAAAATCTGTGTTGTTAAGGTATCATGTAGATGTGTCTTGCTTGTTCATAACAGCAGCAGGCATTTTACTTCACCTCCTTGGTTGACCTGGTGTTAACAATTCCAGCAGCAGACTGTCTCAGTGGGCAAAACCTAAGCTTACTCAGCTCTTAATTACACAACAAATTTAAAATTGTGTTTTTGATGCAAATAATCTATTTTTTCTTCTGCTTAAACCTTCTCCATAGATAGACTCATCCTTTACCAGAGTGTTACACAGCTCTATGCTGATGACCCAGTACATTTCTTCTCTCCTGACTTGTCAGTTTTTGCTTTATTTTTTTCAGCTGCTTGGGCTCTCTTGCAAAGTATCAACTCAGTATCTCAAATTCCAAAATAGGATGCCTTTTTAAATAATGCATTTATCTGTTTGTATTTTTGAAGTAATTGATGTCTCATTTCATGCTTTTCCTTGGATTATGTATGCTCAAGACTTGGTAGTTTTTAAGACAAACTCTTCATTCTCAAGTACAGCTAATTTCTAAATTCTATACACTTATCTACTTCATGGCCCTTGGTATCTGTCCCCTATACCGTCAACTGGTATCAGTCGACGGGCATTATACTATAAACTGTGGGAACAAAAAAGATAGATAGGGAAAATAAACTCAGTTTCTCAGCTGGTACTATCATTCAGATGGTGGAAGCAGAGTTAAAACTATTGATAAAATTAAAACTAATGGATAAGCCAGCAGCTTAATTCTATGGTGACAAGAGTAATTTTACATTTTGAGGCATTATAGAAATAGTGTATGTCTGGTTTGTCCAGTTGTAGCAGCTTGTAACACAATTGCAATTGAAAGTTACAGTAAATGAAGATGAGAGAAAATAGTTTTTTATTATAATTAGAGACAACAACTTTCAATATATAGAACTGTAAATGTTTGAATAGCATATCGCCTGGCACAAAATTATTGAAGAATTTCATTGTCTTCAATTAGCAATTACAGTGAATATATTCTCCACCAAAGAGAAAAATATTCCTTGAGTTCTGTTTTTCTAGGGATAAATTGTTGGGTTTATATACCTGAAAAATTATGCCTTCTGAAATTAAAATTTTTTTTGTTACAGAAATTTCTCATTCCTTATATTTTTAAATTATGCATGTATGCTTCCTAAGATTTATTAGATTAAATGACTTACATTTCTAATAGGGATGTCTTATTAAATTGTTATATTAACTTGTTATCTTTTAGTTGACAACTTTCCCCTGAAATTGTAGATTTTTACTGAATTTGTTCTTTGAATAATAATCTCAAATGCAAACATTTCCTAAAAACTATAAATTAAAAAAATTTGTATATGCACCAATATTCACTTCAAAAGTCCTTGCCAAACTTTTAAATATTTGGCTGAAAGTTCATCCTGTTTTAGCTTTCCTTTTTCTCCAATAATGACTATGTATTAATGACCCAGTGCTATCTTATGAATGAACTAGAAGCATTAAATGTGGTAGACAAAATTCATTCAGAAAAAAATACTGTTTAATACAATGTGGTTTGAAATGAAATCTGACTAGATTCAGTATGCTAAACATGTTATATATTGTCCCATGTTCTGGAAGTGACTTGTATTTTGTTTGGAGATCATCCTGGCTGTATTGTAATGGTCTGATCTTGATTACAAGATCAATCTTGGTTACAAAATCTGAACAATTAGTTTGGATCCATGCTGGACCTTGGAATCTCAAATGCCGTTAGAAGTCTGAGGACTGTTTCTAATATAGATCTTCAGAGAGCTTCCACTTGCATTTGAACAGTATTGTCACATATATATTGCCCCTTTTTTTGTGCTCTATGAGGAGGCATGCTCAAAAAGGGCTAACTAAATACAGACGGGAAGAGATAAACTGTATCGGTAATCTGATGTTCTTTTATCAACATTTTGTTTTCATCAGTCTTTGGAGTTGTGTTAGTGTGAGTTGAATAACTAAACACTTAAGTTTCAATTCTGGGTAAACCTTCTTGTGTTTTGATGGCAATACTATTTAAAGCAGTATTTTATTTTCTTCTAGTGTTTACAAAATCCCATCCAACAACATTCCCAGTGAATTGGATGGCATTGGGACGCCTGGAATACTGTTGTGTTTGCATGCACTTTTTAGAGATGAGAACTGCTTCAGTAAAAGACAATCAAACCCAGATAATGTCTTTATTGTTTGTACTTAACAGAAGCTCCATTTTCTTTGGTAGGATGGAAATGGTTGACATTAATTATCCTTAGTCATGTGAATACTGTAATTTTTGCCCTGTCTTCTGAAAGAGTTCTGGAGTAATGGCTACCAAATCTGTGTCTCAATTTTAGTCTTTCCTGTGTTGCAAAAGCATAGTAGCTGATGAAACTATCAAGGACAGTTGCATCAAGTGAGGTTTTCTAACTTGCTGCCTACTTTGCCAACCGATTAGTCCTGGATATAATGTGCATAAAGATACAAAGAATTTGAGGGCCAAATTATATCTATTCTCTCATAAAGGGAGTTCTCTAAATTATGGTAATGATTATTACCTGATATTTATGAGGGCCATCTGGGCTTAACATGCCAGAATACTGTCTCAGCAAAAATATGCATATAGTCAGACTTAAATAAACAAGCATATGATAGATAAAGAAAATGGAGAATGAAGAAAGGAATCCTACAGATAAACTTGGAGGAGAAAAGGAAAACTATCCAGGTTAAAGGCTACTGTTCATTTATTAAAAGTCAGAAGTGTATAGTATACAAAAATCTAGATTACACAACACAGTGAGGGGGTGGTTATTTTATTATTCATCTACCTATTGACACTAGACTGTTCCTATGAAAACTGAGACTTTCAGTGTTCCCAGAGTTAATGTTTCTACTTGTTTTTTTGTATATCGTTTATCTAATAATACTCAAAATATGTCTAGTGAAGGAATTTAATATCTTTTGGAGTTCTCAGTGTATTGTCTTTCCCCAGGTATGCCAGTTAGGAATTGCCTTGCAAACACAAACAGACACAGATGAACTTCTTAGGGAAGGACACAAAATGGGAGGGAAAAGGAAGAAAGCTGTCAGACTTAGAGGAATGTCAGAAGCCCATCCCTGCCAGCATTTCACCAGGATATTTAGGATTCAGATTCTGAACCTGGGAAGCAGCAGCCTGATTCTCCATAGTGCATGGAAATCGCCCAGAAGAAGCTATAAAGTTCTTTCATGTCATGGGTTGGTGAGCCAGGATGGATTTACACGGTCAAGGATATAAATGGCTCTGAGTGAGTCGTTAGTCATGAGGTCCACGAGCCTTCATAATTGACATGGCTTTCCCTTGTCATTCAGACAGACAGCGGCATGGCTGTGGAGCTGCTGCCATTGTCACAACAGCCCTGAGAACCCACATGGCTGCCACTGTGAGGACGCTAACCTCTGGGCAAGACCACACCGTATACTCTCCGTAGCCCCTCTGCAGCAGCGTTTTGGGATGTTATGCATGATTTAAAAAATGACGTTGAGGGCACCAGCCTTATACTGCCCTCTCTCATTCGTGCCATTTAGAGAAGAGAATATAAAGTGGCTTTTTTCTTTTTCTAAGTGTTTTGAGAATAAGATGGAAAAGTTTTCATGCCATTAATTATGGTTCAGTTTAAAAAGCCATCTTCTGATGAGAAAGGAAAGTGTGTTCTCTTCAAGTTAAAATATTTTTAAAACTTCTGGGTGCTTTACCTTCCAAAGAATTGTGGCTGTTTGACACACTCTGAAAAGATCTGGATACAGCTTATTTCCCTTGGCCCTCAGGGGAAGTATGGAGAAAGGGAAAAGGAGAAAGAGAAAAGGGAAACCTCTGTGTGCATTGGTTTATGTGTGTTGATGTCAGTGGTGAGGGTGAGGGTTTTGATTCCATTACTGTATGTCAAAGATATTTTTAAAATATGATCTAAACCTAAAGGTGATGCCAGCCCCAAAGATTTTTCCCATTAATATTTTAAGTTGTTTTGGTATCTTATTGGGCATGCTTAATAGTGGCACACATTGTTATAAAAATTACTTTGTAGGTGAGTATAGTTTAGAAGGTCAGTGGTTTCCTGGCATGGGATCTAGTCGGCAGAGTCTTGGCCGTGACTGAGTAGGGTTGTGGGCATGTAGATCTTTCTCGAGGGGTGGTGGGTATGATTTAACATTATTATTATTGTATTTTTTTTTTAAGATGGGAGAAATGAATGAAGTATACATTCATGTTTTTCACCTAGGTCAAATGGAAGACTTTTCAGTGATGTAACCCATTAGGTTGGAGAAGCTTTTCTGTGGCGCTGCCCCGCGGTGCTGAGGATAAGTTATGAATGCAGCACTGTTTCAGGGCAGAGGGCCTTGCCGGGAAGAGAGCGGTGTGCCTGGGCCCCAGCTATTGAGAAGATGCCAGTCAGGGATGAAAACGTCTTTCATGAAACTATAGCTAACTTCCCTGTGACACATTACCATAAAGTGGAGAGTATTTTTAAAACCAACAGTGTGAAAATAAGCACAATTCCTTATAAAAGTCACCAGGCTTTATTTTAAAGTGTTCATGTTGAGTGTCTGAAAATGTACAGGTTTGTATCAGAATTCTTCTTTGTGAATTGCTGGAAGCAGTTTTCCTCCTCTCCCCCTCTTTCTCTGTTCACAGCTCTGATTTCTTTTGCCTTTTGGTTACAACTACAAAAGATGTCTTCTGAGACAAATGCTGGTGCATGACATCAGGACGAAGGAATGCTCAGCCCAGTCCCCATGTTTAAAAGCATCAGCTGCTTGAAAGAATGTTACATTTTGCAGGATGGATTAAAAAATTATGATGACCCCTAAGAAGGGCAAGTTTGGTGTAGACTTTTGTAGAAGTTTTCTGTTGTTATTTTTCCCATGATTACACATGCACTAAAATTGAAATTGGATTTTAAAATTAGTAAAACAGTGTTTTTTCTTAAACAGAAG
Source organism: Uropsilus gracilis (assembly GCA_004024945.1). NCBI lineage: Eukaryota > Metazoa > Chordata > Mammalia > Eulipotyphla > Talpidae > Uropsilus > Uropsilus gracilis. The sequence goes on from PVHY01000225.1 coordinate 159,149, forward strand.
ATGTCCTGTGATCTTTATAAACCAGTGATAACAATAACAAAAATATGGTTCATAAGGTTGCAAATTTTGTAAAAATTACAAAATTAACATTGTTCATTTTAGTACTGTACCTTTGATTTTAGAATATTTTCATAAGTTTAAAGACTCACTGTTAAATTACTGTATGTAAGAATGATTTTAATTTTGTTTTCTTCTTACAGTATTACTGTGATTTAATTTGAACATTTTTATGAAGTTTTCCATTGTGAGCAAAATGCATGCTAATTAATATAACAAAGTGGTTTTTTTTTTTGTGACAGTCCAACATAGGGAAGAAACATTTCTTTCTTTTAAAAAACTATCAATATTTTATAGCAAATTTAATTATTGGTATTAACTTTTACTCTTAGCTCTATACAATAGAAGAAAATGGAAGTTCTTGAAATTTTTTTAGCAAATATAATTTCTACAAAGTATACTAAAATGCCAATATGTAAAATATTAAAATCTGACTGAAGAAGTTATTGGTTTGGTGATTATGGCCTATATGTTTAAAAATTTTTCTAAGTATTGGAATTCTCTGTTAATTAATGGTAATCATGTTAAAAGATAAACTGAGTCTTGCTAAAATTTTCCAGTGTACTTGAGCATATATTAATTAGAACTTGGCAGTACCAAACATAAGGAGTTAGTGGTCAGAGAAGACACTGAAATAAAACAATTATTTGATTGGCTGTGGCATACATGGTTGCCATATTTGTGAGAGACTAGTTACTGTGTGACAGGTTGTTCTTAAGTTTCACTTTCTTGGATTTGAGGGTACTGATGGTGGCTTAGATTTTGATTTGCTAACAAAGGCTGTCAGGGGTATCTGAGATACCCCAGTCTAATGGTGTCCTTATTTAATTACTTTAGCAGTTTTTTTTTTCTTTTTCTTTTTTGAGACTAGGTTCCACTGTATTGCCCAGGGTAGTCCTGATCTCCCAGGTAGCTGGGATAACAGGTGTCTGCCACTGCGCCCAGCTACTTTAGCAGTCTTACATAGTAGAGGCTAAAGCTCTTTGCACCAAGAAAAATATTCATGCATCAGAGGCTTTGGGCTTGCGTGAAACGGAAAAACATTCAACTTCAAGGACAGGAAAGACTGAGGAAAGAGATGACTGCTTCATGCAGGCTTAACCCAGCAAGGCCAGTGATGCAAGAGAGCACCTGTCAGAGTGTGGGCGTTGCCTCTTGAGGAGAGGGGGGCAGTTTGTGGGAAAGGAGGACTTGCTTCTGTAATGAGGCCTTGGAGTTTTAGAGTTGATTGAGGCTGGCAAAGGGCAACTTTTTGCCCACTTTTCCTATGTGCTGTCTGGAAATTGAGCCTTTAGAAACAATAAGAAAATGATGAAACTGGACAGACCTTTCACTTATGTGTCATATTTTGGCCACCTACTCACTGATGCCTTTTTCTGAGGGCAAGAGCATAGCTGCCTTAATGTCAGAATAAAATGGAGAAAGCATATAGATCCATAAACAAAGCAGATAACTGTTAGATTTGTAAGTTTTCCAAATGAACTGTGATTGAGGACATTGATTCCTCAATAGTTGCTGCCTCTTTGGCATGCTTTCCAGTGTATTTTCTGCTAATTAACTCGTCTACAATTTGCCCTAACTTCTCTACAATATGCCCATGCTGCATTCTTTTGGTAGGAAATTTTATAGCTGCTTATGGCATTTAGTGTACTTTGAAAACAACCCAAAAACAACCCCAAAAATTATTGAGCATGAGGCATATCTGGTGATCACTTAAATAATAATAAACAAGATATTTTATTCCCTAAGACTGCCTATTCTGCCTTGTTCACAATAAACCTTTGCCAGAGAAAAGATTTTAGAACAGTTTTCTTTGATTTTTCATCTTCTCGATGAAAAGAAAAAAAAAAGCTGTTAAAGGCAATTCCTTTTAGCTTACATCAGTAGGGTAGAAACAGATACATCCCATATGTTAACAGTTAATAATGGTTGAGAGGAGAACCACCTCACAAGTCCTTAAATATTTTTAAGAATTAATTTTGATTGACTTAGTGTGAGAAAAACAAGCAGATCTTTTATCTAGATCTTATTGTTCTAGGACCAAGAGGATTGAAAGTGGTTTTGTATTACTATGGGGTATGTCATCTTTTGGGGGTCTCTTGTGTTGTCTCCAATGGTATACTGCTGATGCCATTTGACTTACATTCCCCAAAACTTCTCTATGGTTTATTTATCTGTCAGATACCTAATTTGTACTGTTCAGGAGGAGCTTTCTTATTTCTTTCCTTCTTATTATGTTTATTGAGGTAAAGTTGGTTCACAGCATTGTGTTTGTTTTAGGGGTTATAGATCAAAGCTCTACAAATGTACATTTCACTCTATGCCTACCATAGTGCCCCAGTAACCCTCCACGGTACTCCATTAGTGCCCCTTCCCTTCCCCACTCTCACCTTACCATTTTGGTTGCCTCAGTTTTGTAGTCAGAGGTCGAGGATTTGTTACTGGTTTGGTTTTGTATGACCTTTGTTTTGTTTTCTACTCCACTTATAAATGAACCATCTGGAATTTGTCTTTCATCTTTTGACATTAACAATCAGTATTATCTATTCCAGTTCTGTCCATGTTATTGTAAGTGGCATGATTCATCTTTTTTTTTTTAATATTTAACTGAATAGTTTTCCATTGTGCATATAAATCACATTTTTCTAACCCACTCATCTGTTTTTGGGTACTTTGGTTGTTTCCAGGACGTGGATACTATAAATAGTGCTGCAGTGAGCATAGAACTGTGTATATACCTTCAAATTACTTTTTTTTTTTTTACATTTTTTGGTAAAGATTTAGGAGTGGGATTTCTCAAAAAAATAGGCTATTGTAGATCTATCTTTAATATTTTGAGAAACCTTAAAGTATTTGTTTTCCAAAGAAGCTGGACCATTCTACATTCCCACGAGTAGTGTACAATTGTTCATTTTTCTTTACATCCTTGTCAGCCCTTGTTTTTTCTGATCTTTTTGATAAGAGCCATCCTTGCTAGTATGATATAGTATCTCATTGCGGTTTTGATTCTTATTTCCCTGATGATATATGACTGAGCATTTTCTCATGTTCCTATTGACCATCTGTAGATCTTCTTTGGAGAAGTGTCTACTTAGCTTTACTGCCCATTTTTTCAAGGGTAAGTTGTTTTCATTTTGTTGAGAGTTGCCTAAATTTTTTATATATTTTGAATATCAACCCTTGTCAGCTACATGATGTATATGTATTTTCTCCCACTAAATACTCAAAAGGAACTTTCAATTTGTTTTGTACTTTTTTTTTTTGAGACTAGGTCTGAAAAAATGTAATGAATTGATTTTTTTTTTTTTTTTGCCTGTGGAACCGCAGGCTCACCTTCACCCATGGTACCATGGACTCAAGCAATCCCCAGCCTCAGCTTCCCAGGTAGCTGGGATTACAGGCACAAGCCACCACATCCAGCTATTTTTTTGGGACTAGGTCTTGCTATGTTGCCCTGGTGGTTCTTGAACTACAATTCCCAGTCCCAGTCGCAACTCCATAGGCTGTTGCTTACAGGCATGCGCCACCATGCCCAGCTTTGTCTTTTACTTTTGATTTATTTTTCTGTGTCACAAGTTGTGAAAGCCATGATGCAACTCCTATAGAAATCTTTCCCTTCACTTAGTCATTCAGTGTATATGTATTTTCTTCTCAGTAACTGCAATTGAGAAGGGTGCTAGAGATTATAAATGAAGGAGACATTACACTTGCCATTGTGGATCTCCTAGTCTGAGTGTTGGGTGGAGCAGGAATGGAGATAGACATAAGTGAACAGGTACAAGGAACAGACACAACTAGTGTGATGTCTGTGGAGGAGGCAGCTGTGGTAGTTATTGGTGCCATAAATTGGGACACCTGATTCATTCTAGAGGCTTAGGAGTGAGTGTCAAGAGCATGGAACCCTTTAAATATTGAAGAATAAGAAACAATTTGGCTGGTAGATAAAGGGGGAAGGGCATGCTACCTAGAGACAGAGATTTATATAGGCAGCTGTGGCTGAACATGTGTAATCTTAGGATGGGAAATGAGTCTAGACAGCTGTTAGTTTGGGAAGTCATCAAAACTTTGTATGCTGAATTTTAAGCTTTGTTTATACTTCTTGAATTAAGCTGAAAGAGCTACAAGTGTCAGCTTAAGAGTGAGCTGGTTAGAGTTGAATTTTAGTGTGCTAACTTTGTTGGAGAGAGGCGGAAGTTAAGATGAGAGGAAAGAGGTACCAGTGTAGGGCTTTTCAGTTCTCCAAGTAAGGCATGGCACCCTCATCAAGAGCAGCATAAATACATTCAGACTTGATCAATTATTGGATGCAAAGTCTACAGAAGTTAATAACTGAATTAATACACAGGGTGGAGGAGAGAAGGGTCATGATCAGCAAAGTTATCTGAGCCAGTGGATTGTTTTCCCAATACCTGAAACAAGGAAGATAACAAAAGGAGAAGATAAATACCACAAGATGATGAGTCCTGCTTTGAATGTTTAGAGATTGAGGATGTCCATTAAGAGGTGAATTGGTAGAAACTCAGATTTATTTATGGACTCAGATTTATTTATGGACTCATCTAGAATATAAAAATAATTGAATGTATTCAATAGCAAAGGTTTACTGAATGATTGAATGAACATATGGATTAACCATCAATTCATTACATTTTAAATGACTTATTGACTTGCTGTAATTATTTTAAAACCATGGAGCATAGTAGGGAACATTGTAATTATTATAAAAGGAAAATAATTAACAGAAAGTTACATTTGTTTAATTTTTTTTAATAGGTTCAGGTAACTATATGCAATACTGCACTTAAGGTTGATTAGTCTGAACATCATCCCCTTCCTTAAAGCAATGGGTGGCTAATGGGCAAATCCAGTAGGTGGAAGAGTAAACCTGAAGACAATGTGAGAGACATGGGAACGGGATGAGAGATCTGCTATGAGATAAAAAGAACACTTTTATCTTGTATCACCATCTGGCACACTGGAGGATGCCTATTGTCAGTCTCTTACTTGTGACAGTCTCCTAACCTCTTTGGAATGTCTCAGGAGACTTATGACTAATAGATGATGATGATTCTCCCCTCCCCTATAGGTAGATTCTTATGTTATCACCTGTATCCCTGATGTTTGTCACGTATTCTTTGGAATCGAGTTTTATCTTCCTTGCTAGATTATTGTGATTATTTCCTTGCCAGACTATATAAGGATATTCATAATTGCATTAAATTGGACAAATTCATATCATGCTCTGTGGTCCCAGTCTGTGAGTTGACTAATCATTATCAATCTCTTCTGTCTAATTTTTTTCTTCATTTCACATGCGACTCCTAACAGAAATGACCAGTGAAAAACTTGAAAACTAGGAGTAAATATAGCTTTTAAAAAGTTGGTAAGATACTAATAATTAAGGATTGTTCTTAGTGAAATTCATTATTGGAGGCTTGTAAGGATCAATGAGAAAGGTACAGGTGCTTCTGTCTGTCTGCCTAACTGCTTACCTATGTACATGTCTGTCTGTTCTCTCACACACAATATATTTGTGATCACTTTGTGCTAATGATTGACATTTCTGATATCTCCTCGCCCCTCAGAAAGCCAGCCTTCTAAATGGAACTGTAGTTCCATAAGTATTAAATCTTGTATAAGATATGATCCAGACATATCTGTATGTCCTGTTCTAAGAATACCTTGGAGATTGTTCCTCTGGTAGAATCAAGATTCTCAGATTGCAAGATACCTGACCCTTCAGCAAAATATAGTCTTGCTTTTTAGATCCTGGCCCATCTGCCTTGGTTTCCCTAATAATGCTAGTAGCATATTCCTTTAAAACTGTGCCAGGACTGATTTATATCCTTGCAAGTGTAACAGAGAGGTTTTATAGGCAGAATTCTTCCTTTTGACCCTTCACAGCTATAACAATAACACACTGTTTAGTGACTTTGTGACAAAATACTTCAATGATGGTTACTTTTCATCTCTTAATTTGCATCATTCATATACATGACCAATGAGTAGATCAAAGCAACTTGATTGGACAGTGAATACTACTATCTATAAACATCACAGAATATAATTCAGGCCCTTATTGTGCCCTCTTTGAGTTTCACAGCAAGGTATCTGTTGCTTTGATTATTTGGCACTAAGTGTAGCCAACTTGTAAGTCTGATGTCTCTTAGGTGGACTCACATTAACCACATTCATGAGGCTGATAAAACCAGAATGCCAGATTATTCATTTTCAGTGAGGAATGCAGTCACACAGATGGTAATGCTTGCCTTTGCAAGGCCTAAATGTTCTTTCCTTTCTGGGAAAGCCAGGTCACACTCAGATGAGAGCCAGTGAATGTGGATTCAGAATGTAGGAGAAGGAGGGAAGTGCTGCCATACACATTTGGACTGTAGACTGTCATTAGGTCTGGACTCCCCAGCTTCTAACCAAGGATACTCCTCTTTATATGTTTTGTAGAAGGGCACATACAGCATTGATATCTATGGTTCTTACTTGCTAAATTTTATTAAAAATTAAATAGTATCTACAGTTTGAGGATTCATTAACTAAGTGCCATTCTTTCTTTAGATTATCAGGTAGTAATCAGATCTTGTAGCACAGAAGTCATTCTATTTCTTTTAAAATGATGTGCCTACTTCTACTCTCATGTGTTAGTTTATGCTATGGTACATATTTCACAGTTCAGTTTAATTTCAAGATACCTGAAGATGCTGCTTTTAGCTTCCAGATACAGGCAATATCTGTATCTGTATGGAAGTAGTGGGAGATGACCAGCCAAGACTGGTTTCTGGCCTGTTCCTGGCCTCAGAGCCAGAGCTGTCATAGAGCCTGCCATGATTCTATCCAGCAGGGTGAGTGGCTATAGTTGTTCCTGGAGAAGCATAAGAGAAAGTAAGGAGTCAGGAAAACAGCGACCCCTTTTTCTGAACCTAATATCAAGACATAAACTATATCATGCCTTCATATGAAGACATTAAATCTTAATGAATGATTTTTATTTAAAATTATGATACATACATAATATTATGATTTATTTGAAATGACTCCAAAGTTTTGCATAACTTGAAGAATAGTAATACGATTGATTAAATAGGAAGAGTGAGCTGTGGAACTAGTTTTGCAAAGAATGTGATGATTCTCTTAGGATTATGCATGAGAGGACAGGAGTGTAGACTTAGTCAGTGACCAGTGTTTGAGGTTTGAGTAGGAACAAAGAGACTCCTAAGCGAATTTAAAAATTAAACTTCAAAGATGGTAGTTAAGGGCCAGGAAGTGCAAAGAGGTGAGAAATTCTAGAGGAAGATGTAGCTAAATGCACCTGAATTACTTGCTTTATATAGGCTCAGGAGATCTAGAAGGTGAGAACTATAACAAGAAATAATGACGAAATGCACAAAAGGGAAAGAAGATCCTGGGCGTAGAAATGACCCTCTCATTTGATAATTATGTCACATGTGACAAAAGATTCATTTACTAGCTACTCTGTGCTTTTTATTAGTTGACTATGGGTTGTTTTCATTGATTCGTTGATGTGCTAAGCTTCATTGACAGATTGTGGCCTTTAGTTCCCATTGTAAAATTTATCATTCTCTACAGTTAATTTGTAATGGACTTGATTTAGACTTTGAATGAAGATGAAGTTAGTAAAAAAATGAAAAACTACAGTAGAAAAATATAGCGTGTAACCATTGTAAAAACTGACATGTTTTCATGGCTTTGTAGATATAGTTAAATTTTGATTAATAAATGTGACATGAGAATCTTTCTAGTTCTTTCTGACATTATCAGATACTCTGTTTAATTAAGCACTTTTATTTTCATAAACAGAATCTTAGCTTATCATAGCCCAGAAGGAATTTGAAGAAGAGGATTTTTAAGTCTAATTAACTTTTGCTCCAGGGAAAGGGAACCAGCAAGTTTGCAGAGATGGCTTCCTTTGAGTTTTCCAAGTTAAAGAAGGAATAGTGAGGCATAGTGCAAGAAGATATAGGTGATGGGCTGGGATACTTTGTTCTTATTTTGTTTAGAATACCATATTCTGAGTTCCATGAATATCATAAACATGCGAGTGCTTATATATGTACTTAAATGCACACTGTGCTTAGATGTCAATCTTATTGTGGTTCCCAATTCACTCTTCTAATATGGTGGATACTTACAGTCTGTCACTCTCAGCATACTAAGTTTATAACCAGTTAACAAAGAGTTAAGGTAATTAATACTATTCATGCTTTATACCCCCTAAAACAAAACACAAAAATAGAATGTCAAAACTACAATAACTAAATGTACCAAACCCTTGCAATTTATGGATTTGAGCACAATACTTTTTTCCTCCATGAACATTTCTAATGTACAGGGATAACAATGATTCGAAAAGCAAATCTTTGATGGCGTTTGCAACATAGTTAATTGTTATTGTGAGTTTGAATCTTTAAAAAAGGTAGTTCTAGTGCATATTTTAAGTATTTAAATTCCTTGAATATTTAAGTTCTCTTGAGTTCTCTCTCTTTGAGTATTAAAGTTCTCTCTTTGGAGCTATTGTAATTTTGTTAAAGAAGTAAGCAAGCCTTGGGAGAATGTTAAAAGGCAGGACAGCAGGATGGCTGGTTTAGTAGGGCACTGAGGCAGGAGTGTCTCAGCACAGCACAAAGTGTAGGTTCCAATCTCAACTATGACACATGGTTTATGGCAAATTATTTCACCCCTCCAAGTCCAAGATTATCAGTTACAAACTGGAAATAATATTCATACATGGCTTCTGAAGAATAAAATTATATGGCATATGGAAGTATGTTAGACACTGGAGGGGCTCAGGGTATGAATTCTAAATAAGAATAACCTGCTGAGCACCATTGTTCACCAAGACACCAACGTGAATTAGGAACCCGCCTTTCTGGAGGAGAGACCAGTAAGAAACTTGAATATCAACTCTTTGGCTTTTGTAATCACATCCATAGTTTGTTTTTTGGTACCTCTTCTTTCATTCTTTGGTTTTTGTCGACCTTGTGTTCAAATGTGAGCATTTTCTAAACTGATTTTGTTGAGCCTCTTCTCTCCTTGTTCTCAGTCCCTCTTCCAGTTCCCTTGTTCTGCTGATTTCTGTTGACTATCCTCTCTGCATGTTAATCCCTGCCAAAGTTGAGCTATATTCTACTCTACCTATTGTCCAGGATTCTTGAAAATAAGTACACAAATAATTTTCAGTACACATATGTTCATAGCAGCACTATTTGCAATCAAAAGTGGAAATATTCCAAAAGCCCATCAGTAGATGCCTGGATAAGGAAATTGTTGTGTACACATAAAATGAAATATAATGAAATATTATTCAGTCATTTAAAGAAATCAAGTCATGATGCATGGATCAATGTGGATGAACTTCAAATATATTTTATATATTGGCTTCAATAAAGAAGCCAAACAAAAAGTTATATATTGTACCATTCCATTTATATGAAAAAGTAAATCAGTAAAGACAAAATATGGACTGATGGGCATAAGGAAAGCAGGCATAGGGGAGCAACTGCTTAATGGGTACAGGTTATCTTTATGGGAATGAAAATATTTCAGAACTAGGTGGAGGTGGTGGTTGCACCCCTCCTCAATCAATGACATTAAGTCAGTTGTTTATATTAATCTGCCCAACTTAACTGAAAACAAAACAGTGAACTGTCAGTGATTTCTCCTTGTGTGTAGGATGAAGGTCACGGTTTCTGAGCTCAGTGTGCTTGTGAACCTTCACACTCTGGCAGCAGTTCAGTCTCCCACTTTCCATCCCATAGCCCTTCCCTGAAGTCTCTTTCCTGCCCTTGGGGGAAAGGTCGCTGTTCCCTACACATGTATTCCTTGATCCCACTCTGCTTTGCCTGTGCTCTTCTCCTGTCTCATTGTTGGTAGAGCCCCACAAAGTCCTTTAGGCAAGAATAGAAATTCCAGCGCCTCTTGAAATATTTCCTACAGTGCTGCCTCCCCAGTGATGGCAGTTCTTCCGGACTCTCTGTGCTCTCTGAAACCCCACTGCTACCTGCTCAGGCTGAGTCCAGTTTAGCAGATTCCATCCTCAGCCTGTATGCTCTTCAGATTGGCACTTCATTCTGTGTGTATTCCAGTTAGTTGTGCCTTGCAGTACACAGAACACAGTGGACAGTCTCAGACTGCTTTCAAATTTTTACGTCATTTTTGCTTCTTTAATTTCCATCTTGACTGTGGTAAAAAAAAAAAAATCCTGTTGAACTTTTTTTCTATAGCTTATAAGAGAATTGCTACAAGGAATTAGATGGGCCTTATTATAAATGTCGTATTTCTTGTCAAACACAATTGCATTTTGTAAATCATTAGCCAGCATGTATCTCCATCCCGCAATATTTTTATTTCTAGTAATCTTGTATATTTTAAGAATGATTGCCTCTGATATTTTGGAGGAGAATTCAGTTTTCACTTAAACTTCCCATCTTTGTAAAGATGTTCCCAAAATTTCTAGTTTTAGGGAAAATACAGTAATGGTTAGTTTCCCTAGACTTTGTTTTCTTCACTGTCACTTAGTTCATTTTTTTCTTAAACCTGGATTTTTGTTGCTTGTAGTAAACAAAAATGTCCTGAATCATGTAACAGAGTGTGTTGCAGCTGCTGCATTCACTCTGGGCTTTGACCATGAATAAAATTCAGTCTTTGTCCCAAGCTATTTGTGGTGGGCTGGGGTAAAGCCATCAAGAAAGCCCAGTCCCCACCTAGTGTGATGAATGCTGTGTTGGACATTCATCACAATGAAGGGAACCCATCACTCTGCTGGGGAGAATAGAGGTGGTCCATAGGTGCCATGGTATTAACTCAGGTCTTCAAGAGTGAGTTGGTAGCAGAAGAGTTAATGCTCTCTCTCGAGCCTCTAACTTGAATATTTTGACCCGCTGTTGCTCGGATCATACATGTGTAAACAGTTTTAATCTATTTGAAGTTGTTTGCTATCAAATGTCTAGTAGAGACCTATTTTTAATGACTGTTGCCAAAGTGCAGTTTACTAGAGAGCATCTGAGGCTCCATTTCAGGCTCACATTTCAGCAGGTGAAATGTGCTGATGTTCTACCACTGTATTCTTCTTTTTTGCTGCAATATATTTAATTGCCAAGATGAACTCCATAGGCTAGTTCATTCCCCGATGAGCTAGATAAATGAGGGTACCACTGAATGACTGTGTATTTATGTTATAGACCCAGATCTTGTGAGTTGTGACACATCTGGTGCAAGTATATGAGTAGAAGTTTGAACTTCAATTAGTTGAGTTTATGAAGCACTGACAGTGAGGGCAATGTATGAGGCATGTAGGAAATTACAAAGGAAATAGGAAACACAATCTTTGTTCATATTGAGTTTATAATCTAATGGAACAAATATAAATGGAGATACATGATAACAGATAAAATAAACATAAAAACACAGTCATAACCAGTTACAGATGGATAGAGATAGTTGCACAAGTGCTGTGGGTTGGGAAAATGATTGCAGTGTCTATTGTCAGCTGGGATAAGTCACGAATTGTTTTAATACAGGATGTAAAACTTAGTTGAAAATATTAAGGACAGGAAGGAGAAGGCTTTGCATGGAGGAAATCATTTAGGAAGTATGAGTGAAAATGAGTAAAATAAATGAAAACAATGAATAGACAGTTTATTTTTAAATGACATTTTGCATGAACAGTGGAGGTTTTGCTGGATTTCATTTTGGAAAACCTTAGAACTGGTTAATTGTTTCAACAAGCAATCCAAATATCTGTGACATAAGGCAATCCAAGGCCGTTTCATTAGATTGGGAATCTGCATGGGTGCAGGTTGCTTTTCTAGTAACTCAGGGATCCAGAATTTTTCCTGTTAAAGTCTACTGATAGGTGTCTTCAGGTTCTAGGAATCTTCCCTTTAGCTAGAAGAATAGATGAAGAATTGGAGGCTTGTCTTTGGGGTGTGGACCCCCACTGAAAGTAATCAGAGCACAATCCAGTCACCAAAACTCAGCTGCATGCCATGCCTTTGTACTAGAGACTAGGAAAGGTAATAGAGGGGGTGCTGGTATCTTCTGGATCAAGTGAACTTTTCACCTGAATTTAGTTCTTTCAGTTTGTATAGTGAACTCAACTGCTTGTCTGTTACCACAGACTCAACAGCCCCTTCTCTCCTGCCTTTATTATTCATTCTCGCTATTTTTGCCTGTGGAACCGCAGGCTCATGTTGCTCGGGGTACCATTGACTCAAGCAATTCCCAGCCTCAGCTTTCCAGGTAGCTGGGATCACAGGCACACACCATCATGCCCAGCTATTTTTTTTGGAACTAGGTCTCACTATGTGCCCCCAGCGGGACTTGAACCGCGATCCCTGGCCCCGGCCACAGCTTCCTAGGCTGCCACCTACAGGCATGCGTCATCATGGCCGGCATTCTTTCTTTTATCAACAATTTCTTCATTTGTTTCTCACTTGGTATGATACTGCAGAGTATTAGTTATCTTTCTCTTCTTTAGTATAAATACTTCACACTGCCTATTCACTTTGTTTCTCTCTTTTCTCTGTCCATCTTGTGCATTTTCTTGTTAGTGATCTTGTCTCCTGATGATGCATAGTTTATTAATTTCTGACCTAGTAACCTACCCTGAATACTGCTTCTATGTAGCTTCCATCCAGGAATCTCTTTTCCACCCTTTTGTATGAGGATGCATTCAAACTCCTCACTATTGCTTAAGGAACCCTTATTATCTGGCTCTAGCTCCTTTACCATCCCATTTCATACTGCAGATCACAAGAGGCTCCATAGCAGGCAGTCTGATGCACTAGACTCTGACAGAGGCACTGCTAATCCCCACTCCAGGCCCCTGAGCTCCTTCTAGAGAAATGCTGCACTGTTTGAAGATAGTGCCGGTTCATGCTCTGTGTGGCTCAGGAAGGTCCCACAAGCATACTGGCTTCCAGTCCTCTGACCTTCAGTTCCCCTCACCCCTGTTGGCAATTAGTCATACACATCCTTGTTTTGCTGGGGAAAATGTTCAATGTGTGCATGTTTTGTCTCCTCATATTGATTGTTAAAATCCATAAGGGTAGGGATTATGTTATATATTTTATTTCCCTGAGGGCCTAGCGTACAACTAGATACAGGTGATTACTCAACAAATACTTGCTGAATAAACGTATTGAATGGAGATGAAGGCACTTAGGTGTGAAGATAATCATTTAGATAGGAGTTTTCATTTGATTCAAGAGGCAGTCGGGAGCCATTGATGGCTTCTGAGGACAGGAATCAAACATTACTCAAGAAAGAGGATTCTTACAGTTCTATGTAGGATCCTGTCATGTTGAAAATAGGCAAATACAAAATGTTAAAGGTGACATGGAAGCAGAGAACCTACTCTGCTTACCCAAACTAGGTAGAGGGCCTGTGCCCTATAGGACTGGCAAAGGCAGAAGTCTGAAGTCAGAGAAGGTTCCTGGTAGTTTTTTTAGTTTTGAAACATGACATAAAGTAAAGAATGTGCTGACACTTGGAGAGTTACAGTGAGAAACCTGATAGCTGGTTTTGGGTGATAATATAAAATTAATGATAACAAGCTAGGGATAGCTGATGATTGGAGTTTGTGAGATTTTAATAGTTCAATTTAAGGTTGCAACCTTTGGTTTCAACCTTTGGACCTTTGGTTGCAGCTATTTTATAGACATTGGCTGAATCATGTTTGAAAGAACTCTGATTGCAGTTAGGGAACCAGTGACCTAGTCCTGATTTTCTTGTCATTGGGGTTTATGACCTTATGTAAATTATTGTTATTGTTATTATTATTATTATTGGAATATGTAGTTTTAATCTTTTAAAAAATTTTGAATTGATTGCACACACACACATACACACAAACAGTTTTGTCACCACCTTGTTACCCATGAACCATCATTTTACTCTCTTGTGCCCATCCCTTCTTAAATTTTACCCCCCTCTCTTTGATAGTTGTAAGTTTTTCTTGTCCTTTAGTTAGTATGTTTGTTTTCCCTCTACCCCACATATAATTGAGACTCTCGGGTACTTCTGTTTTTTTTTTCTGGCTTATTTCCACTAGCATGATTCCCATGTTATCACAAATGCATCAAATTTGTGTTTTTTGATTCTTGTACAACTTATTTAAAATTACCGTTAGTTAGTCCAGACCATTTTTATGGGATTGGTACATTGGGGAAAAAATTCCATAGTCAACAGATTTTAAAAATTGGGTATGCTTTTAGACATTGTAAATGAACACTTAATGCACAAAATAGTTGAAAGTAAGCACCTAGATATCTATTACTTAGATTCTGCAACGAACATTTCCCTTTACTTGTTTCATCAAATATTTGTCTATCCTGGCCTTTCCTTAACCATTATCATTCTGTATTATTATATTTTTATTATCACTTATAAGCTCATCAAAAAGAGAAAGCATAATAATAATGGAACTATAGGGTCATGTTATAAATAACTTAGATTGTTTAGGTCTAACTCTGGAGTTATCTTAAAACACTGTCAGATATCCCACACCTTCATCCTTGATTCATCTATTTTAGGCTCCATATTTAGCTCATCTCTTCAACTCTGACTGAAAATATATCCCTCATCTGTTTATTTCTCACTACATTTGCTATCTCTTCAAAGCTCTACTATAGTTTCCCACTGAATACCTAGTCTCTGCTTCCACTTTTGCTCATGTGAAGTTTCTTTTCCACAGAGAAATCAGAATTATTCTTTCAAAATAAAAGTTGCTTTTTAAAAAATTTTTATTTTTTGCTCAGTCTTCCAGTCAAATCAATGTGGTCTAATAGGTCCTGTTTGATTTGTTCTCTAGATAATTAAAAATTTTTTTTCCTGCACTGTGTTCAACTTCAATGCCCCAAACAGATGAATGAATTGAGAAGTTGTGATATATATATACACAATGGAATACTACTCAGCAATCCCTTGCTAACTTTTGGATTCCACTACCCTTTCTCTTGCTTATTCATATATCCACATGTTCCTACCTTAGGGTATTTGTACTTGCTCAATTTTCTTCACCCAGATAACTCCTGATTGCCATCCTAAGCTACTTTAGGCTTCTTCTCTAATGCCACATTATCATGAAGTTTTCTTTGACATCTTCTAAATTACCTAAATAATTTTGGGGGGAGGAGTACTCTATTTCCATATTTTTCTTCAGTGCATGAATATTTATTTGCTCTTTTCTCTATGGGGACATATATGATTACTATCTATTTTAGGGATATAGAACAACACTTAGCACATGATGGATACTTATTATACATTTGTTGAATATGCAAATGAGTTGAATATAAGTAACAAACTAAAGGACATAGAAGATAAATAAGAGACACTGAACTGATGTTAATTTCTAAAATCACCCAAGTAAACTTGCTGAGTTTATAACATAGTGATATTGCTTAAAATAGCAGAATTCCCAGGTATGACATGAGAATAAATTTGTAAAATGTTATTGAAATTGTACTCTGATTTTTCTTGTTTGCATTCATCTGCAAAGAAGATGATGGTGTGAGGGTGACAGAAAGTTACTTGCTGTTGAGAAAAATAGTATGAAATAAGTTGATTTTTCATGTCTTGGAGTTGGGAAGCTCAGTAAGGGGAGTCCTAAAACCTGGGGGGAGGGGAACAATGTTATTCTACATCAGAAATTGACAAGTTGAATTCTAACTGATCTTAATATTAAGTCCTTTGCATTCAGATACTGCCTTATTAAGCATAGAAGCATGACTTCCCTTACATAAGGCATGTTTTATAGCAATTTGGAAATTCTAATGAAAAATAGTTTTATTCATAATTTTTGTTTTATTTCCTTGCTTAATTTAATATTAAAATTTCCTTTTTTGTGCTATGAATATATTTCAGTCTTAGCCCCCTTTAATCCCTTTTACTGTTTAACTACATCCATAAAATAATACTTATCGGTTACTGAGAAATTGGAATATAAGCTCAATTATGTTAAAAACTAATGGGTAACAGTAACACATAGTAACAGCTTCTTTTGCAATTTTTATTCTCTTGGTGATAAAAAAAACATAAGCCCACAGCCCATTGCTGCAGAAAGAATTTAGCTACAAGTTTATCAATTTGAGCAGGCCAACTGCACAACTAAATGCATGTGAAACTTAACAAATCCCTTGGGGAAGCTGACTGTAAGAATTTTCTAGTCTGTGTCGAGTTACTGAGGTGCGACACGGTGGATTGGACTTAATGCCTTAGGCTAGCACAATCAAATAGAGACAGTTTAAGATTTTTCTGTGTCTGGTAGGTGTCTAAATGAAACTTTCAGAAAGGAATATAACACCATCATGAGCTCTCTTCCATGAATATTTTGGTGGGTTATTTTGGTTTTGAAGAAATCCAAGTAAGATTTATACAGGACAAGCTTTGTAACAGTTGAAAGATTTAAAAGTATGATTTGCTTCATAGGAGTATGAGAAAATGCAAAATATTTTCTCCTTACATTTTAATTTTAATTTTCAGGGAGAAAATTTGAGAATAGTCTGTGATTCACTGAAAAATCAAACATGACAGTTTGATTTTGTAGCCTCTTAAAGTTGATCACCTGCCTACCCCAGAATTTCAGAGCAACTTGGTCTAAGAGATGTAGAAAAATGGTTGACCGTGGGTACCATGGTGTGAATCTTGGTTATTATGTCTGTTAAAGTGAAACTCAGGGCAAATGAGTATTTGTTTTCTAATCTGCAGAATGGAAATGATATCATCAATCTTAGGTATGTATGAAGATAAAATGATTAATAAGTATGAAGCATTTTGAATAGTTTGACACATAGTTCTCAGTAAATGTTAGCTATACAACCACAGCTATAATAAGAATTTTTAGTACTGTCATTTGCCATCACTCCGAATTGGGAGCACAAGTCATATAGTGTCACAATCCTTCAGTGTAGAATGTGAAAGCAGGCAGAGAGATGGAGCTTCAGATAAGAGGAACACCTCCTATCTCTCTCTCTAGTTCCCTCTGGCATGCTAGAGGGTGGGCAACAGCACGTCTCTCACCTGTAACCCAGCTTCCTAACCTCTTTGGAATGTCCCAAGAGACATATGACCTATAAGTAATGGCTGTTGCCCCCAAAGATAAATTCTCCTTTTATCAGGTATCCCCACATCCTCCCTGCTGCATGTCACGTATGCTTTGCTACTTCCTCATTACATCATTGTAACATTTCCTTGCTGGGGTATATAAGGGTTTTCTCATCGTCATTAAAGTTAGATCTGGACATGTTTCCCAGGATCCCTGTTCTGTGGGCTAACCTCACAGATCGCTATCAGTCTCTTCCGTCTCAATTTCTTCTTCATTCCACAAGCGATTGTTAACACTTCAGCTACTCAATACTCAGCTGATGACAATTGATATGAGATAGGGTTGAGAGTTTGGGTTCCCAGACCCTGAAAAGTTGGAACCCCTATCATTTTCCACATGGGGAAGACACTCCTAAAGAGAAAACTCACTCTGCCATCATCTGTGTCAGAAAATAGGACTTTTTAATCTATAGGAGAGAATCAACTCACTGGAGTTGAAGAGGGTAGAGATGTACTAGCTTTAAAGACAGTGGGAATCTCAAAATTGCCAAAACAACTGCTCCAGAAACATAGGTAACATGACTTAAATCTCCAGTTGTCTCACTTTATGGTCTTGCTCTGCACCTTAGTATTAGTAAATATCATTAGGTTATCGTATTTAGTAGATAGTATTACTTAAAAATATTTTTAAGGCACACATTTTATTTTTTAAAGCAACAATGCATTATAACATGATAAAAGTTTCAGGTATGTATCATTTAGTACTTTGCTTCAGAATGGTATCTAAAACACCATTCAGATGAAGGGATAATCTGCTATTTTCAGTTCGGTTCCTAATTCAATTAATTAAATTCATATCTTTAAAAGTTATCAGGTACCTGAAGCAGATATGGTGGCTTCATAATGCTTATTTTAAATTGTAGGTTTCAAAAGAGATACGGCTTTCCTCAGTAGAGATGGGCTTTTTCTTTTATTTTTATAGTAGCAAGTGCCACTATAAATGTCTTATATTTGCACATGAAGATACTAACATTTTCACTTGCATCTTGTAGTCATAGAAAGAGGTTTCCTGAGGAATATTTCATATTCTAGTGCAGGGGAAAGCAAATGTTTTGGTAAAGGGGCAAATAGTAAATACTTCTGCCTATGTGTTCCATGTGGTTGCTGTCATTAATGCTCAGCTCTGCCTTTGGAGAGTGAGGAAAGTTAGAGACAATATATAAAAACTGAGCATTGCGATATTCCATAACAAGTTCATGAACTACAGTAGAGGGTTATTGGTGCTTTGGTGGTCGCTATGGGTGGGAACACACATTTGAAGTGGTGTGAACTTATACCTCTCAAATAAATACAGCACATATACAGTGAGGTAAAATAACATACCTCAATACAAAAAAGTCTATTTACAAATACAGGCAGTGGAAGGAATTAGCATAGAGGCCATGGTTTGGCACTCATTTCTTTTGTGATGATAAATCTCCAAGTTTAATGTTAACATAAGTGAAAGCTATATTTTAAATTTCCTCTAGTTAAGTGATTAGGAAAAAAAATCCTGTTATATCATTTATTGAAATCTATAGAATATATACAAATGATTACAATGTATACTTAATTGAAATAAAATAAGTAATAAAAATAAAACAACATAGAGAATAATAGACAAGCACTAACAGTTATTAGCACCGCAGCAGTATTTGTAAAGTACAAAAGAGAAACCCCTAGATGTTCATGAATAAGGAACTAAGCAAACCAATTGTGGATATCCTCATAGTTGGACATCAATGAGCTGCAAATATTTTTACTACAAGGAAATTTCTCTCCAACTTAATTATTTTGAGGGGTTAAAAAAAGCAAGATACAGAATGATATAAGCAATTGTGGAATGTGGAAGCAGGTAGAGAGATGGAGCTTTAGATAAGAGGAACACCTCCTATCTCTCTAGCCCCCTCTGGCGTACTAGAGGGTGGGCAACAGCATGTCTCGCACCTGTAACCCAGCTTCCTAACCTCTTTGGAATGTCCCAAGAGACATATGACCTATAAGTAATGACTGTTGGCCCCAAAGGTAAATTCTCCTGTTATGGCGCCACAACCTCCCTGCTGCATGTGACATATGCTTTGCTACTTCCTCATTACATCATTGTAACATTTCCTTGCTGGGGTACATAGGAACCTGGACCTGGACATGCTTCCCAGGATCCCCGTTCTATTCTGTGGGCTAGCCTCACAGATCGCTATCAATCTCTTCCATCTCAATTTCTTCTTCATTCCACGTGACTCCTAACAAGCAATATGGCTATTTTTGGTAAAACAAAGTCACAAGAGAACACAGCTTATCTCTGTGATTACAGAAGTATGCTTATAAATTTAGTGACAAGTCTCTGGGGAATACCCACCATCCTGATAAAAGTGATGACCTCTGGGGAGGGTCTGGGTTCAGGAGTGTTAGGCAAAGTTCAAAGAATATGAAACTGCAAATGTTCAAAAGACATTGGAAAACAACATGCAAAACATGGTAGACTACACTATTCTGAAATAGTTTAAAGAGTGAGGACTTCTAATTTTTAAGGTTAAATTATAGCACATGAAATTTATAGTCTTTGTAAAGGAAATGAATATTAGGCAAGAATTCCACTTCTAATAGAAAAGGCATATGATATATTTATTGCACAGGCCTTGGATCTACAGAAAACCTTTGAACATTATGAAATTTTAGAACCTCAATAGTTTTGCAAAGGTAGTAGTCTGAACGCAGTGGTCAGCATTTTATGAGCTGTATGTCAATGTTATGGTCTGTGTGGCCTTAGAAATTTACATCTGTGCTGGTGTCCCACTTTGATAAGGAAACTTATTTTGTAGGAGGCTACCTTCTCAGGTGAAATCCATGAGATTTTGATGCTGACTTATCTATGTTAGCACAGTCACATTATTTTAAATTGTGGCTGTCATAAAGTAATAACTAGTGAGTGTGAGTCTGGACATAGGATGGATTATCTAGAGCAAAAATAACGTCTGTTGTTAAAAGGAGCCTTTCTTGAGGATGTGCTATGAACTCACCTTATTAGAAAAATTGTTGATATTCAAAAAATGTGAACAACAGCAAAGCACTTCATTGGGGATGAGAAATAACATCTGAAGACATCACATTTTCAAACAACGTGACAGAAGTAATATATACAATATATGATCTTGTTCTGTGTCTAAAATGCTAGTAAATTGGAATAGCTGAGGGTCTGCTTCCTAAGAGAGGTATCTTGATTTTGGCCTTAAAGTAAATTTTGCATAGGTAGAGGAGAATGAAAGATTTTTAAGGAGGGAGCTTTGAGCAATGAGAGTGAGTGAGAGAGCAGTCTTTGATTCTTCTGAGGAGAAGCTTAGGGTAGTAACACCATGTTGAAAACAGCAATAGGACATTACTGCTTGCCGTGGTGACAGTAATCATAGTAGCATCAATAGCAGCAGAAGTATCAGCAGCAGTAATAATACTAGAATCATGTTTTGTTAATCAGGAGATTTACATCTAGTCAGAAACTGTGTTTCACAGACTTTTTAAAAAAAATTATTTTAAACTCTCATTTAAGCCCAATGTCACAGTACAGCCCTTATTATACAGATGAGGAGTCAAGCCTTAGAGAGGTAACAAAACTTCTCTAAGAATATTTCACTAGTGAATGCCAAAGCTGGTGTATAAATACAAGCTCTCTGACGTTACAATATCCAAACTCCCAAGACCACACTGACCTAGAAGGCAGCTGTAGTCTGCTGCTGCTTCTGACTGATTTTCTTCCATAGGAAAATAGAGGCATTTGACAGTGCAACTTCTCAGAATCATTGCATCCATCCTATAATTTAATTACCTCATCCGAGAGGGGCCAGTAATTGTACTATGCAGATTAAATAGGCCAGAGAGAGTACATGGAGCTGTCAAACAAATAGTAGACACTCAATAAAATTAAAATGTCCAATAAATACATTGTTGTCATAATCTAATCATCAAACAGCCAGTTTAGAAAATTGCTTCAACATTTGTTCTTTTAGCTTCATATGGAACTGTGGGTGAGGGAAATGCTTGCAGGGCTAGAACGAACTCTCTGTTTACATTCAGGGTGGAGAATTTCCCCAAAGATGTGGGTCCTAACCAGGAGTGAGATGTGAGAAAGTCTCCCGTTGAAGTCTATATTTTATGTTTGCAGTGGTTTTCTAAAAGTAATAACATTAAAAGGCCTGAAGAGTCAAAGTGAGAAGTGCACAAGCAAGTTCTCCTTCAAACAAACTGAGCAAATTTTTGTAATGTGTGTATAATTTAGAAGTAATTTACATGAGTCAGACTTTTTCTTTCTATATTTATTCTTCCAGTATCTTGTAATTTTTGTATTCTATGTATATATGAAAAACGATTGAATTATAAGCCAGTTATTGCTCTTCTTTTCTTTCCTTTTTTGCATTTTTTGAGTATTTCTCTTCACTTTTAATATTAATTTTATTGAATGGCATGGCCATAACAAATTACAATAGTCTGCCCAAAGTGCATTCCTGATTTGTGGCAGGGCTGAATCAGAAATTCAGGTTTCTAGGTTAGAATTCATGTATTTTTTTCTGTGTCATTTTTTCTTTTCATTTTGTTTCTCCTCTCCCCTTTCCCCTCCAAGCACTAGACTGAATTCTCTAAGTTAATCTAGTGCAGGAGCCCCGTGTATACACCAACAAGGCATGGTTTTGCCCGGGCTGGTTGGGGCTTATGTCCATGCCCTTTTCTCCCTTTTCCTTTCCCTCCAGGCTGCCTCAGTCACCATTCAGACCTCTGGAAATGTTACCACACAGACCACCGATGATGGTCTTATAATTCCACCGATGATGATTATGAGAAACTCAGGAGCAATCTGAGTTTCTTTTTAGCAACTGATAGAGGTTTTAATGTTTTTTTCTTTTCGAGCAGTAAGTTCAGTAGGGGCTCAGAGTAGAAGAGTTGTGATCTCTTCTTGTGAGAAACAAAGTCTTTAGCGACTATTCTCTCTAAATATTTAATTTCTAACATTGCATCATTATTTCAATAAAGGCTTGCTGTATTGGTGGGATGTAACTAAAGTTTAATGAGCACTAATAACTCACTAATTACTATGAACCATATTTCTTAGAAAATAATTTAAGTCTGTCTTTTAAGCGAGAGTTTTGCTTTCCTATTAAGGCCTGATGAAGGTCTTGAAAACTAAACTCTAGCAGGAAAAATGTATGATATTTTCTGCTGCAAGCTCTTGTCTATCAGTCAGCGGTTTGTATATAAACAGTGGCAAAACACAGGAGGACCCCAGTGCACATTTGTTGATTAGTATCCCAAGACATGTTATCCCTCTGAGTGTTCTTGGAAACCAAGAAAGTAGGAAGGACTAGTGAGTTTTCTCACTGAAAATGATCAAAGCCCTGAGGGCATAGCACATTCTGAGAATGGACTCCACTGGATTTCTGTGCCCTTACTGATAAGATAGGCTGATTGAATGAGGAAAAGAAGTCAGAAATAGCTCTGTACTCTTCAGTCATACTCTCCATATGACAGAGTACATGCAGATGAGACTAGAGAGTTCTTCCTACAACTAATACAATTGTTTTATTTGTTGTTATATCATAAGTATCTGGGTCTCTTTATCCCTCAAGGTTGCCTGCTATAATTCTCTA
This sequence comes from Uropsilus gracilis, assembly GCA_004024945.1. Lineage (NCBI taxonomy): Eukaryota > Metazoa > Chordata > Mammalia > Eulipotyphla > Talpidae > Uropsilus > Uropsilus gracilis. The sequence continues at coordinate 181,951 of PVHY01000225.1, forward strand.
GACACTGAATATTTACAGTAGGTTTCCCATTAATAGTGTAATATTAGCTAGACTTGGTATTCATATGGAAAAAAATTCAAATGAAATTCAGAATCATGTGTTTTGGCTCATTTAAATTAGTTTCAGCCAAAGATAATGAGTTTAAAAGCACATTTTATATTGTGGATAGTTTTATTGGTTTTTTTTTGATGATAAATGAAATACATACTTATTGTATGCTATAAATGCAGACATGTAAAGACAGTTACCTCTGATTCCATGTTATAGAAATACAACTGTTTAAACAATTTGGTGATAACCTTATAGACTTAATTATATTTATATGCATATATTGTGAGTTGCATTTTACTATACATACTGATCTTAAACTGCTTTTCATTAATATATTGTGAAACTATAGGATAATATGACTATTGTCATTCTTTGTTGATGTACAGCATCTACTTGCATAGAATTTATTGTAATTAGTTTCTTATTCATGGTATTTAATCTGATTTTGATATTTTATTTTTATAAGAAATCCTGTGAATTTTTTTCATGTAAGTGTGACCCTACATACTGTGCTGGTCTCTTTTGAGAAGTGGAGTTGAGGCTATGCTTGCAGCTGTAACAGCTTCATGACAGATCCACCACATTCTTGGAGTAAGAATATTAGACTTGATGGCTCATCTGTTAGGTGGCATTGAATCTGAGGTCTCCCCAGTGTGTAGAGTGGAGTGATGGTTAAAAAGTTTTGAGAATAGGCCAGACACGGTGGCTCGTGCCTGTAAGCTTCAGCCTATGAATGGCCGGGGCTAGGGATTACGGTTTGAGTCCTGCTGGGGCCCGTAGCAAGACCTAGTTCCAAAAAAAAAAAAAAAAAAAAAAAAAATAGCTGGGCGTGGTGGTGCGTGCCTGTAATCCCAGCTACCTGGGAAGCTGAGGCTGGGGATTGCTTGAGTGTGGTGCCCCGGGCAACGAGAGCCTGCAGTTCCAAGGCCAAAAATAGTGAGACCTAGTCTCAAAAAAAAAAAAAAAAAAGTCTTGAGAATATATTTTCAGAGTTCTGTATGTGACCATACAAGGTTTGCGATGCAAAGTAATATTGTCATCAGTTTTCTAGTTTTTCAGGACTGGAGCAGGAGCTTGACAGAAAGGTCATTGATAGCATGTGAAGACTTAAATTTTGGTACTGGTTAAGAGAAGGAAGTGAAATAAACAAAATATAAAATTAACATTTGACTAATGAAAAAGGCTGATGAAGATTATGAAAATTCTGTAGAAAACATACCAGGAACAATTATAGAAATGGGATCAACTTGATCAGATAACTGTATACAAATAAAAAGTATAGATTTTCAGAAGGAGAATAAATGATGGCCTAAGGGAGCAGCAAGGAGAAGGACTGATAACATAAGGGCTTTCCCTAATCATATATGTATACATATTCAGAAAGGAAATGTACCGAAATTATTAAAGGAATCACATTGAGGAAGTAAGATTTCAAATGTTTTAAGGTAACTATTACCTTAATAATGAAAATGATATTTAAGAAATAATTTTAAGTACTGTTTCAGAAATACCCAAATACACATTTGCATAGACAACATTTTGGTGTGGATGAAATAATTAAACAGGGGTAGTTATTGACTACCTTTCAAAATGGATGATAGCGTGATGCTTTAATTATTAAGATTATAAAACTGTCTTTGAGGTAGTCAGAGTATGTTGGAGAATTTTATTTCTACACATAGCCTGCCAACATTCTGAAAAAAATATGATTTGTCTTTAAGAAACTCTCAGTTGAGGAATCAATAGAGTAATAGTCTGTTCTCAATTTAATTCTAAATTAAGGGAGAATTTGTTTGTTAAGTAAAGATGGTACATAGAACAAAAACCAGACATCCCAGGAAGCAGGTTTTTAAACTCTAAATAAAACAGATTTTTCCTAAGTTCAAGACCAGTGACTTTTCAACACTTGATCCATAGAAGATGACCTAAAATTACCATAGCTGTGACTCAGTGACTTGTGATTTTTAGAAGAGTAATTGATTTTTAGTAGCCATTGTAATATTTGTGTAATAAGTTAATGAGTGAAGAGATGATTTGAGTGTAGATAAACTGTTGGTCTGGGGGGCTCTAATACTAAAATTCTAACAATAATAGACACCAACCAAGAAGAGAATGTTTATACAGGAAAAGATCACACAAAACTTTTTAAACTAAACTTGCAAAATATAAAATTATGAAAAAAGACAAAACAATGGTTGGAAATATAAAACAAGAAAAAAAGATAGAGGTGGTGGTTGAGAACACTTATCTCTGAGAGCCCATGGCACCTTCTTCACCCTCTGATGTGCTCAGTTCTCCTTTGCATCACATTTCACCATTGCTGCTCCTGTGACTCTCCCACCTGGATTTTAAGCATGTTGTGTTATATTGTGTTTCCGTCATCCTCATGAGATATACTTGCCCATTCTAGATGCTCCACTTGATGATTTGCATTGTTTGAAACAGATGGTATAATGAGAAAATAGGACTAAAGAGACAGAAACACTGCTTATTCTATTTAACTTGTTTTCTCTGTAAGAGATAATGATTCTTCAGAATATAAAGGGCAGCACAAGTATAACTAACAAAACTTAAAACCTCAAGTAGAAGTAGGATTCTAAATGAGTTCCTTGTAGTTTTAAATCAGTGCACATTCCATCTCTTGCACTAAAGGAATTTTCACTTGTGATTGCAGAAATATTTTTGGAAATATTAGGAAAAACCAGGCAAGGGGAGAGATGAACCAATATCTTGATATTCCAAATAAATTAGATGCCTAAACTAGACTCATTCTCAGGTGGGACCTCCAATGACTGAATTGACCACCTGTGGGAAGACAATAGTCATTAGCTGTCAACCAGGGTCTCCAACTAACCTCGCTTCCTTTAAAAGATATATGTTTACTGAATCTATAGTTAGAGAAATTCTCAAGGCATTGTGTATATCATAGTTTGTGCAAGTCACTTGAGAAAGTATCTTAGGTTACAGTTGTGGCCTCTGTGGGATATGTTCCATGAAAGGATGAAGGATTCATGAGTTTTTGAGTAAATCATCCCCTAAAGATGAATTGATTAAATGGGAGCCTAATCTTTTAAAGAGACACTATTTCAATCTGAAGCTGCTCAGTAATTTTATCACATGTCCATCATTGAAGATTTTACAAGGTAGGAAATTAGAAAGAATGATAATTGACAGTATGTGGTTAATCATGACCTGAACTCAACCCCAGGCCTGTCACTGAGTGACATTGAACAGATTACTAAGCCTCTCTGTGCCTTAATTTTCTCATAGGTGAAATGAACATAATTGTATCTATCTGTGTTGTGTGTATATAGGGTTTTAGTCTTGTACCTAGCACTTGACAAATACTCCATAAATGGCAGATTTTGAATTTACAATTAATTATACCTATTTAGAATTTAGAATATTGTGCTGAGTATTTTAGGAAAGTAGGGTCTAAAGAGATTAAATAGCATCAAATGAACTGGAATGGATTTCCTCAGGGTTAGTAATGGAATAAGTTAATGAAACCAAGGAGCAATAAGTGTACAGTTCATGAAATTAGTACTTTTGTTAAAATTCATTTGTAGAAAATTGTTCCAGAGGTTGACTATTATTATATCATATATCATAGCTTTAAAAATGAGAGACAGAAAAAAAATCCTAGTCCTAGGACTTAGTTATTGTGACTACATCTGGAGTAAGTATTCACTTTTCCTCCTCCAATCATTCATTAAGAGGGGCAGATTGTAGGGGCTGGACATAGGAATACTTAGGGACTACCTGCAGGATGTAGAATTAAGTTTAGGGAAGGGTAAACATCAAAGGAAGCATGACTGCTGTTTTAGAATATTGAGGAGTCACTCCGAAGGAGGCTAGACTACTCTGCGGCGCTCCTAAGGCAGGCTGCTGGGTATCAGAGTAGAAGTTACAGGAAGGCCAGTTTGACTTTTAGGTCTTTGCTGACTGTCAGATCCATTTGGTAGTGTGGTGTCTCTTTCAAGGTGATGAACTTTTATTTTTTAGCAAATTGTGGCAAGAATTTCTGACAGATACTTTGGAGAGAATTTCCAAAGTAAATAGGGGGGTAGACAGCTTCTCAATTTTCCAAATCTAAAAATTTATCATTCTGTAAGAGACTAGAACTTTTAAAAGAATGTATTTAGTAACAATGAATATTAGGTTAAGGCTTCTGTTTTCTTTTAACTTTGTGTACAAATTTTTAGAATGGTAGTTGCAAATAAATATATTCATCTTGGAAAATGATGACAATTTCAATGTTATTGGGAACATCTTAACTTTAGTTGGTAAAATTCAAAGTACTGAATTCATTACAAGGCAGGCAATTTCCTCTTCACAATTAATTGTAAGACATTTCTTTCATTATTGAAGAGAAATCCTTTGAACTCATCTGCGTTTAAAGAGCATTTATGTTGAGTTAAGAAGGTGACATTTCTTTGACGTTTGTATGTACATAAAAGTAGCTTGTAGAGAAATGTAAGAACACATGAAGTGCAAAATTACAAAAAAATAAGATCCATATGAACCACCATTTGATATGTATCAAATACACTCTTAGACTTAATAAGGTTATTAATTTTAGAACCTGGATCTTCTTTCTTTCAAAAATATATTAAGATCATGCCTGCAGATTCATAGCGTTAGGTTAGAATTGTGCTGAATAGAAATGAGTCTGATTTTAGTAGTGAAGTGCGCTTGATTCATTCCCTCCCCTCCCCACCCAGGTGTCAGGCCAGCCCAAGCTGTTTAGCACAATGAAAGTTCTTGTTTGACCATAACTGCACATCTCACTCCACAGGCAATCAGCATTTTAATTAGTGATTCAAAGGAAAGTCATTGTCGTCTAGTTGCTTTATCATAATTGCCAAATAATTTTCCATTGAATAAATAAATAATGTAAAGGAGAAACCTCCCCTCATAATGCTGTCATTAAGGCTTCATTTTTTTTACCCCCTCATTTGTATTTGTATTAACACACAGCCCACTTGAAAAGGAGTAATTATAATGGCTTTCTGACGGTAGTCTCAGCTTTTTAAAACTGGGGATGGTTTCCTTTTCTATCACCATTTTGCACCGCGTGGCTTATTTTAAGGTTTAGATAAAGGAAGCTCATGGTGGCTGGTGTCTCTTCAAAGGTGTGTGAAAGTGAATGATTGATTTGCTGTGTGCATCATTGGAACTAGGTAACTTGCATTATGACTCTGATGTACTGTGTAATTGATGCAAGTCCTTTCATAGCATTCTGAGATTGAAATCAATATTCATTTGGAGTGCAACAACTGTAATAAACTACATTCCTTTTGTAAGCAGTGGTCTAAGGCTTTGTAAAGGATCAGTTAGGAGTGACAGATTAACATTTTAGATGGACTGGAGTCTATTTGAATAGATATGAACAGTGTCTTCAAAACAACGTTATTTAAAACAGCTGGTTTCACGAAATTAACTTTTTTTGATTTTGTTGTACTGAGACTTTTGCTTTCTCTCCTTTTTCCTTATATTTATTTTCTTACATTGTTTTAATTTTTGGACAGTATTTGATTTTCTCTTATATGAGTTTCTCTTTGTACAGTTACAAATCAACAGAAAGGAACAATGAATGTTTTTATAAAGTAGTTGATTTTCATGAATATCATGGATGTTATGTATATAACTTGACAGATTTTAAAAATGTCTTGTTTGTAATGTCACTCCTTTCAAAATATTGATGATTGGCAATTGTATTTGCCTCCTTTGTTAAAAATGGATGTGCCTTGATAACATTTGGTGCAGAGTAAAACATCTGATACTAAAGAGATGCATTCTGAAAGAATAAAGAAATAAAGTTAAACCTTATATTAGATAGCATCTTCAATAGGCCCATATGAGAACTGGTATAGTATTCAGACAACTCTGAGATTAAATTCTGACCCTACTGCTGTCCATCCTCATGACCTTGGATGAGTGATGTAAACTGTAGCCCTGGTTTAATCTGTAACATGCAAATAAGAACCATTATCACAGAGTAATGCTGGGATAAGCAAATGTAATAATTAGTATAAAAAACTTGGCACATTGCTTGGCACATTGCAAGTGGTTGGTAAATATCAGTGAACTGTGAGAACAATGAATCAGACATTCTTGTGTTTGTTTTTACTATTTTGGTCAGAATGTCTTTCTCTTTACCCCGTTTCTGTGCATGAAAGTGTCATTAAGCTCCTCACTGCTTTCTAGCAAGAACCTCCCTTACCGTTTTGCTTCTCATCTGCCCTAGTCCTGCCTATCTGATCCTAATAAAATAATGGTCTGCCAGACTGATCACAGTCATCACTTTTATGGTAATAAGTTCAGAGATTCTCTGTTCAACTCCTTTCAACCCTCCATGTCCATCCACTGTGTTGAGCTGTGGGTGGCAGGGTTATTGTGAGTAGAAGGTGCCTTGGAAGCACCAGAGCCTGGTGCTTCAGCATCATCATCACCGCCAAAATTAAGGATAGTGTTTTAGGACTGGTGATCTTTGGTAGTGTCCTAAACGCTTTCCATAAATTGAACTATTATTCCCAATTTGCAGAAGAGCAAATTGAGACAGTGTAACTAGAACACAGAAGTTGCTCAGTACTAGTTATCTTAACTATTATCCTCACTGGAGTTTCAGAGTAGTTTTCTGGTTTTATCCAGATATGTATATTTCTTGTGTGTTAGTATTCATAAATTATGACTCAAGAACCAAAGCCAGTTTCAATACCTAGGCATGATGTTTATATACCAGGAATTATCCATAAAAATGGATTTTACACATCTGTTCCATATTCTCACCTTTCAGATCTTCCCAAATCCTACCTACCTACTTACCTACCTACCTACCTACCTACCTACCTACCTACCTACCTACCTACCTACCTACCTGTCTGCCTACCTATTTATTTTTGCTGGAAGCACAGGGAATATTTATTATTGTAATGATTTTATCATTGTGTATTTTTAGTAGTGTATATATCTTGAGTTGACGTTTGTTTGCAACACTGTATGTGATTTAGAGGTCTAGATCTCTTTCTCTTCAGTTGTATGTTACCACATATATCACACCTACCACCTAAGTGCCCATAATCAATCATGGTCAATTGGATACCCCCCACTCTGCTTCTCACATCTCACCCTCCCCCTCTGATAGTCTCAATTCAATAACCTCATTTTTAGGGTTGGTTTGGCTTAGTTTTATCTTTTATTTTACATATTCCCACATGAGTAAAATATTTCTTCTTCTGATTTGTTTTGCTTAGCATAATCCCTTCCAGTTCCATCCATGTTGTCCCAAATGGCAACATTTCATGATTTTTTTTTACTGTTAAGTGTTATTTCATCGTGTATGTAGGCAATTTCTTAATCCATTCATCTATTTTTGGGCACTTAGGTTATTTCCATAACTTGGATATCGTAAATTGGGATGTAATGAACATAGGCATGCACATGTATCTTTGAATTTGTGTTTTTGCATTCCCTGGGTAGATATCTAGGAGTGAAATTGCTGAATCTATGGTTGATCTATTTTAAATACTTTGCAAAACCCTGTGTGTTTTTTTCCTTAGAGGCTGGAATGGTCTGTATAACCACCAACACTGTAAGAAGTTTTCTTTTTCTCTACACACTTGCCAGTAGTTGTTTTTGGTCCTTTTGATACGTTCATTGTCATGTGTATGAGGTGGTATCTCACTGTGGTATTTGATGATAAGTGTTGATTTTTTAAAGTAAAAGTAAGGCCCTCCTCACTGAAGTCATGTCTAATTATTTATAGTCTAATGTCACCTTTGCTTCTCTCACCTTCAGTGCTTTTAGCCTTTATACACAACTTAACATTGAGTTACACAATAAATATAATGAAGTATGTAATATTGTATAATATTAACTGTGTTACATACTTTATCCATTTAAGCTATTTTATTTTTAGCAAAAGGCCATATCATAATAGCAGTAGTAAAAATATGCATAGTTGTTACATTTATTAATAGCACATTTATATATAAAGTTAGTCTGTGAAATCACATATGAGGATATGTGTCGTCATCCCCCAAGCATTGGGAAAAATTGAAGAAAGAATCACAGAAGTTGGCTAAAATGCCCCAAGTCATAGAAGTCTGGCCTGACATTCAAGTTAGCGGCCTGTCAGACCCTAAGCGTCATACTTTGCCCCCTGACTCACCAGCTGTCTCTTCTCTATGGCCATCTGCTTGCTCACGTAACAGATTTTCAGGCATGTAGATGAATCATATGTTTAGCCCTGAGTAGGTGTATTTACATTTGTTTGTAAAATATAAGGTATAAAATTTCTAACATCTCTAGGAAAATAATGAAGACAGATTATGAGTTAAGACAAAATAACTTGGAGAATGCACTGGAGCATATGTCTTGAAGATGAAACAAAAGTATATATAAACCACTTAAATATTCTAGAAGGCATTCCCAGTAAAATTGTTAGAAATTACATATTTTCAGAGCTTTGAAAAATGTTACTTTTGTATGAGAAAACCCTATTCAAGGTTTAATCAGTGACTGTGTTTATTTCAATTACATTTTAAGCACTAAAGAATGTATTTTACTATTTTTAATAGTTATTCATATAGACATATTATGATCATTTATTTTATTTGCCAGCGTCATGGTCAGAATGGCTTGTTCTGTGATTGCTTTCAACAAGTTACCACATTTTAGTCAAAAAGTTGGGGCATGTGACTTTGCAATTCTGAATGCTAACAGAATCTGTTGCCTTTACATTTTTAATCCAAGACTGTAAGCAGTTGTATAAAAAAAGCAATTCTATACAAGGATTATCCTCAAATACATCTGTACTCTTCTGGGTAGACATAACAGAAAGTGGCAAATACACTTTTACAAAAAGCGGAGCCATGCTGAAACCTTGGGCAGTCTTGTTTTTTTGGTTTGTCACTATCAAATATGGCTACCAGTTAAGATCACATATCCCATCTCTGACTCAGAGGGTTTGGCAAGAAGCAATCTGAAGGTTTTCAGAAAGAAATCTGTCTCTTGTAGTTTTTGTGTGATCTAAATATTACAAGGTCAAATTCATTTTTTTCCAGTGAGACAAAATGTTAACCTTACACTTGGATTCAAAGCTGACCCATGACATCACTTTTGGAATGAATATTTCTTTTCATTGGAAGGTGTGACCTAATCTCCATATTTCTTCTATGTAGCTTATTTCCTAATTTGACTTTGAGTCAGAATCACCTTTTCTCATACATGTGTTGATGCTTTTCTGCTGTGGGAAATAGATCTGTAGGCTGTTAACAATTATTGTCATATCTAATGCATTCTAAAAATGCATTATAAAGGTGGATTGGTTCTGTAGTTTTATAATAACCTGAATATGGCACTGGTAAAGTGAATGGGAAGAATATTCAGAATACATTCTTTTTGCATTAGACATTTAAATTCTTCAGTAGTTTTGGGGCTTCAGGAAATGTTTTTTCCTGGTCTTGCTATGAAATATTCACAAATATACAAGTTTTTGTCTTGAATACTAGTTTGTATTTATTTACAATAGATTAAGGTTGGGAGGTTAGATTCATTTGTCTATTTAGTGTGCATAAGTTTATGAAATACACAGAAATATATACAGAATATACAGAAATATACTATGTGGAGTCTTGCCTTTGTTATCCAGTAAATCTTAGATAGTTGTCCATTCAGATCAATTCCAAAAACATTTATTGGGTGTTCATTATGTGTCAGACACGAAAGCAAGGGTGAAAAGATGAATAAGGCTTTGCTTTTACTTAGATATTTACAATGTGGATAAAGGCAGGAAAAGCAGCTACTTTAATATGTTTCTGGTGGGAGAGCAGTACTGTACATCTTTTGGACAGGACAGTGTCATCTGCCCATTTGAGTCTTTATATTTTATTGGTTCTGTGTGGTTTAGTGACTACTCTGGCATGTAGCATGGGCCCATTGGGTAAAAATACTCTTCATTCCTTAAAAATTATGCTTATTATGTAATATTAAATGACAATTTCTGGTTGTGAAATATTATTCACAATTTTGATCTAGTTAAAAATACACATATATTACATGCATATAAGAATGTAGAAATACACCAAAATAGTCATGAACTAACTCTAAATATTAAAGTTATGGCAGTCATTATTTGTTTACATTTATCTGTAGTTTTCAAGCTCTTCATAATGAATATATATTACTTATATATTCAGAAAACACCAAAGATAGATACGGTAAATCCTTTCATTATTATAGAACATAATAGGCTTATAAAATTTTTTAAAATCTAAATTGTAAACCATATATCAATCTATCATTGAAATATACCTTGTAACTGTGCTCTCAGAACCATTTTATTCTTTACCTACCGGTATCTTTTTAAATTTGCTAAGGCACTCTTGAAATGGGTCTCTGTGCCCACTAATAAAAGTACCATGTGTCTCATGAATTTTGAAATAAGAGGCTTAGCAGAAAAAGGAGGCAAAGAACAGAGGAGGCTTCTGTCTCTGCAGTGATCTGCGAAAATCTGCAAAGTAGAAGATGGTTTGCTTAACTAGTTCTAAGCGTAGGCTTCTGGAATCAGGCAAGTCTTGTTTTGTATCTTGGGGCTGGCCACTTGGGTAAAACACCTTAAATTTCTGAGTATTATTTCCTCTTCTGAAAACTAAGACTCTCATAATACCTTGATGGGTTGTTGCAAGAATCCAATACATAATACTTGTTGTAATACACCAAGCACCAAGCACATAGTAGGTCGTCAGTACACATACAACCTAAGAGTCAAAGCATGTGGGAGAGTAATTATTTGCAAGAAAAATTGATCAAAGCTGCCAGATGAGGAGGCACCAGTGAATTCTTTGACATTCTGAGTTTCTCCATCGGTTCCACAGGCAACTGACAAAATATTAAAAAAAAAATCTTTATTTGAGAATTTGATTACTTAAAAATGAGGCATTTCAACCCTGTCTTCTCTTCATTGAGGCCTGTCTCTGTTATATAAGCCTAGACTCTTCTTTTGCTCATTCTAAAAGGAGCAAGATTTTATATCTTATCTTGATTTTAAGTAATGAGCTGAATCTGTAAAGTTGAAATAATTTACTTACATCACATGACTGTCACTGAATGCAGAGAACTCTTCTTCCCTACTAGTCCTCCAACTGCTTCCTCTTCAGCTCTCATGTCTCAGCCTAATGACACTTTCTGTGATGTCTCAAATACCTCAGTGTTAGATTGACCCTCTGTGTGTCTCTTGTCTTGCTCACTTGTGGTTATATGTTAATTACTTCTTCCTCCCCTCCTACACATAACATTTCTGAGGGTAAGGACTCTGTATAGCTCCTGAATGCCTCTACAGTCTGGCTAAATTGACCAAAGCAGCTCTTCAATTAACACCTGTTTCTATGACTTGTTTGGGCAGAAGTCACTTTTAATGAATGGTACCTCCATCCCAACAGTGGTTTGAATGTTTTGCTTGCTCTTGTCCCTCTCTGCTCCTGTTCTTCTCTGACTGGCTTTCCATATTCCTCTGGAGAGCTGGAGAGGAGTCTAGATCTGTAATCTTACCTGTCTCCATTTTAGTTCTTCCTCATAATGGATTTTTATTTTTTATGCTTTTTGTTCATTCCTTTCTGCTTTATAATCTTCCTTTCACTGTAATATACTGGCTCAATAGACATACTGTCATTTCTGTTTCACTTATATCTTTTGGACGAATTCTGTTAATTAACATTTCATGTAAATAAAAGTAGGTTTGGCTTTTTGAACCTGAAACTCAGAGTTCCTCATTCTTTCCTTGTGACACTCTTCCTCCTTTCCCGCGCTGTGCCACTGGAGCTGTTCCTCTCATTACAGAGTCCAGCAAGGCGTGCGTCTTGGCAGCTAAGTTCCAGGCAGTCTAGGAGCTGCCAGTGCAGGGAAGAGGTGGTGTTAAATGCGATGTGCCTCATGCCCTTCCTTCCTGCCCATTAAGTGTATCATTTTCTTCAGCTGACCCAGTGAAGGAAGGTTAGCAAAAGCCTTCTATTTCCTAGGTCAAATCAGAGTCTCCAGCCAGGACCACCAACATTGGCAGGGGATTGGGTAACTGCCAGATACTTGGAGATATGCACAAGGGCTCTATTTTCCTTGGGCTGAATTGAGTAGTCTTCCTGCTCCTTCCTCTTCTAGGAGTTTACATAGATGGAAAATAAGTTTTCTCTTTTGGCAAAATAGCAAGGCAGTTCAGAGAAAGACGTGTTTGGGCACTGAGTCAGGAGAAATAGGAATCACTGGAAAAGCTGTAGTCTGTTCATTTTTTGTCCTGATTTTCCAACCTGTTTTTTTCCTTTTTAAAATCCTCTCTCTCTCTCTCTCTCCCTCTCCCTCTCTCCCTCTCTCCCTAATGAGTTTCAGAATTGTTAAAAATTATTTTATTAAAAAAATGACCTCTTCAATACTTAACACCTAGTTAATTACTTTTTCAGATTAGATTAACTTGGCATTTCCCCTCTCTCATTCACTCTTCCTCTATGTTTTTATTTCTTTGGCTTTGATATTCTAGTAGACCAGCTTCCACTTAATTTTGGCAGCTTGGAGATCCCATTTTATTTTATGAATGCTCACTGAAGGGAGGTAATATATATGCCCCCACCCTCCAAACCATCTCCATTTGTTTTCCGTATTATATGATTTAGTGCTTGGCTATAAATGACTCTATTACAGATTCCTTTCTGTTCTATGCTACCCTTTAATATGTGAATTTACAAGGGGCAGTAGATCTCCCAGAAGCAATACACATATTTTTAACAGTACGTGGGGAGGCTCTACTAACTTGCGCTGAATGTAATGGACTGGATATGAAGGAAATGAGGACTGACACAAATAGCTGACCTCAGTTACAAACTTTTCCTGCACTTTCTCGTCTATACCACATGGTATTATGTTTAAAGTATAGTCAGACCTATAGAACAAACAAACGAAAATCACATGTATGATAGTGAGTTTCAATCTAACATAACATTGGCGGTATTCACTCAATGCACATTGCTCATAAAAATTCACTTGTTCTTTTGTTAAAAAAAATTCACTTGTTCTCTATAAATTTAGGAAGTTTAGGAAGTTTGGGGTATTAGTGCCCCATTCCCTGAACCATAATGTAGGTCATGCTTCAGTCTCTGTGGGGAAGCATGATTTTTTGAACCTCATAAACAATCAGCTCTGCCTATAAGAATAACCTGTAGTTTTGAAAAAAAATTAAGATATTTATGCAGTCACATAGCAAATTGATTGAGATTTTTACTTTGTCATTTCTGTATTGTGTTTTGTGGTTAGACCCCAGCTAGCCCCTCTTTTAAAACTTTGATATATGAATATATAGTGATAATTCTACTTGGAAACACTTGCTTTACTTGGGAATAAAGTAAAAGAGAATGAGTAAAGGCCATCACAGAATGAGCACAAAAATGAGCTTGGTACTGGAAAGCTCTTTTTTTGCTTTCTTCTTTTTATGCCAAGGACTCAATGGGAAATAGTTTTTTCTCACTTGGAATATATCCATTTGGAACAAGTTTGAACCCTGTGGCATATTCTTTATTTTGTTCTCATTAAAATCTGGTGTCTATGGCAGTTAGCAGGTAGAAAGTATTGAAAATAGTCAACATCCAGAAAGCAAAAATGTAAAAGACATCACAAAGGAGATGATGGGGAGGTGTTTTGAAGAGTAAGTGAAAGTGGTCAGGAAATTCTTTAATCAAGCAACACAACACATACAGAAGTGGGAAGAAGGAAACCTGGGCTGGTGGAAGAGTGGGTAACTCCTTGGTTTGACCAGACACTGGGCTTCACAGGACTGAGAGGGTCAATGAATTTGGATAGTATCATTTAGAAACTGGTAGACTGAATGAAATGACCAGGACTTCGTAGTGGAGTGGGGCATGTTTCCTTACAGTGAAGCAAAATGCTAGAGTCAGTTTCTTAGAACAACATTGATTTTAACATTTAAAAATGAATCAAAAGGTGAAGAGAATCTTTTAAAGTAAAAATAGAGACTGTGATCAAAAGTAAAAATCATCTAATATTCTGGAGGAAACTGTTATTGAGGTTCCAGTTTCTTTAGCGAGCTCTTGAATCTCTAAAAATGAATGATTCCTATCAGTTCAGTATCTCCATTAATGTTCCGCCTTTATTAAGGAAACTCATTTTTTCTGAATGATTTTAAAAATATGATGTATTCACTACTTAACATACTTCATAAACTACGAGATCTACAAGATGGAAAGGTAGCACTTCTTGTTTTTCGTTTGAACTCTGGCACTATGGTCCAGGAAGGAATTGAGCATCCCTGAACTACTTCCTGAAGTAGCTAGGTCATTCCATTTCCGCAGATGGGAAAGCCTACTCCAAATTTTGAGCAAGGCTTTTTGGCATAACTGTGGTGTGAAAATTCTAACTGCCAAAACCAAATGACAAGAACTGAGCACTGCCCATTAAGAAGCCCTCCTAGATGATTAATTGTACTGAAAAGCTACATCCTTTAAATATTTGCCCTCCAAATGGATTATGCCAATTTATACATTATGTATTTGTTGATATTGTCGGTGTAATGGCAGAATTACAACTTTGAATCAGACTTCCCCAATTAAACTGATGATTCAAGTGGTCTTAACTGTCTCAGTGAGTTTTACCTCCCTTTGGCAACCCTTAATAGATGCAAATCCAAAATACCAGTGTGGTAACTTTAAAAATATGCATATATTTTAATAAAAAATATGCATATTTTCTGGCTGTTGAGAAAAGTAAAAAGTAAACCTGAACACTTGGATTTCAACCACTGAAGCAAAGACAGAAAAATGATTGAATTCAGTCTTACATTTTATAGAACTAAATTTAATGGTGAGCACAATCGCTCTCTGTGGTGATTGTTTTCAGTGCTGCTTTATTAAGTTATGTAATGGCAGGAGTTCAAACTCAGTGATTGTTGAAATGGTAAATTTAAGGAGTGAGATCGTCTGCCAATATGCAAGTGTAAGGGGTTTCAAAGTGCAGAAAATATTATTTCTATCTTCCTATTTCTGTAGCTTATAATTCTTACTCAAACAATTTTTAGAGATTTTATTTAATACACTGCCTTAAAAATGTTTAAAAATCTCATTTTATTCCCCAAAGATTTGTTTTTTGCTGTTGCGATTAGATGATGACAGCTAGCTGGCTTTTAAAATTGATCAGGAAGTATTCTGGCAGTCATTCAGTGTTGTAATAGCACTTTAATGGATATGAGCTATTCACCCAGATCAGACTCAATGTCAAAACAGGCGAAAATACAGCTGTCACTCTGGACAACAAGATACTCATATGCAAGCAGCTGCTTAATACACTGTAGAAAAGCAGCCTTTTAGTAATATTTAAAAGGTGTGTCAAAGCTGGTATTTGACTATACTACAAAGTTGTGGTGTGCCATTTAGAAAAGAGGATGAGAACATACATGTATTTTATTTGTGTACTTATTCAAGCATATCCTCTGAAAATCGCCTATGTATGTACTGTAGATAAGTAGGCTAGCCTTATAAATTTCTTCTTTTAATAGACTTTTATTAAATACATACAAAAATGCAAACACATACACACATGCCTGTTTGACTGTTGGCTGGGTGTTAATGAGGTCAAAGTACTTCATTCAGTCTCCATATGATGCTAGTTAACCCAGCTCTGAACTCAATTCAAATGCTGATTCTTCTCCCCAGCTAGTCAACTTACAAATACAGACACTGGTTTTCAGGAGAGCTAAAATTGAGGAAAGCGCCATTAGGACAATTGCTGGTGAAACTATTCCTGGCATCACAGCAGTGGCTTGGTGTCCTTTCCGTTAACACCTGAAGGATAGTACCTCACACTGAGAGAACTCAAAAGTTGTGATGTTCTGTCACTAAAAATTTCAAAGCAACCTCATAGATATTGATTCATTTGAATCTTAATTATGTGAAATGTGTAGCAGAGGACAGTTTGTTTTCCAGTTTTATGGGTGAATCACTGAGACAGAATGACTAAGTGAATACCGGTGTCACACATCGAACTATGACAACAGCATAGTTGTCAGACTCTGATTTCAGTGCTTATTAAATGCCACAAAGGCATCTTCCTTTACTCATAGTTGCCAGTCATCACATGTCTTATGAGCATCTATAGCATGCCTGGCATTAGTGTACATTGTCCTGATGTGGGGGGGTACAAAATGAGGAAAATAAGTTGATCTCATGGAGCTGAGATGGTCGAAGAAGAGTAGAGACAATTACTTCATATGAATAGACACCATTCCAAGTCCAATAAGTTCAGAGTAGAAAGGAAATCAGATGCTATAAAAGTACAGAATGGGGCACAAGGAGGGAATGCCACATCTCCTTAGATGATATGAATGCTACTTGAAATAGATTGTGTTAAGTCTAGGTTTTTTCCAGGTGGAGAATAAGATGTGGGCAAGGACAGAAGTGTATTCAGATCAGTAGTGACTGCTGACATTGACCAGAATACAAGATAGATGCAGAAGAACAGTATGTAGCAGTGCTTGAAGAAGACAAAGATTTAATTTGACTTATTCAGAAGACTAAGGGGAACTATTATAAGGTTCTGAGGAAGACAGTGACCTATCAGAAGCATATTTAAAAAGATTGATGTTACAGCAGGGTAGCGGGAATAAGAAGACCAGTAGGAAGGTGCTTACAACATTCTGTGCAAAGGGAAATAAAGGCCCTGCCTAGGGTAGCAGTGTTTCTAAGGGTTATTTGGATATGGAGCTTCTAATGTGTCAGCATACCATAGCACACCCAAAGAGTGCTCACAGTTTGACTTCCAGTGCCAACATCTTTGCTCCACATTTTCTTTGCTCAAGTCCTTGCCAGGTAATTAACAGTCTTCAGTGACAGATGGAGATGATATACAAGTACGACAGTTTCTTAGCTTCCTGGCTCCCAGAGTTCCTCAGCAGGGTTAAGTTCCAGTGGCCCATTGAAGTAGTATGAATTTCATATCCCCCTCCATGTATTGCTTTGTAAGACTCCACATTTCTTTCACAGCCATATAAATGATTTGCATTCAAGTATTTTCTTAAATATTAAACACTGTTATTTACCTTAGTTTAGTCATGATTATGTATTTTTATTGAGGAAACCTCAGTTTACAATGCTTTATAGGTTCCAATAACACATTTTCTTACCATACCCACAAACAAATGTCCATTCATCACCCAGCACCAACCAACTGGTCTCTTCTACCCATTCCATGCTTTTTCCTTTCCCTTTGAACCACCATTCTGGTGTCAGAATCTAAATGTTTGCTTTTCTTTGTTTTATTTGTAGTCCATAAATGAGTGCAATTATATGATATTTGCCTTTCCCTTTCAGACTTATTTCACTTAGCATATTCCCATCAAGTTCCCTCTCTGTTGTCACAGATGGCAAGATTTCAACTTTTTATGGTTGAGTAATATTCTGTTGTATATAAATCATGTCTTCTTTTTTTCTCCTCCATATTTGAGCACTTGGGCTGTATCTATATCTTGGCTATTACGAATGGTGCTCATCTTTATCTCCACTTCTGGGGGATCCTGAAGTATATACCTGGAGAGTGTCAGATCCCACAGGTTAAGGATTCAGTCCCACTACACAGCTCCTGTCCCACTTCAGATACCTAATATCAAGAGTTAGGTCCCAAGTTACCTACAACGTCAACATTGGAGATATCAGTGATTCTCAAGGCCCTCTCCCCCAGTCCTATTAATTGTTAACAAGGCTTATATATCTGATAACAATGATTTATGCGTAGTATTTTATTAAAGGATATGTTAAAGCATGTTGAATAACCAGATTGAAGGTAGATGCAAGGGGAGGAAGAGAGACTGGGAGAAACTGGGAGAGCCCTAAATGAAGGAGCATCTGTCCCCTTGGAGTTAAGGTCTGTCACCCTCCCAGTCAGTAGGAATGTGTTTGCCAATCTGGAAACTCTGGATTTTGTGGAGGCTTCTTCACATAGTTTTGATAAACTCCATAACCAGCCCCTGTCTGTTCTTTGGAGAATGAAGGATGGGATGGAAAAATTCAAAGCTGTTTATCAGGACTTTGCTTTTTTGTTGACTAGTCTCTGTGCACAAGCCCACCAGAATCATTTCAGTGGAACAAAATATGCCCCTGGTGCTCTTATTACTCTGGAATTGGCAAGCTATTTAGGACTCCTGTGTTAGGAACAGGGATCCAAAGCCAATACAGAGACTAATATCTTTTGTTATGTCACAAATACCACATTCAAAATTTGGTTTATTTATGATCCAAAAATACTTCCCATTTATTTGTAATCTTCTCTAGATGTTCAAATGACATTATCAAATCAAATAGTAATACTAAGCAATGATTTGACCTGATCTATTTGTGTAGATATACAAATGTAGACAGGAAATAATCTTGACCAAAAATAGAAATAAAATTATTCTTCACTTGTGGTATATCAATATCTTCATCTCCACAAATAAATATATTGACCTATTTGTGTATATATATGTACCATATATTGGATATATTCTCACTGAAATCTGTGAACCAGTTAATGTCCATCGCTTACTAGAAAATTAGTAGATCACCCCACAGTGTCACATCTATTCACTGCCTGATGGTTCATTAGCTTAACTGATGACCATTCTCTCCACTGAGAGCTATCATACATCATAGAATAATGATACCTTCCATATTTACAATTCACAGCTATACCAGTTACATCTCAATCACATTCTCACATTGGCCAGATGTCAAGTTTGGTTATATTTACTCCTTTGTTTCCATAGTTGATATGTTAACACTCCTTTACTGTGTTAAGAACATATAGTAAATTGTTGAATTAAAAACAAGATTGCCCCTGTAGAGACAACTCCCCATTGACTCTAAACCTTTGAACCTTATGTATAATATACAGCTATGTGTTTTTTAAATGATATCTAGAAATTTTATTTGAAAATAATTATCAATATGTTTATTATATATTAAAACAGCTATTGTATAAGTCAGATAACCATCTATTCTGAGGATAAGTAAATAGTTGTTTTTAATCACCATACATTTTGTTCTGAACTTATGGAACTTACCATTCTAATTTGAAGAAGGGCTATTTTTATGTTGGCTTAGGGTTAATTCTTATTTGCTTTTTTAAAGGCTATTATTAATTTAGACAAAAATATGCATTATGAAATCAGGAGTCTGACTACACGCATTTAAAAATAGTTTTAAGTTATAATTAAAAAATAGCTTATAAAATATTACAAAAAAGTATTGTAGAACATTGTAAGTTGTCTAACATTGAACTTTTCGTGCTCATTCTATTAAAATGTAATTAATTCATCTTGGTATATGTGGTATATCCTGGAAATAAGATAAAAATAGCATTTTAATTGTACAATTATAGGCTAATGGAGTCATTTCCAGTCGTTGTTGTTTTAGGAATTTAAGATGTAAATGTATCTACTTACAGGCTATACACCTTCCAGGTACATTTACAAAGTAAACTGTACTGTAGGAGAGATATTTTGATTTATTTTACGGTTTAGGTAGCATTTTTATTTAATTTTTATGGTTTAATTTTTTTATTACAAAAACATTGGTTGATAGTACTGCATATGACTTAAAGTATAGATTCGCATCTCTTTTAGAGGTATGTTACTTTGAATGAAAAATTTTGACATATGATATGAACATTAAAATAACTTGGTAATCCTTGGTATTACTGTCCTGGAGCGATTGAAGTTTATTTGGACTCCAGAGGCCATCTTACTCAATGATGTCATTCCGTGAATGAAAAAACTAAAGCAAGGAGGGGATAATTACTTGATGGAGGCCATGGGACTGGGGATTGTTTTTATCTTGGAATACTTTATTCATTGTCTTCTGAAGGTAGCTGAGCAATTCTTATTCCTTGGTAAGGTTTCTTTAAGACAGTTATTCTATTTTAAGATCATCTGTCAGTATATAAGAAGTCAATTTCATGAAAAGCAGGAAAAAATCAGTCAGGCTTGTTACTGTGTTTAACCAATGCCAATCACATTGATTAGATGAATTTCTTTTACTTAATGACTGAGCTGATCAGTTATTTTGATATTTTGCAGACACCTAATGAAAGAGCATCACTTAAAAAGTTAGCCTTATTTTCTGAATGTGTTTAGTGAATTTTGCATGTAAATTAAGCATATCAAACTATCTATTTAGTACATACATAATGTTCACTAAGTGGGCAGCCAAATATCAACGACATTTTAGAGGACATTTTTTCAAATTGGAAGTGATCTCTGTCTTATTTTTATCTGTATTATTATTACCTGAAGGTAGATTTTTCTCTGTTTTAATGGGACTGGGACTTGCCTTGGGAGAATAACAGCCTCACACCCTGAGATGGAAACACTTACTGGTATTTTTTGACATTTCAAGTATTTTCATGTTGTATTAGAGCTTAACCTCTACTGTGCACATGTCTGATCTCCCTTACTAAATTGGAAGCTTGGTCTTATACATCTTCAGATCCCCTCGAGTCCTTGCAGAGTGCCTCATGGTTGTGGCTCAATAAATATTTGTTGTTTTTTTTTCACAACTAGTTTTAATCTTAGTTGCCATTCAGGACTTTGAAAATATATAGTAGACATTACCCAGAAACTTGGGGTGCTTTTTATCAGCTATTGTAGCATTTTCCAATTACTTTGCAAAAGAGACTGCCAAGGGTGTGTTAGAATGGTTAGGGCTACCAATATGACTTTAAGGATAAACAGACCTTCATTGTAATGAGCTCTTTGCACCATTTATGTGTTACTCTCTTTAGCAGCATCCCCACACTCCTGACCTTCAGGTAAAGAGAACACTTTAACTTTTATGGGAATCTCAATGCACTCAATTCACTTTGTAGTGAAAAGTTAGTGGTTTTCTTCAGATTGTCATATGGGAACCTAGTTTCTTTGTCCAAAGACAAAGAGTGGAGACACAGTATAAAAGGAGCAAAGCTACCTTACACTATCCTTACTTATCTGACACTTAGCTGGATGCCGCTTTCCTTAAATTTTCTCTAAGGGGGAAGCTTACATTACTTATTTGTATTGTAGTGACACTGGTTTACAACACTGTATGTATATGATTTGTAAGTACTCTCACTAGAGTCAGACCTCTTCAGATACATGTCACCACCCTACTCCCACCATCACAGCACCCACAGTCCACTGGCCCTTCCAGATCCTATTCTCCACCCTCCAGTAGCCTCATTCTACAGTTAGGCTTCTAGGGTTTGTTTCCTGGTTTGGTCCTGACACTCACTTTCTTTTATCTCTATTTAACATATAAGTAACATTTTTCTTTCCATCTAGTTCCATCCATGTTTCTGTAAATAGAGTTCATCTTTTTATTTATTTATTTTTTAATAGCTGAGTCTTTCATTAGATGGCAATTCTTTTTAAACTTTGGACTGTATGTATGCTCTTTTATTCACTGGCCAGCCATTCATGGTATTTGGGGGGAAAAGTCCTCATGCTATAACCACAACAGTATTTTTCATCTTTTTTCAAGTATGCATCTAAGACAAGGAGTTCAAAAAGAAGAGGTATCAGAATTCTGGGGCTGATGGTGAGGAAGGAAAGGGCAGTAATTCTTACTGTGTTTCTAGCAATGATTTCAGTAATGATAGGGGGAATTGTGAGTTCTCTGCAAAGGGAGAGTTATAATTTTAAAGTATATAATAACTGACAGAAACATGGTAAGACCAGGGTATTCACAGAGAGTAGTTATACAGGTAATGAGGGAGAAACACCAGGAATAAATGACAATATGGCTACTTAGGATCATATGGTATTGATACTATAAAGACTTTTGGCCAAAAAGAGGATCTGACTAAAGGGGGTGTAATGGGTAAATCAATAGGATCAGTACAGGCAGCAAAATTCCTGAACTCTCTAGTTTCACCAGGGCCAGAATAAATTGTGAAATAAATTGTGAAAATATGGTACAGTACTTATTACTATGGCAAGTAACACCTAAAGCAGGGGTTTTCTTAAAAGTAACCCAGCAATATGTAAAGTGAAATAGTCTCTGCTTTAAGTAGATTTTACTCTGAGGGTTAATTATCACATGTCATGGGAGGAAATCATTTTGTTTACTTCCCAATTAAAAATAGTAAAAATCAAACCTTTACTGAAAAGCCAATATAGACTCTTCTGTGGAAGCATGCAGAAAGACTGGATGTTTTTAGGTACCTTAATTGAGCCACATCCATAGGAATTAACTATCAACTTGTTCTGTTTCAGACCCGTCAAGGGACTACCTGCATGCAAATCCAGCATCTTATTTAGGACATTATAATTATTATGTTGCAGAAAAGCCATAGACAGCTTATGAACTGAAGATGCAGTTGAAAGTTCTTACTTTGGCTGAGCATATTTTTTTTCCTTTGGCTATACAGTTATGTATTTATTTTTGGTATGGAGATTGAGATGCTGTGCCTATGCTTAGAATGTCCTTTGATAGCATGGTGCTTGATTGAATGCATGAATAAGTGAATAACAAAATAGAAGTAAAAAATGATTACCTCAAGGGTTAATAGGAAAATTATCTTCCTTAATTAGACTTAGAAAATGTTAGCGATATACTCCTGAGTTTGAAAATGTATTAGAACATCATTAATTTTTCCCAGATTCATACCATACATATAAGATTGGTGACTGAGACTTTGCCAGTCTTCTCAAATTGGTATATTTGTTGGGAAATGAGCCTCTCTGCATATATTCAGAGACAGTGACAAATTTTTTCAGCAACAAAAAATTTACAGTGACAAAAGTTTCCATGAAATGTCTGGAGGGATGAGGTTGTTGCCTTGATGAAACCATAGAAAGAATTTGTGACCTGTCAACCAAATTGCATAAATTTTTTAGCAGGATTTTTTTTGTTACAGTTTTTAAAAATTTTATTCTGTTCCCCTAAGAGTAGCATTAAAATGTAATATTTGAGTTGCTGATCAATATTCAGTAGCCTTTTGATACAAATTACTGAAAAAATGATAAGTGGATGTCTTAGTTTTAGCAAGTATTATTTTTCTTTTCCTTTGTATTTTACTTATTTAAAAATATTAACTGATTATATATATTGTTTCTTACATTGTTGTATACCCCAAAGTTCTAACACCAGCATGTGACCCACGAACAGTCATCCTGACCCTAATGCTCATCCCTTCCGATTTTGCCCACTGTTTCCTCCTCATCTTTCCTGTATGCTTTAGTTATGTCATCATTTTGTTAGTTTTAATTTTTCTTATCCTTTTTTAACAGGAATTTTCTATATCACTCTTTATCTCATTTATTTTAACTTTGTCAAATTGACTGTCATGATGGGTAACTGACTGTCACATTGGTTATTCTTCTAGGTTCCTCTGGATGTTTGGACTTTTTGATACTTTAGATTCTAATGAGAGGCAACTTGGTTTAGAGGAGCATAATGTCACTTGATTTCTTTCTGATTTACACCTACTCCTATGTAGTTTCTACTATTTGTCCTCTTCACAGATGGGGAAAATCTCTACTTATTTCTTCCTCTGCACTCTTTTAATATTTTTATCTGTCTCAGGTTTTCAGTTTCTTTTGCAGAATAAAAAGGAAATGTGCTGATTTTCTCAGTTTAAAGACTTCCCTTAGGGAAGGATGTTTGGCAACAAATGAAATGATTTAAAAAATTTATCAGGACATATGCCTTAATTGCAGTTTCTTCATTTTTGTGGCAGATAGCAAATTGATCCTGACTTATAAAATAACAAACATGAGGCATGCAGGAAGAAGGGGCAATGAAAAGGCCTACATGGATGCTAGGATCACGTTAACAGAAATAATGAGTAGGTGGAGAAATGGTATACATAATTTAAGAGGTGGTTTCTGCGCTCTTCTAATAAAATCTTGGCTCTCTGAAAAGAAAAAAAATATTTATGTTTCTAAACAGGAAAAATAAGCATTCCAGAGGTAATATTTTAGAAGTATATGCTCCAGTGAAATTAGTATTGTTAGGTGTTTTTATAATTATTACAGGCAAATATTTTCATGCTCTCTAGGTAGCACTTGGGGATGCATGTATGTATGGAACATGTGCATGGGAAAATGTTTTCTCCAATGGGAGGACAGGGCACAAAGCTGCCCTGTTTCCAGTTGTTTAGAATTATTAACACGCAGCACCTATTTTTACTTTCCTTAGCCAACCCTTCTAAATTCTGAAGGGAGAAATATGCGGTCAAGTCAGAATACAAGGTTATTGTTGTAAATTGATGGCATTTGTTGGAAACAAACATGAGAGCTTACCCATTATCTTAGGACAGCTAGAGGCAGGATGAAGTTTGGTGTGAATAGCTTTTTAGATCTTACTGAGTATGAATGGCTCTTCAGAGATGAGGAAAGAAGAGTTCATCTGCATGTGGGGACATGAGGTATCATTTTGTGTGCCATTGAGACCCCATGTGTGACTTCAAACATTTGCCCATTAGGCCTTGGGCAAGAGTTCATATTTGAGCGGTGCATTTGTATTAATGACTCTTTCATTGAGTGGTCTGTGGCATCATTCTGATTACGGAAATGATGCTCATTGTAAGGTCATTCTACAGAGCATTTTCTCTTGAATACACTATGTGCTTTTACATTCATATCTGCTTCCAATGCACTTTACTAAGTAGAGGAAATGAACTTTCCTCAATATGGTTATTTTTATAAAGGTACATCCTTGCCACCCATGGAAGCCTAATTTCCATTATACTCACTCTGCCACAGAAATACTTAATGCCAGGAAGGAGATATTTACTGGAATCCACAATTCCAGAATTCATCATGATTCAGTGTGAAATCCACTGCCCTTTGCTCCCCACCCCCTCTCGAACTGGAATGAAATGTGCCTTAAACTGAAGTGAAATACATCACATGCAGCAACAGTGGGCCCTTGCTTTGCCTCTATTCCTGGTGTGAAATCGATACACTATCTTTCCTCCTGACCTGTTCTGTGACCTCCATTGCAGCTTTCATGCTGAACAGCAATTGCTTTGAACAGTCTGGGTCTGCCACAGCTCACAAATGATTCTCAGCTTCTGTCTAAAACTGGAGCTGATAACAAAGGCTTGATTTTAAATAATGCAGTTGTAGTCGTCTTCTAATTATGAATTACATGAAAGTGCAAGCTCCTCTATTATTAAACACTTTCAATAGCAGGCACGGTACATGTGCAGGCTACAGGGGCCTGGGAATCAGGCCTTTGCATTCTCTGACTGAGTTTGAATTGATTGAGAAAGGAAAAGGGACACTCATTTTCCTTGATAGAATTCTCTTTGGTGATATTTTTTTTCCCCCTGTGAGGCTGCTCATTTTTTTTTTCCCTTGAGGAAATATTTTTGAATTCTCAATTATAAGGTCTTCCACAAGCAAGAACTAGATGACAAATATTTGCTTTTTGATAATGTGGATTTCATGAGTGAAATTCTAGAGTACGGCTGTTCCGACTCTGACTGACTTGGAGGGTGTGTCACTTGTAGGGAAAGACCCCCCTCTGGTCACTGTAACTGAAATGGAAGCCATAGAAGTATCTTGTGATGGTAGGC
Source organism: Uropsilus gracilis (assembly GCA_004024945.1). Lineage (NCBI taxonomy): Eukaryota > Metazoa > Chordata > Mammalia > Eulipotyphla > Talpidae > Uropsilus > Uropsilus gracilis. The sequence goes on from PVHY01000225.1 coordinate 207,586, forward strand.
TATGCATTTTCAGGAGACTGTTGAATGGAGATGGTAGGCTAGGCATTTTCAGGAGACTGTTGAATGGAGGAATTTATGGAGGAAAGTGTAGTAGTTTTTATGTGTACTAAGCACACAAATGTATACTTGGCTTTGTCAGATCAGAAATCAAAGGAATGAGTGATGTGTTGGGTAGGAGTAAGATTTTCCAAAAATACGGATATAAAATAATGATGCTAATAATAGATTTGGGGGTACTTTATAAAATACTTTTATATAAAATAGTTTTTCTTACATGCATTTTGTTAATACTATTGAAATAAAATGTGTTAAATAATGAAGGACACATACTTTCCACAGAATATTCCTTATAATGGCACTTGCATCATTGGTGATACTTTAACAGTGCACACAAACAAATACAAATACACCTAACAGAGAGGGAGACAATGATGTATATAGGGTCTTGTCACTTCATTCTATGAGTTTCTATTCCCTGGAAAGTATGTTAGAGTCCTAAAGGGGATGTAAACACAGCAGATGTTTGACTTTTTCTGTCATCTATATCCTCATCCTGGGTTTTCTAACTTGTACTGGGCAGTGAGCGAATGCGATGACTTAACATCTTTTCCAGATTTAGGTAATTTTTTGCTAGTTTGGATAATTATGGCATTACTTATGACCCTGTACATTTGCACAGTATTTACAAATTACAGTGTTTTTTCCCATGCATTTTTCTTCCTGACACATACTTTTAGGCTTCCAGTATTTGTCACTGTTCATAGTTTCTTGAAAAGGAAACCAAGACACTAAATAGCCGGTTTGTCAAGGCTCATTGGTAGTAATGGCAGAACTGAAAAAGAGTTGGACTGCTGACTAACTGACAGCAAGTCCAGAGCTATCCAGAGTGAGGTGGCGGAAGCATCAGGATCTTTTGTTAATTAATATCAAACTTGAAAGATAGTGAGTTGCTGTCACAGACTCTACATATTTTTTAGTTATTTAACCAAAATAATTCCTTTAAAACTGAATACATGTGAACAAGATACTCTTTAATATTTTGTTCATTGTTCCTATGTAAAAACCTAGTGCTAATGTGTTGATTTAGAAAGACTCAAGGTCAATTATTTACAAGACATTACATTTATAAATGCATGAACATATGTATTCTTCAGTGCACTAGTACAGAATGCAGGAAGATACTAATTTTGCGATATGCACTAAAGCATAAAACTCCCATAAATCCCAGTGATCCTGTGATGATTATTTCATCACAATGGACTGAAACTTGATGCATTTTAATTAGAACACTGAAAGTTCTCTACAAATTGTCTTATTTGCCTTCCAAATATGTCACATTTTCTTCTTGTGGGCTTGATAGAAAGTACTTTACCTTTAAAATATAATTGAAAAAAGAGAAGCATGCCTGAGGTCAAATATATAGTCAAGAAGAAGGAAATATAAAACATAAAAGGTGTTGATCTTTGATTTCCATGTCTTTGAAAGTTTGGGTCTTGTGTCCTGGAAACTTTAATGATGGGAGCATAACATTTTCTTCCATGCAAGGCGACTTGTGGTACCAAGGCTCCTACATTGTGCCAGTGGGGCATTGGAAAGAAATGGATTTTCTAGGCAATTAGAAAGCGCGTATGAGGAAGAAGAGAGTGTGGTGATGAAATGGGTGTTTTGTCCTCGGTGTGGAATTTCCTTTTTGTAACACTGAGCTGACCATGCATGGTGTTCCATGAGGACATGTGTCCTTGAGTACTGCCCCATTCCTCAGGCATAGAAGGAAATTTCAGGTCATTTTGTGGAAATGTTACTAACATAAAACTATTTGAAGTGATGTAAAAAATTCCTTACCAAAATAAAACTGTCATTTGCCAAAATATCAGTAAGATTGAGATATATTTCTTGTTTTCCTATTAAACTGTAGGCAATATTATCTTTACTCTTCAACTTGCCACTTTACTCAGTCATTGTGAATAGTCTCCACATTAATATTATCCTTAATCACACTTTTGAGTTTTAGTATTCTATGAAGAGTTTTTCTACAAAAAGAGTAATTTTTAGCTAGAATTCAGTGGTAATTCAGCTTAACCAAGCTAAGAAAAGTTTTTTATGCAGAGTTTCTTTTGAGACAGTTGAATACAAACTGTGGGCTCTAGAGACGGAACAATACAAACTATTACATGGAGCCATTTTTTTCCTTTAAAGAAGACAGTGCTATAAATCTTGTTGAATCAAGACCTTGAAAGAAACTGAAAAATATGTACAGATCTCAAATATACCCAAGAAAAGTACTTTATATTACCTTGCTGCTGCTGCTTCATAATGTAGTTTTAGTAGAATGTAATCTCCACTCAAATTTATTTTTGAGAAATTGCCACACTGAAAGTTGAAACCATTTTTGTCATTCAAAAGAAGTGGAAGATCAATACAGAGACTCTCCTATTAGTTGGTACAGTCTATTTTAGAGTTAAGAGATTTATGATAAGAACATATTTCTAAATATATGTTACATACTGGTGGTACAGCAAAATCTCAATTTTTTTTCCTCCAGGAGAAGGAGGTGGTCTATTTATTATTGAAATGCTACACTAAACTATAATTCAGTGATATTTTATTCCAATTAAATTCTCCTTAGTAGTAATCCTTTTCTGTGATAAGCAAAACTGAATAATACAAGGTATGTTCCCTCCAATGAATTGTTGTGTAACAAGACTTGATGGTAATTCTACCTTTTCCAAAATCTGATATCAGGCAATTTATCTTCTAAATAATACTCCTGAGTACCAAAGCTGAAATGTTTTGGCTTCAACCCAAATCAAACTTGAGGAAGCAGATTCTCAAGAGCATTTCCCTAACTCTGTAAATTTAATTGTTATAATGAATAGAATACATGTGTCAAGATTACTTGTGATTTTACCTGTTTACTTCTCTTCCTAAGACAGAAAGAGCACATGACAAAGGCTGTTAATTCTTATGGGAGTTTGGAGGAAAAAAAGCACTTAACACAGCACATGATTATTAAACATAAATTCATTTTAAAGGTCCAATTCCAGTTAATTTCAGAAGTTTAGAAATCGATTGTTATGCCGCAATAAAATGGAATGATGAAAGATAAAAAAGTCTAAATATTTGTATATAGGGAATAATGAATTTAGATAAAAATATTTGCATGTGCAAAGAATATCTTCTAACACCATGTTTCATAGTATTTAGTTATGTTGCCTCATCTTCAGTTTCCTTCTTTCACATATCTGCAAATATGATGTATTTTTTATATTTAATTGCATAATATTTTTCATTAATAGTGAAATTTATTATTCATAGTGAATTATATTTGGAACAAGCCAATATTACTATCCTTGGCATACATGCCAGAGTATACAGAGATAAAATTTGTGTCTTCTTTTTTCCATTTATTTCAAATATGGTAAAGCTGATTGGGAGGAGGCCAAAGCTACTATGCCTCATTACCATGGATAATCATATTAATTTTAATAATAAAAATGATCAATATGATGTAATGTAATTTATCAACTTTTTGGGGGTATTTCATTCATTCATTCATTAGCATATTAATTTTAATAACAAAAATGATCAATATGATGTAATGTAATTTATCAGTTTTTTGGGGGGCATGTATTCACTCACTCACTCCATTCATTCATTCATTCATTCATTCATTCATTCATTCATTCATTCATTCATTCATTCATTCATTCATTCATTCAAGACTAGGTGTCATTATTTTGCCCAGGGAACTACAGGCTCATGTTACCTGTGGTACCATGGACTCAAGTGCTCCCTCTCCTCAGTTTTCCTGGTAACTGGGATTCCAGGTGCGCATCACCATGCCCAGCTAGTTTTTGAGACTAGGTCTCGCTATGTTGCCTGGGGTGGGTCTCGAACCTATGGACTCTAGTAATTCCTAGTCTTGGCCTCGTTTCATAGGCTGCGATTAAAGGGATGCACCACTGTGCCTGGTCTTTTTTTGGGTATTTCTTTCCTCCAGTGTGGTTATGTTAAAAATCTCCATTTATCTTCTATATTTGACCCATAGTTTTTAGATTAGTCAGCTATTTTATTTTTTCATGTTTCTGTTAGAAAGATTTCAAAATGTCTTGTTATGCTTAGCAGTATGATTCCTGTTGAGAGTCAACAGACAAATGTGCATATCATCAACTATTACTTAGTTTCTATGAATCTGGAAAAATCTGTGTGGTTCCCAACATTCCACTACTCATTTAGGATTCTCTAAGTCACAAGCTTATGTTGGGCATTGTGAAAAATAACATAGCACATGATAAATTCTTACCTTCAGAATCCTAAGAGCTTGTTCTTTAGGGACAGCAAAAAGGCAAACAAACTTTTGAGATACACTGTGATGAGAGGTCTCGCAGAAAGGACAGTAGTAAGGTAAAGAAGCCATTGGTCTCAGAGAGATTCAATAGAGGTGCTAGTTTTTAAAGGATAAAGGGGAGTAGAAAGAGTTGGATAGGTATTACTGTTCATTAGATAAAAACTGAGAAGTTGTAACAGACTATAAACTACAGTACCTGGAAGAACTTTGAAGGTTATTTCTCTTTCATTTAATAGCTCAAGGAAGGCAGCCCAGTAGAATGGGTGGCACAGTTCTTTAGAATCGTTCTGGGGGTCAGGGCCTTCTTTTCTCTTGTCTTACCATTAGTGTTATTCTTGTCTGTATGCTTAAAGCTGGATACTAGTACAAGGAGGGAACAAGGTGTGGGAAACATACACCTACCAGCTTAAGAACTGGGAGTGTTCTTCACTTCCTTTCCCACTCCATGGAAGAGAGTATAGTCTTATGACCATATATTTTATCTGCAAGGAAAGCTGAGTATCTCTTACAGTTCTATCACTGTGACCATCAGTATATGGAGACCAGATTACCAAGGAACTCAGATGTCATCCTAAACCAGGAAGAGAACTTTACATGTTGCTTTTTATCATGTGAATCTTGTTTTCTGAGATTTGCTGGAGAAATCTATGTGTTTTATAGCTTTCTCTCCACCCTCAAATCTTAAGTTGTAAACTTTTATGAATTGTTTTCCTTTATGTTAATCTTTTCAGAACATTTTATTTTTTGTTATTATCATCGATTGAATTATTTTATCTATGGCCAATATCCTAGATACCATGTACAACTTATCATACCCAATTGCAAAAAGATATCCCTGCTAATGATAATGTATTGCCTAAGATTGTGTTGGTATCTTATGTAGCTGGGACTGGTCCACTCTTTTCTCAGGTTTTCATTTTTGTTCTAGTCAAGAAGGTTGTTAAACTTAGTTTTGTTGTGTAAGAGGGTTGTAAAGAAGGGTCCCATGTGCAGATCATAATGGATTCTTTAAGGCAAAAATTGGTTTGTGGTAAGGAAGAGCCTCTAATTAGGTTGTACTGAAAATGATTTGGGTGGTTGCCTTATAAAGGAAGAAATATTTATTACTAGAACCTCGAGGGAGGAACTGGGGTGAATGGGAATGCATGCTTATAGCCAATTGATGTTGTCAGTACTATTCTCTTGTGAACCTTTCCTGAGATGGCTTTAAGTATAGAGGATATGGATTATAAGGGTACCAGCACAGAATCATGCCATGTTTATACTTGCTGGATTTTGGGGGCTTAAAAAACTTTAGTATTAGATTTCTAAAATGTAGATCATGAAAACTCAAAGCTGATTGCTGGCTTTGAACATGGAAGAAGCAGGTAACAAGCTAAGGAGATAGATAGTCAGCCTCTAGACACCAGAAAAGGCAAGGAGACAATTTGTGCTGAAGAGTCCCAGAAAGCACTAGACCTACCCATACTTGGATTATTGCCTAGTGAGATTCATTTTGAATATTTGCCTTCCAGAATTATAAGACAAAATTTGTATTATTTAAAAAAATGTAAGTCATAGTCTTAAATGGAGTTTGTACTTTAACAACAAAACAACATGCAGGCCATGCTTCTAAAGGGTGTGGTAGCTGCAAGTGGTGTAGCATTGTGATAAGCAATGGGTAGATATGGAAGGATGGGGATAAGTGAAGGCAGTATGGTAAATAGGGGGCAGACCCAGAGGACTCAAACTATTATGCTGGGTAGACTATTCTGGACAGTCATCTAATCAGACTTGCATCAAGAAAGCCATGTCCATCAATGGTGTGGCAGATGGAGTGAAGGAAGGTGAATCTACACCAGGAGAACTTGGGGAAGATGTTGCAATGACCTCAATGAGCTAACTTACTTAAACTAAGAATAGGGCTATATGAACAAAGTGATTTTGCAGAGATAGGCATTTGTCAGCTTTGAAAAAACTTGGTGTCTCCTGTCATCAGTGGTGAGGGCTTTGGGGGGGAGCAGAGGAAGAATAAATGGTCAGTTCTTTGTGATGTATATGGAAAAGGTATAGGACTGACCCCTATGGTAATTACAGTAGTATATAAGAGCCAAAAAGGGAGAAAAATTGATGCATTCTATTTTACAAAAATCAAGCAGAAGTCCAAGTAGAAATATCCAGTAGATGGATGGATAAACTTTAGATTTCAGGTTAAGATGAGAGCTGAGTATAGAGAAATGTGAATCATTACCATGCAGGTAAAAGTTGAAGCCAAATATATAGTTAAAATTAATTTGTAGACAATACATTGTAGTTATTAGTTTAAATAATTCTTAAGTAACTCATATATTTTTTGCTGATACTTTAATAATTCCAATTAGCCAAATAATTTCATTGCCAAAATATTCCTACAAGCCTATGCAAGGATTATCAGTATAAAGCTACTCAGAAGTCAATAAGTAATTGAAATGTGATAACCATTCCTCTGAAACCCAGATCTCCATGTGAACCATGCATTCCTCCCATCAAGGACAAGACCTGTTAAGAAACCAGATGCAAAAAAGACCCTAATATCAAGGGATAGATTTTGGACAAATCTTCAGTTAGGCATTTACAACTGTGTAATGTCTGGCACCTACTTCTAAGTGCCTTAGACACATGACTAACCTCAAAATAAGTTGAAAAGCGGAAAGTAAAATATTAGAATATGGGAATATATGTTTGCAACTCTCTCATAATAGATCCTGAAAAATAAGGATAGGCCCAATAAAGAGTCATCAGAAAAAGCTCCCAACATAAATGCTAATGCTCCTTAAGTACAGAAATTGGTGGTGATGTGTATGTGTGTTTTGGTTTGTCTTTGTTGAAGGTTTTTACATCAAATGTAAAAAATTGCTCTAAAACAGTGACAGTCCCTGGGTCTTCTAGCTGTGTCCCTGCTCTCGTGTGTCCCTGCTCTGCGTGTCCCATGACCTCTGTGTCTCTGTCTCCTCTGTGAAGGGAGAGGTTGTGCTAGGTCTCCCTTCTAGCTCTGACGTTTTTTTCTGAAATTCACTGTAGGATATAGGGTTCTCTTCTATAATTAAAAAAAGGATTTGGGAAATCTATATAATTTGGAGGTGATTATTTGCATTGCAGATAGATTGGCCTATTTATAGCAGAATTGCCAATGGGAAGAGTTCTTTTCAGAAATTTTTATCTTGAGAAAGAAGTATTAGACTTGGGGTCAGAAGAGTGCTCTGGAACTTAGTTCCTACTTCTTTATTAACTGTATGATTTAAATGCTTTAAGTTGCAGTTTCCTCATTTTAAGATGGAATGAGTAATAAAAATGTATAACTCCTATACCAATATTGAGGGCTGTAAGGCATTATATAAATGTATGCTATTCTTGCTCAGAGAAGACTTGTCACCCTTACCTAACACATACACATGTAATTCTTTCAGTATTGGGAACTGGCTCCTAGAAATTGATCCAGTGGTATCAGCTCTGGAGGGACTCACTGTGACATGGGTCATAAGGACAAATGACAGACATTTTATTACACTGGAAGTTGTTCTTCCTTTCTCCTCAGATCCCTGATATTAGGCCATACTTTCAGACACAGCTTTTCCTTCCAATCATTATCCCTGCTGTTGTTGGTATGGCTTCCTGAGCTTCCTTAACCTTGGGAGAGCATCACCTGCCTGCTCATCTCTACCAACCCTTTCCCACCATTAAAATGAAAGTGCCTTAAGCTATGTAGAACCTGCATTTTAATGTCTTTTGTTTCTTTGTCTAATTCCATGTGTGGTACAGGCATAATTTTTGAAGGCATTATGGTTCAAAACTGTTTTTCAGAATCCCAAATTAATGGAAAAAGGAGAGGTCACAGTGATAAAAACAAAACAAAACAAAACAAACCTCACTTTTCTGAGCAAACTTGTTTCTGAATCTGATTGAGAATACTGGTGACTAAGAGGTTTTGTACTTTGGTGTTGTAACATTCAGTGAATCTCAGTTCCAAGCAGAGGGTAGCTCCTTTTCTCTTATATGCCAAGAAGGTACATCACACTCAGTGAGGAGAGATGACCATCTATGTGTACATATTTAGGGGAAGAGGATGCTGATGGAGGGTTTCATCTCCTTTGAAAGCACTGATCTGTATTTTGGAGATCAAAGTTGTTTCTCAAGGTCACCTTTCTGTGATCACAAATCTCCAAAACCCATTGAAATTACATTTGATGGTCCTAATTAGCAGTGGTGTCTGTGGAATTTATGGGTATCAAGTCTTTGTAGCATTTGCACAGCTTTTTTTGATACACCTGACCATGACTGACATAGTAAGTGGCAGCTGAATCAATGAGGTAATAGTTATGATGTCAGCTACATATTTTGTCCCAGATACTATGGTAAATGATTTACATCGTCTCCTCTTATCTGCATGAAATAAAATTTGTGTTCATTACAAGGAAGGGAAGTGGGGCTCAGAGAGGCAATGCTTTTTTTTTTTTTTTTAAATGTCACACAGCTTGTATATGGCAGAGCTATAATTTGGATTCAGGTCTATCTAGTTCTAAGGCTTGGGGTCCTCAGAACTCTTAGATATATCTCTCAGCATATGTGGGACTCCTTTAGAGTCAGAGGGATAAACAAACAGAAGTATAGGAATTGAGCCCACTCTAATGGATTCCCTTGTATTTGATTCACTGGAGTATAAGAATACTAGATAGATACTGTCAAAAGTTGCCCTCCTAAGTCTTTTTGTTTGTTTAAGATAAAGTATAGCAATACCTCAGTTAGTGCTGACAGAATTCTCAAGGTATCTTATCATCTACAGGGATAGTCTGCTTGGAGATAGAGGTTTTGTTAAAGGTAAACTATTCCAAGCATTCCCACTTTACTCTGGGACATGGCGTTGCAGCTTCTATTTTTCAACTGTATCACAAAGGTGGCACCACAGCCCCTCATTTCAGCATTGTTGCCCCTATCACTTTTATCCTCTAGAACTTGATCCCGTGGGTAATCATACCAGTTCAGAATACTTCCAGTAACAAGTAGCTCTCCTGCCTTGTATACGGTTCATCCCATCCCCAGCTAGAACTTGCCAGAATTTTTCCTTATTTTAAACTGGAATATGCCACCTGGTGTCTTCAATCTATTGAATTCATACCCCCTTTCTGGGCTCATGACAAACAGACATCTTTTCTAGGCCAAAATTTCAGATGTCTGCTGCCCAGTGATCTTCCTATGTTTCTCTCTGGAGAAACTAGTTTCTGTCCCCTCACTAAGTCCTGATTTATTTTGTTCCATAGTAGCTACATTCTCTTAAAGGAAGAGCCTCGAATTAGACATATTACTGGTAATGGTTTTTGAAAAACCTCACTTAGTAAACAATCATATTTTGATAAATTTGGTTCTAATTGAATCACTATTACATCTGATAGGTTATCATGAAACAACCATCTCTTTAGAAGATAACCTATTGATAAGAAGAATTAAGACATTAGAGTAAAAATCTAAGAGAATCACAGTATAACAGAAATATGTAGTTTTCTAGGGTTTTCCCCATGCACAAATGTGAGCTCGGTACTTTATACAATTGCCTA